>JAWDJN010000034.1:1106256-1349348 GCA_037788925.1 Mytilus galloprovincialis
GTCATATGCAAGTCGTCAACTGGTCAAGTGGCTAGATGCACATATCGTTAGTCATATAAACGACATGTCATAATTGTGTGGTTTTAAAACTTCTATAGACATATTTACGTAAATAAGGGGATGAGTAAAGGAAAAAAATGAAGACAGAACGACGGAATTAAATAAAAGGATGTTCGATGTACTGTATACTTCGGTTTATTTTAAAAATCAATACGATGCTTTATTTTTATCTAGATTCCTTATCAAAATAATTAAAATGAGAAGATAAATACCTTTCAGCTTCCATTACCGTCGATGCTAAAATGTTTAATGGTTTAAAACAATTTTAGCGTCTTTGACCTACTTTACCTTTTTATTCGGAGACTTGCGGTTATCTTCTGTTATGTTCAACGGGAACATCAGAATGATCTAGAATAAAACCCAGATGGAACCAAGAAGTTGGGTTGCCTTAACCAAACAACCAGGATGTTGAACCAGTTACCATGGTTCCGAACCAAAGAACCAAGGTTCAGAACCAGAAAACCCAGATGGAACCAAGGTTTAGAACCAGAGTGCCCGGATATAACCTAATTGCATTCGGAATTCTCATGACTATTTATACCTTCAACGTATTTTCCAAATCATTTATTTATTTAGTATATCTATATATAATTTACAAGATTGATCGTTTATATAAATATACAGTGTTAATTTATATTGTTTAGCGCAAGCGTACATTTTAGATAAATAAATTGAATGAAAACTACGGTTCCTTGTTTGTGCATTGTGATTAACAATTCGTATGTATCATTACTTTCATTTGTTTACAACTCTGTCTTGTATTGTTCTGGTCGTACTATTGCAAATGGCAATTTCATGACTGTATCATGTGTTTCCATCAGTTTACCATAGAACTATCACATGGTTAGGTTTGAAATTAATGGTAAACCCTAGTTTTTAGTGCTTACCGTTTTAATTTATTGACATAACTGCACGACTCGATTCTCAATTGAGAGTGGTAAGATAAATTTAATCGTTGCAAAGAATCCTGTTAAACTTTTTTGAAAGACGGTTTTAATTTTGCAGTGTTGCTGTCTCTGACCTAGATTTTCTGTATTTGGCAGGTGTAGTGCATCATGACATAAGACATTGTTACGTGTACCATGATGAACTTTCGTGCATGACTGCTGTGTATATTTTTGACATGGAACTATTGACCAGAATATGACTTTTTGACTCTTGACCTATGCACGTTATGTGTGTCATCGGGATACAGTGTGTATATTACCTTGACCTCAAAAAGTGTAATTTTCAATTGACCTTGCTTCTGAATATGTAGCATGTAGATCAAATTAATTCGTTTATAGTGTATTAATGTACGGTTTTTGATTGAGTTAAGCCTGCCAATTCATATTTTATCGTGTGTTTTACTAAGTTGTGATGTTATGCTATTGTTTCAGAAAAAGGGAGACGATTTGGATCAATTAAAACGTTTAATCCCGCTGCAACTGTTTGCACCTGTCCTAAGTCAGGAATCTAATGTACAGTAGTTGTCGTTTGTTTATGTAATTTATACGTGTTTCTCGTTTCTCTTTTTTTTTTAATTTATATAGATTAGACCGTTGGTTTTCCCGTTTGAATTGTTTTACACTAGTAATTTTGGGGCCCTTTTTATCTTGTTGTTCTGTGCGAGCCAAGGCTCCGTGTTGAAAGCCGTACATTGACCTATAATGGTTTACTTTTTTAAAATTGTATTTGGATGGAGAGTTGTCTCATTGGCACTCACACCACATCTTCCTATATCTATTAAGTATTCCTTAAACTTAGATTTTATTAAGAATTCCCATAGGTACGTAAAACTTTTAAGTCGTATGCATAGACTTACATAAGTCTTCACTTTCCTAAGGAATATTTAAATCGGAATATTTATCTAATTACCGTTTGATATATATTAGCTCCTCACATGTATTCATCCTTGTACAAGTTTGTTATGATTATTTACATTGTATGAAAAAATGTATGATCAATACATATACTGTTGTTTTGAAGAGATGAGATAAACTTGATATTGGTATGTAAAACAATTAAATAGTTCGTACTAACAATTTGAAAAAGATGAATAATTATCGCATAAGAAAAGAGGTTAACGTTTTGATTGATGCATGGGAAGAAAAAATATTTGTTATTTTGAAACAGATGAAAATAACGATGATCGGTAATATATAGCATTCTAATATGACGTCCTTCAAACGCTTTGAGTATACACCCGTGGTAAAATATGAATATATTTCAAGGCCTGTTGCGATCGTACTTCCACGTCATATGTTTTTTTATGAATGAGCTTTCGGACGTCATAGAACGACCAACCCGTGGTAAAATCACGATATATTCAAGCCCCCATGAATTATTTCTTAAATTAATAAACAAACGAATAATTAGTATTTTATTACTGATTTAATTATTTAATCAATTAAATTGTGGATAATGTATTAATGTCCTGCTTAAGGTGCATTCACACGATACGATTTTCCATTCGATTTTCATTCGATTTTTACCTGTGCACCTGCTTTCGACTTAAATCGTATCGTGTGAACACTAAAATCTGAAGTCGAATGTCAAGTCGAAACGTCGTTTTGAAATCGAAACGTACGCTATTTCCATTCGACGTTTTGACTGGAATCGGACCGTGTGAACGCCAAATCGACTAAATTTATCAGTCGATTGAAAAAAATCAAGCTTATTTATTTAATCGACAATATTCCGATTTTCGCATTGATCATTCTAAACGTTTTTAATTCGTAAAGGAAACATAGTCATCTTTTGTTCATAAACCTGGCCACCGTTTTACAAAGCCTTCGGAAGTCTGTAGACGTGTCATTAGATCAACATATCTCCAAAGGGTGACGAGGGGCCAGCATTTGTTTGTCCTGAGCAGTTCGGTGCATTGAATGTGCAAGCCGTATATGATGCAAATCTTAAGTATTAATTCACTTTTAACTCAACTTATTTCCTTCCCGGCTTTCTTCTAGACTAGACAATGTTCTAAATTAGGCTTTCTATCACGTCCGCGTTCTGATATCTATTTATAAATATTTCACTTCAGGCACAGTGGTAATCGACAAAGTGTTTAAAAGAGGATGTTTTATTCCCAAATAAAAGAGCTCATAATGAATTGATTAATACAATGTATTATCATTATTTTTTTTTTTACAAATAATTCACCAAAACAATATACATAGTTACAATAGTATAAATTGCACCTACTGTAAATTCAGAAATTATTGCGTGCATTTATTATTGCGATTTTGTCATTTTACACTTGAATGCGATTTTAATTTTTACGATTTTGACAAAAGTCATGCTTAATTCAGTAAAATTTTTACAAAATGCGAGTTTTAATTATTGCGTTTACAACTCAGTCGCATTATTCGCAATAATAAAAACCTCGCAATAATTTCTGAATTTACAGTATTTTGAAAAAAAAATCACCTACGTTTTTTTTATTATTTCGACAAAAGTTTCCTTTCTGTGTTTATTTTGTAGAGGTATCATTGTTAACACCAATTTAATTTTGAATTTGAAAAAAAATGTTGATTTTTTAAAACTCACTAGAGCTAGAATCCATATTGAATCAAAGAAAAAAAATGGTCTGAACAGACCTCCAAACGATCCAGGATTCCGTAATGAGGAGTACCCAAATTGCAACCGCCATACTTAAATCCAGTTATTAAAAATTGAATAACAGATGTTTTGTTCCATTTCTCCAAATATAAAGATTATAGAATACATTGATAGAACGTCGCTAGCCGATGTATTTTCTTTGATATAAGCATACACTAGATGATGCCAGCGAAATTGCAGTACAATTTAGCAAGTTTTGAAACAAAAAAGTTGGGACACAGTAAGGATTTGGATACGGTTAATGCATTTAATTCTAACTTTTAAAAGAGATGAATATTAGGAACATTATGCAAAAGACCCCATAAATTTCGGTTTGAAAATAAGAATGTTAAATACCATTAAGAAAAGTGTGGCTAAGTGTGATTTTCAGTAGTTTTTTACCCTTTAAACTCAACAACCGTGTGCATTGACTTTACCGAAAGGGATCAAAATGAATAACACAATGTAAAATAATCTATCTTGATCGAATGAAAAATAAAATCTATACCACTTCCAGTGGCGGATCCAGAAATGTTCATAAAAGGGGGCTGCCTAAGAGGGGCTTCAGTTATGCTTCAGTGATTCCCAATTTAATCAACCATTTTTTTTCACAAAAAGGGAGGGTGATCCCCTGCCTCTGGCTTCATCAGAAATCAACCCCTGTTGTATCTCAGAAACCATTGACGATAATCCAAATCATAAAAATCGGTCAAACTTTCTTAGCTCTTGAAATAGTCGTGTCATCTAAAAAATTATAAACTTCTGAATTTCGAGGTAAGATTCAATTAGATCTGGGAATGTATGAACTGGGAGTATAGCTTATAGGTTCATATTAATACTGAAAATTCGAATGGACGTTTTAACGGAAATCAAATCATGCTAGCTATTCCTTGTCCGATAATGTTATGACGTGTAGCGACCTTGAATCTTGGCAATTTGTTTAAGGGATTGAAAAGTCTCATATGCTTTTATTTATTCTAAATTTTCAAATTTATGGTATTGCACAAGCTGGACTATATCAAAGTTTCGAAGACCTTTAGCATTATTTTATAAAAAGGTATTATTTTCCTATGTTCATGCCACCCCGAAACCCAACTTTAGTTCGCACATGAATACAGTTCTTTATTTTCCAATTAATATATTTCGAAATAAGTTGGAAAACAAAAATAACAAGTAATTAAAAACCAATTGTTCAGAGAACAATTGAAGGTCTTTCCACCAGTTAATATCTATTTTGATATTAAAATATAAAAAATCAGTCTAAAATGTCAGTTTATATGGCTTTATGATGTATAGATATGAATTTAAAGCAAAGGTCAAAATCTAGAACGTCAAATTAACCTATGACCTTGACCTCAATTTCAAGGTCACAAACTGAGGATCTCAAATCAAAAGACCCTAGATCTCTAATATGTATGGTTAATAAGTTATATCACTTTAAACATAATTTAAGATATATGATAGGGGTGAAAAGTCCCATTCATTGTTTATGCACCCTTTCAACTAAAATTATTTAGTTACCACATGTCGCAACTAACAATTTATACAAAATAATTTGTCGATATCTTATAAGGTTAATGAAAATGAGTGAAAATATTAAGACAAATTCAAAAATTAGAATATGACCTTGACATTTGACCTTGACCTAATTTTTATTTTTTTGCACCAAGGACCTCAGATCAAAAGATCCTAGGTCTCTATCACTTATGGTGTTCCAGTTTAAAATACATTTCAAAATTTCAAATACAAAGAGGGAAATAACTCTCATATGGAGCGTTCATATTGCTTCGGTCGAAATTGGACAAATCATGCGAAGGATATAACGAGCAATTTTATAAAATAAATTTGTCGTAATCTTTTACGGTTGCGAAGGAGTCGTGGACACAAGGAAAACAGTGTTTAGGGAGATAACTCCTACAAAGAAAAGTATTCGGTTACGCAGGGTTAATTTCAAAAGCGCATAAACTGTTCGATATCATATACCAAATATCTAAGCGACATATTGCGAAACAAATATTTATCGCAAGAACAAAATTAGGCGGAAGAAAAAAAAATAATCAGAAGAAAAACAATAGGTCTTTCCACTTTTCTGTGGAAAGACCTAATTATAAATACTTGAGAACATTATAAATAAGAATATGTGGTATAAGTGCCATTGAGAGAACTCTGCATCCAAGTCTCAACGAATTTAAGCTAACAATTATAGGTGCAAGGACCTTCAACACGGAGCCATCTTTTGATTAGCTGACCCAAAACAGCAAAATATCAAGGGTCCCAAAATTACCAGTGCACACATTTTCAAACAGTAAAACCAACGGTCTAATCTATTTACAAAACGGAAAACAAACCAGGGCGCAGCTTTATACGAGCGCAGAGATCGAACCCTGAACAGTTGGGCAAGTATGGACACAACATTCAAGCTTGATACAGCTCAGAATTTGAATTGTGATTAAATAGTTGACACAAAATAGGTTTCTGACACAGAATGAATGTGGGCTAAAAACTTAAAAAAAAATTAATTGAACATTTTCTTATTACGGTCCAATATCCAAAATCTAAATACAGTCATGGTTAGATTCAGCATATCAAATAACTCCAAGAATTCGTTTATAATGAAATAAATTAAATAAAGTTCAATTTTGGACCCTTTAGAACTCGATGTTGATCAATTTGACAAAAGGGCCCAAACACCAAAAACATTAATACATGGTTAAATTCAGCATATCAAAGAACCCCATATATTCAATTACTTTTGTTGAAATCAAACAAAGTTTAATTTTGGACCCCGCTTTGGACCAACTTGAAAACTGGGCCCGTAATCGAAAATATAAGTACATGTTTAGATTCAGGATATCAAAGAACCCCAAGAATTCATGTTTTGTTAAAATCAAACTCAGTTTGATTTTGGACCCTTTGGACCTTAATGTAGACTTATTTGAAAACGGGACCAAAAATTTAGAATCTAAATACACGATTGGCCCCTCATTCCTAAACCGTTGGGACCAAAACTCCCAGAATCAATCCCAACCTTCCCTTTGTGGTCATAAAACTTGCGTTTAAATTTCATAGATTTCTATTTACTTATACTGAAGTTATTGTGCGAAAACAAAGAAAAATGCTTATTTGTGCCCCTTTTTTGTCCCTTATTCACAAATCGTTGGATCGAACCAAAATCCCCAAACTCAATCCAAACATTCATTTAGTAGTAATTAACCTTGTGTTAAAATTTTATCGATTTCTATTAATTTAAACTAAAGTTTTAGAAGTCAAGAATTTCAATAACGGCCGGGAAACAGACTAGTTGTTAACCTTCTATGGAACCTTATTAAAGAATGACGGATGTTGTTTTTTATCGGTACGTCTAAACACTGCTAAGGAATCCTTAGTGCACTAAGACTTTGACTATACAATGCCGCTAAGGACTAGAATGAGTGCTGTTATATGTATTATTTTTATATATCATGTTAGAGATTTACGGAAGCCGATAAGGGCCATTCAAAAAAAATATTTTATGTCGTAATTACGACATAGCATGTCGTAATTTCGACATAACATGTCGTTATTACGACATCGCGATGTCGTTATTTCGACATAACATGTCGTTATAACGACATCGCTATGTCGTAATTTCGACATAACATGTCGTAATAACGACATCACTATGTCGTAATAACGACATCGCCATATATATAAAAGAATATGTATTATGATTGCCAAGAGACTAAATGACACAGAAATTAACAACTATAGGTCATCATAATGCCCTCAATAATTAGAAAAAGCCCCCGCATAGTCAGCTATAAAAGATGGACGAAAGATACCAGAGGGAGAGTCCCCGAAATGCTGTGTGGCAGACAGTGTTATTTATAAATTGTTAGCTCCCTTGGTAAAACTCCAAATTTGATCATATTTAATGTATTTCATTGTTAAATAATTTACATGAAGCTTAATAAGTATATATTTGTTAATTGCATAGCTTTTGCTATTTGAATCCATTGGTTAAAGATATTTATTTATATTGTAAAATTTAATATTTGCATCGTCGCAAAATCTTTGGTTACCTTCTTTGGTTTCCTTCTGTGAGAAACTTATATATTTTATATAACCTATTAAAGTTCATTCAGCTACCGACGTATTGTGAAAGGCTACATAGTCAGTCAAGGACGTTTAAAACTTCAATATTTTGGAAGAATAATATGTGGAACTATACGTGGACTGACATTCAGTCCTACCACGGCAAACTCAGCTTTCCACATCCCAATCAATAAGCGCAAACTACATGGCTTCTTGAAAAGGGTGAATTGAAGTATTGATTGCTCTATTTCTACTTTCAAACGTTGGGCACGATGTTCCTACAACACCACGTTACACTTAAAATGCGGCGTCGAAGAGGGTTTTTGACTTCGATTAATTTTTGCAAGTTTTATTCGGTTTTTTATATGTTGGTTGATTCTGGTTCTGTTCGTTTTGTGATGTCATTTTATCATAAGTTACCTCAAGTTGTGGAAATGATTCGATTTAATAATGTTTATCCTTTAAGTTATTTCAACAAAAAATGCAGAACTGTCGCAAGTAATGTAGGAAGGAAAGATGGGAGGAAGTACATGTATACGGTTTTCAATAAAAAAAAATTTTTTTAGATGTACAAAACTTTTATCATAGGATGTTTAACTTTCAAGGTGCATATCATCTGTCATTGTAAAATTTCTATATCTTAATTCAACTCCAATTCAAATATATCTGACACTGCAAGTAAATCGGACATTTTTATCCTTGGTTAAATTTGAATAGAATTGTATTTTCCCTGGCACACAAGTTGTCGAAATACACCCCTTCAATTACTTGAACCTTGGCTTGAGAATTATTTCCCAAGCCATCTATAGTGTTCAACTTCTGATATACATTTAAAATATAGTAATCTACTCCTGGATCGTCCGCGAAAATGGCTAATATAATCCCGGGTTTTTATTAATTCGATGAAACAGTTTTCGTCGCTGTTTGGGATTCGTCTTTCAATTACCCCCATTTCATGCACAAGTTTATATTGACGAAAAGTTCCGGCTTCGATAGTACAGGAATTACTTTCATCACGACAGTTATAACATGAATAGCAGGACAAATCGCGAATTAAAACATTCCGTGAACTGGTATTAAGTCTTTTATTATTCAGTTTGGTGATTGCACCTTACTGAAGTGACGACTTTAAATTGTCTATTTCAGAGTACTTCCGCAACATAAATTTCAATTCGCATTTTACATTTAGAGGACTGTCTTGGTGTCTCCAATTTGTCTTTGCAAAAGTTGGACGAAGATCATGTGATTTTTTCTCCATTTCCCCATTCTATTGAATAAATCGTTAAAAGCTATAAACGATTAATAAAAATTGCAAAATTTAACCTGTGTCGAACCTATGTCCCCGGGCGGAGTCTATAGCAACATGCACTATTCTTTTTTTCGGCAGCAATCATCAACCTCTTTTTCCAAATTTCATAACACGATTTGTTGTTAATTATCATGAACATTTAATTGAAACTTTAGCACATGTAACGTCGGAAATTAGCGTCTTTCGGATTTTAGACGTTTTCAGACGTTTGGACAAATTGGCTACCGTTTTGTAATGCGTGGAATCATTTTATTCCTTGAAGACCCAAATATGTAGTTAATAAGAAAAGAATCTTGGCATTTTTTACTCTTCGTGTATCTAACTTTTGTTTTGATCAATTACAAAAAATACGCGTTAACTGCTTTGAAAATGAAATATCAACTTGGACAAAATGGCTACCGTTAGAAAAACGACTGTGAAGAGATGATTTTATTGAATCAGCAATATTTGAACTCACGAACAATGAGGCAAATATTTGTACTTTTGTTAGATATTATTAGTGTCTTACTCTTGTTATTCATTTTCTGCTATATCTACTTATAAAATTCACTTTCAGTCGTTGAGTTAACGAAATACGTCTTTGGACATTTTTCTTATTCCAGCTTAATATATATGCAGCCACCGAGTCAAATGAAATTTGGCAAAATAACGGCTTTAACGGCTAAAGAACCGACACATGTCGCTGTTCCTGCCAAGAATCAAAAAGATCAGAGAATAAGAAATAGGATCACTTTACATAAGAGTTAAAACAGTTTTTCATAAATGTAACGTTGGACATCCGTTTTTTCACATAGCTTTGTTATTTTAATCCTCAAATAAACTAGGTATTACTTGCTAAATGATGAAGAGCTGTAAAAACATAATTTAAAACATATATTGATTTTGTTTTAATATTGGTTCGTGTTTTCTAACATTTTTATTTTGTTTTGCGGATGAAATTTTGAAGATTCTGTTTTAAATCCTAGGGGTTGTAGGAACATCGTGCCCACCATTTGAAAGTAGATATAGAGCAATCAATACTTCAGTTCACCCTTATTACAAGAAGCCATGTAGTTTGCGCTTAATTACAGGGAGGTGGACAGCTTGGCTTGCCTTGGTAGGACTGAAACAAATAGAAGTTTTTATTGACCTTGACAGGCTATATAGTCCTTCCACGTCCGGAACTTTGTTTAACTTCAATGGGATCTATAAAATATATAAGTTTCTTACAGAAGGTAACCAAAGAAGGTACCACAGATTTTGCGACGATGCAAAAATTAAACTTTACAATATAAATAAATATCTTTAACCAATGAATTCAAATATCAAAAGCTATGCAATTAACAAATATATACTTATTACGCTTCATGTAATTATTTAACAATGAAATACATTAAATATGAAATTTGGAGTTTTACCAAGGGAACTAATAATTAATTAATAACACTGTCTGCCACACAGCATTTCGGGGACTCTCCCTCTGGTATCTTTCGACCGTCACTCTTTTATAGCTGACTATGCGGGGGCTTTTCTAATTATTGGGGGCATTATGATGACCTATAGTTGTTAATTTCTGTGTCATTTAGTCTCTTGGCAATCATAATACATATTCTTTTAAATATATATAGCGATGTCGTTATTACGACATAGCTATGTCGTTAAAACGACATCATGTATGTCGTTATTACGACATGTTATGTCGAAATTACGACATAGCGATGTCGTTAAAACGACATGTTATGTCGAAATTACGACATAGCGATGTCGTATGAACGACATGTTATGTCGAAATTACGACATGCTATGTCGTAATTACGACATAATTTTTTTTTTTTGAATGGCCCTTATCGGCTTCCGTAGAGATTGATATTTAATGCATAAATTTCAAATTTTACAGAAAAATAATCATAAATAAACGAAATATTCAACATTATTTAGACACGTGCCGGTTTTTCTTTGATATGCCGAAAATCAATGAACCGTTTGACACGTGCCAAATAACATATATATATAGCAACTGACTAAACAATGACGATCTATTTTATTTTAAGTGATTTAAAACAATTGTATCGAAAAGATTTATGCTTCAAATATTTATAATTAAATGTGTTGTTCTTATTTAAAATGATGAAAAGGACAAATAATTTTGCTGTTGTTTTATTTCTTTTGCAACAAAATTGTTTGCCATAGGAGCACGACTTTGATGTGCGCCAACTTATAAATAAGAGTGTGGTCAGCTTGTTAAAATGTTTATGTAAGATATACGGAGACAAAAGGAATATATATATTTATAAGTGTTTTGTTTTTATTTTAATTCCGACAAAGATGAGTGTAAATACAAATGATTTCACTAAAAATATGAGTAAATTCCGAAAACCATCATAAGAAACAACTATGTTAAGTTTCATGAAATGGATAAGCGGTTCTCAAGTTACAGTGCGACATGCGGACGGACGGACGCAGGACATTTGTATACCATAAAACGTCCCGTCAAAATGTTGACGGGCGTATAAAAAAGCGTAGTGCTCCCGTATGTCAAAAGAAATCTGATTTGTATGTTTTTTGTCGAGTCTTCGACTTTAGTCGAAAAAGCGAGACTAAGCGATCCTACATTCCGTCGGCGTCTTTGAAATTTTAAAGACCGTTTCTTAAACTATCCTGGATTTCTATAAAACTTCGACAGAAGGTTGTTAATAATCATAAGATAGTATCAGGAAGTTTTAAAACATTTATTAGATTCATAAACTGTCCTGGGTTTTTACCAAACTTGGACAAGCTTTTTTCAATCAAAAGATAGTATCAACAGGAATATTTTATTGATTTATTTCCTCATTTTTGTTGAGCATGCGATTAACAGAAAGAATAGGCGAGACACTGGGTTCCGCGGAACCTTTACGATTTTTTTTTAACAAATTGTCTGCTTAACATATTGTATGAGATAATTTATGAAATAATTACTGTGGTGTGTTCATTACTCACTGTTGAAGGCCGTGGGGTGACTTATGGTGAAAACTTCTGTGTCATTTTATTTCTTGCGATGAGTTGTCTCATCCCAAATCATACCACATCTTTTTCTTGTTATCAAAACTTCAACATGTATTTTCAAAAACTTTAAGAACGATTGTACGAATATGTATTGAAACCTCGTAACCAGCTTCAACATGTTCATGTGTGGACAAGTATCATTTGCAAATCTATAAAACGCGTATTCAAAATGGCGATTAACTGAAAACAACAAAGTATACCACAATTTGTGAAAACGCTCCACGAAGAAGTCAAGCTGACGACGAACGACGACAAAGTGATACCAATATACGAACGCAAAATTTGTATGCGGTCTTTTAAAAACCGACATTAGATCTATTACTCTGTTGACAAATTTATAATTTACTTGAAATGATTTCAAAATACACTTGAGAAAATACTTCTTCGTTCTGATTTTTTTTTTCAAGAATTATTCATTTATAAGTATCCATCTTTAGCGATCTTGTTGATTAAACGTTAAGACATCAGATAGGAGGATTCCCATGTAATCAGTTATGTAATTTGACACGTGTAAGTCGGTTCATTTATTTTCGGCATATCAAAGAAAAACAGGCGCGTGTCTTGATAATGTTGAATATCTTGTTTATTTATTATTACTTTTCTATAAAATTTGAAATGTATGCATTAAATATCGATATATACCATAATATGAAAAGAAATTACATGTAACAGAATCCCATCTAGTCCTTAGTGGCATGTTATAAGTTCTTAGTGCACTAAGGACTCCTTTAGACGCACCCGTGTTTTTTTTTTACCATGGGTTTTTTTTTGTTCTGTTACTGAGGAGATTTTTTGTCCTTTATGAATCCATATGACAAAGACTCCAATAAGGATAAATTTTGTTTCATAGAAAAATCGGTAGTTTTTATCCAATTTTTGTTCGTATCGGATATAATAAAATACAAACAATTAATTGAAGTTTCGTATGCATCTATCAAGACCAAGCAATTTTTGACTAGTATAGAGGGTTGCCTTTGTTTTATAGCTCAAAACGGTATTATTCGTTTTGCGTTACATTGGGTTGAATAATGAAATAATAGCTCAGCACACTTCGGCGCAGACCAGCAGACTTTGGCGCAATGGAGTGCGATGTTTTATAAAACGCGGGATATCTTAATTAAAGTCTACATATGTGCAATTATTATGAGCAGTATATTTGTTTCAATGTCAGTATATAAAGCATTTACTATAGTGTTATTGCCTATGGATGTTATAGTTCAAGTTGCTGCGTTCTTATTGAGAGATCGTCCTATTTGATGTTTTGCAAGTGGAAATTATTCTTGCTTCTAAATGTATCGTTACTTAATTTGTTCCTCTAATGAGATCCTCATTTACCATTATATAATCATAAGAATAGTTGTGGACCCGTATGTATTTAGGGAATGATACTCAATCGTACGTATAAAAACAAATCTTTCGTGTATTTCCCGTTTCAAAGTCCTACATGTATATTGAATTTTACTCTAAACTCAGTATTAAGTTGATACCAGCGCGGGGTACATGTATGCTTAAACCTCTTATTCTTTGATTGCTGTCTGATTGACGAATACCCGTCATTTTATATATTTAGATTTTTTTTAATTTGTTTTTGAGGGATGCACCCAGTTGCACCTTTTCATTTAAGATATATTTCCGTGACGTAACCTCAAAAGATTAGTCACACCACTAAAAATAATAAGGGAAATGAAACTTCTTCTCGCATGTTGCACTTTGGGTAATAGTTCTCTTCGACAAAATACTGCCTTGAACTCAATTTTGGTATAAATATAAAGAAGCCACAATTTGGTTCAGAAATGTATATTTTTGTAAACACCAAAAGCTAGCCTAGGTAGCATATGCCTTAATTGATACAGGCTCTTAAATTCGACAATGTTAAGAGACAGTGCTAGGGCTGTTAGCAAGTCAAGGTCACTAAACTCTCATTATCCGTTTACAGATTTTCTGAAAATACAAAAAATTATGGCTTTTGCCTTATTCGAAACTAAAACATTAGCAAATATAACTGGTGGCCTTCGGCTGTCAATTGTTCTTTTCGGGTTGTTGTCTCTTTGACACATTCCCGATTTTCATTCTTAGTTTTAAAATAACTAAAAATACTATTTACAATTGTCAGTTCAAAATACATTTAAGAAGTCATCGCGATGATACATGTTATATTCTACTGAATTTACTATATCCGTTATTATTACGTAATATATATATTATATAAGGCCTGTGTCCAGGTGGAAATAACGGGCCGTAATAACAATATGTGATTTGTATGTCAGGTGAAAGTGACAACGGGTGGTATGTATACTAAAATGTTTATCGTCTTCCATTATACATGAGGGTGTGAATGGGGGTTTATAGAAGGAAACTATAAAAGAATAAAGAATACAAAAAATAACTAGACAAATAGAAAAGAAAATGATGAGATACTAGAATATATAGAATTAAGATTGATCGGCAAAAGGTAAAACGAATTATAGAACAAATTGCCTAAAAATATAGAACACAGAAATACTGAATTCCCATTCAGACCCTAATGATCTAACATTTAAAGCTTTCGGACATTTATGGGCATGCGATACAGTTTTAGACCAGCGACAGAGATTTCTTTTACAAAATCAATTTGTACATGTGTATAATTTATGTGCTTAAACTTATATCTTCATGTGCTAAATTTAAAAGACAACTGGGTTTGAATTATCCGACATTTACTTAATATTTCGGTTTCTTGGACATTTCTGTCCTTTGAGCAGACACCCTTAACATTTTATGTTTCAAAATATAAAGATATGCAGATGTCGGTAAAGAGATAAGGAATATCTTCGTTACAAAATTGGGTTCTTACTACATTTGTGTAACAATTCTTTGTTAATAATTGATTTTTGTTAAAAGAAATTGATTTAAGAAAAAACGGTATTTTTGTTGAATATTTATCTAGTTGAAAAAAGTCGGTAATTTCTTCATAATAGTTGGAACAAAAATCTCCATACGGTATCAAGCCAAAATTCTAAAAAGAAGGGACATATGCTCTTAAGCTATTGGTTAAATCTCGAAAAAATGTTAGAATGCTAAAAGTTTTTAGAAGAAAGAGTTTAATGTCTACTATTTTAGATTAATTCTGCGAATTGTTTTTGTCTGCAAAAACATAAAACAGAGAGATAAAGAGAATCACAACTAATTGAATAAAATGGAGGATTGAAATGAAGAATGTGTAAAAGAGACAACAATCCAACCAAAGAGAAGAAAATGGTGCGTCTAAACACGGCTAAGGACTCCTAAGTGCACTAATATGTTATAATATGCTACTAAGGACTAAAAGAGTGATGTGCAATGTAAACAAATTTCTTATCTTGATAGAGATTGATATTTAATGCATACATTCAAATTTAATCAATAAAAGATCACTGATAATAATTGAACGGTGCCGTGCCGGTTTTCGTTAATTTTTCCGAAAATCACTGAACTATAAGACACGTGTCAAATTACATAATTGATAACACTATTACCTTAAAAAATGAACAAAATAATTATTTAGAGAGGAAAATTACCCAGACATTTAGATATATTTCCCATAAAAATATGTTTTTAAATTTTTTAAAAATCATTTAATATGCATCGGTTTATGATTTAATGAAAACATATAGAAAATTGTTAAGCTGGTTTTTTTTTTCAGGAAGGAAATTAATGTTTGCATCGAGTAAAATAGCCCCTCCCCTATAAATGATCATTAATTTACCTAAGTGGGAGCTTAAATTTTGGACAACGATCGCGAGGCCTGACTGCCATAAACAACAGATTACGTACAGCAAACAGTGGATACACCAATTCATTGATATGTATGAAAGACAACGACGGACACAAAATGATTGCACTGAATAATTTCAACTACCATTGAGATAGATTTTTCAAATCTCCTTATCAAATTAGACATGCATTTAAAAATAACCTTTGGATATCTATTACCGTTTGGTTTCAAATTGGAATTAAAAATTGCATTTTCCCAAAGAGTTTTAGGTAAAAACCCCGTGAATCTCATCTCCTAGAAATTTGAAGTGTCAGGATGTTTGAAAATATGTATGAATTTTATTACATTCTTGAAATTGTATAAGGAATATAAACACATTCAGTGTGTTTACTGTACAAACAAACAACAGACACCGATTGTGTCTTATATTGTTTTAATAAGTCATTTTTACTGAGAGCAAAATTTGATAAATTGGTTATTCAGTGGTTGTTTATACGTCCAGTGGCAAAAATTTCATGCATATTCAGGATAAAAATTCGTTTCAGAAGTATATAATTAAGTATTTGGTATTACAAATGTTTAAATTTTCTAATTATTTAGTAAATGTCATTTTCTTAGGTAGTTCTTATTAATTTGTACGAATCAAATTTTTCTGACAAAATAATATCTTTTGCTTTCAATTAACACATACGATTCTGAAAACAATGGATAATATAAGGAACTTTGTAACTTACATTAAAAAAAGAAATTATGATTGTTTAATCAGGTGTTATGTCAGTTCGCTCGTGTCAGTCGGATACTGATTTTCGGCAATATCAAGGAAAAACCGACACGTTCTAAAGATTGTTCAACTACTCATTTATTGGTGAAATTATAACCTAATATGTCCTGTTGATAAGAATATATGTACAGAACTACAAAAATTTGCAGTGAATGTTAACATAAAAGAATCAAATAATTTCTGCTATGCTTGTAGTGAATACGAAAACAGCTTACAATGTTTTTTAGATATATACATATATAATCGTTTATAAAATGTATCCGTCAAAGTGAAAAAATATATAACATGAAAATAAAAATACATAGATCATTCATTTATTGCAATCAATTATATCAACATGTTAGTTGAAATAATTTCTAGAACCAGTCACTCTCTGTAGATATAATGCGTCGGACATTGCATGCATAAAAATAAAATTTAGATTTTTAACTGTATGAAATAAAATTAGTAAGGGTTTCGCGGAACACGATGTCTCGCCTTCGTTTGCCGTAAACTTGAACTCTCAGGGTGAGGCTGAACAAAATCAAGACACTATATTTTGATTGTTATGAGCTTCTGTCCAAGTTCACAATATTTCCGGTGCCTATAAAATAACCGACTTTAATTACGTTATTTGAATCTGAGCTGGAAAAATAGCATATTATCTATTATGCTGGTATCGGCAAAACAGCTACAAGTATTGCCTTTAATGAAAATGCATATCAATTTTAAATACTATTCCAAATAAAATAGCTTTGAGAATCGTGTAAAAAGCGTTCGTTGTTCAGTCGTCAATGAATCATTCAACGTGCGTGTATCGTGATGTATGGAGATTTGTGACGTCACGAAGGTCTAATGGCTGCCTAAAAAATTCACGATCATTCAATGCAGGATTATTATCTATTTCCGTTGATCACAGGACTTTTAAAGTGTTGAAATTATTTTCTAAAGCATCGTTTAACATTGTTCGAAGTTATTTGTTATTACTGGACACTCCTATAGTGTACTCTACATTTGAGACGAGTTGCAGTGGTCCGTTGTGGATGTTGTTTTTTTTAGGATAACTCGATTCGTGATTTACGATGGATTTTACTGTTTGATAGACTTCAAAATGTATAACGGTATGGTAAATTTTACTATTTGTTATCAATATTAACATTTTTATCGTAACAAAAGACTAATGAAGCAAAATTTATAAATCAAAACCATGTTCATCACGTCATATCAGAAAGCCCGCGAAAACAACGTTAACGTTTTCCTGAACTGTTCGGACATTTTTAAATAATGGAAGTATACATTGATGGAGCATGCAAGAATAACGGCAAGCCATTGGCAAAGGCCAGTTATGGTATATTTTGGGAACCAAATAACATCAAAAATATAAATGGTCCAGTTCCTGAATCTTACAAGCAAACAAACAATACGGGGGAACTGTATGCTGCCGTAAAATGCCTTCAACAAATACACGAAAATCAATTATCAAACATTATCATTAAAACCGACAGTGAATATTTAGTTAGAAGTATAACAAATGACATTGTTTATTGGAAAAGCAACAACTGGAAACTTAAATATTCCGGAAATGATGTGAAAAACAAAGAACTCTGGTCAGAGATAGATCATTTGTTATCAAATATAAAAGTAACGTGGGCGCACGTTGCTCGTGATTCTGAAATCGGTCAGATTGAAGCCGATAAACTCGCAAAACTTGCTTTAAATATAAAAACGTCTGGAAACACCGTTCAAGCAAATAATCATAGTATCGTAAATGTGTGTAACAACATTGAATGGACCGACGATGAAGAGGAAACTATACCGATGAAGGTTACAACCCCGCGTCGAAGTATCTCCACCAATAAAATTCGCAAAAATAATAATAAGGCAAACTCTCCGACTTTCTGTACCATGTCAACACTCAGGAGAATTGAAAGTCTTTTATTGTCAACTTCTGAGGAAGTTTTAAATTTAAATGATGCCCTTAACTGTCATATTGACTCGTCAAACAATCAATTTCAAGAGATGAAAGACAAGTTTGCATCACTAACAAATACGGTTAAAGTTCAAACCAATTCAGCTTTAACCTCCGTCCAAGAAGTTTTTACACAAACACAGCTCATTAAATCGGATATCGATGTAAACAATAAGGCATTTATAAATAAATCCAACAGTTTGTGGGACAAATTAAATGCCGTTTCAAATGAGATTAAATCTGTAAATTTAAAATCATCTCACGTCAACGATTTAACAAAAACTGTGACAGAAACACCAAATCGCAAAAGAGAGGAAAGAATTTCAGCTTCAAATAAACCAACACCTGGAACATACAGCAACGCTGTAAGAAGTGGTTTACCAAGCAGCTCTAATAAGCCAATTTCTTTAAATAGAACAAATCTAGGTAACAAGCATAATGCTCAAAGTCCTACTTATGTGGAAAAACAAAGGACACCAATAAATACAAAATACACGGACCGTGAAGTCAACTCTACTTATCCACATTTTCATCGGTCTTTTGACAAGAAAAACTTATTTCTTATTGGGAGTTCAACTCTTAAAAAGATGTCTCCTAGGAAAATGTCAACTCAACAAATCAATACCAAAGTAAAGACTATCCGGGGAGGACGGATCAGAGACTTTGAAGATTGCCTAATTCAGTACATATCAGAAGGCAGACTTGGTTGTGTTGATGTTATTGATATTCATGTGGGCACTAACAATGTATCAGATGGAGACTCTGTTCATGCTATTATGGACGACTTCACAAATTTGATTTGTACGGTCAGGCAAAGCTTACCAAGAACTAAGCTGATAATTTCCTCAATTCTACCAAGGCCAACCAATTATCAAGCTAATCGTACAATTTACAATGTCAATAATCATCTGTTCTCTCTAGAGGAACAACATGTGGAAATTTTGGACAATACTTTAGACTTTCTATATGGAGACCAGCCCAATCTTACTTTATTTGCAGACCATGTTCACACAAATGTTGCTGGTGCCAAAGTTTTAAGCCACAACATTATATCCTGCGTCAACAATTTGTTTCAATTCTCAAATTGTACATCAGAAACTGAATCAAATTTTCAATCGGTGAGGTCAACAGGGAGGAGATTTATACCATTCAACAACACAACAACTCAGGAACAAAGTGTGTCCAGTCAAACGTACTGGAGGTAAATTTAACCAATAACTTTTCTACTACCAGAACATGTAATTCTATTTTAGGAAATATTGTCAGTATTGTTATTTTGTATTTATGTACTGCAACACATATTCTATCATCTAATTCCAAATCATCTCCATTTACAAACCCTTTTATATTTCCACACAAGTCACTTAATATATGTCACTTAAACATAAATCATATATTGCCAAAGTTTTCTGAAATTAAATATTTGCTATCAAAATCTAACACAGATGTGCTGTGTTTAAGTGAAACATTTTTGTCAGATTCTGTCCAAGACAAAGAAATAGATATTAAGGGTTATGATACAAACAGAAAAGACAGAATTGGAAAATCTGGCGGTGGGTTTTTAATTTATATTTCTAACATGTTAACCACAATAAGACGATATGATTTGGAAAATGAGGATATAGAATCAATGTGGATCGAAATTATTTTTGTTCATCAAAAACCTATATTAATTGGTAACATTTATAGACCACCAAAAAGTAATGCAGAGTGGGTTACAAAATTTGAATTAATGTTAACAAATGTCGATATTGAAGATAAGGAAATGATTATTTTGGGTGACTTTAATATTAATTTGTCGTCGAGAAAGATTCCAGCTAAATGGTCACATTTAAAAAACATTTTTAACTTGTCTCAAATAGTCTCAGTTCCTACTCGAGTCACACAAACATCTTCCTCTTTGGTAGACCATATTTATAGCAATGAACCACATAATATTCATTTTATATCTGTTCCGAAGTATTCTATCAGTGACCATTATCCAGTATGCATTTCTCACAAAAGAGGGTTAAAATCGAAAAAGAAAATTCATGAATATATTACGTTCAGATCTACTAAACATTTTAATGAAAATGATTTTGTCAATCACATATCACAGTGTTCATTTAATTGTGTATTAGAAATTGATGACCCCGAAGAAGCACTGTTGTCTTTTTTGAATATTTTTACTAAAGTATCAAATCATCATGCTCCACTCATTAAAAAGAGAGTAAAACGTTTGTATCAAAATGAGTGGATGAATGATGAAATTCTAGATAGCATGAAAAAACGTGATTTTTATCATAAGAAAAAAGATATGTATAGTTATAGACTTTGGAGAAATAAAGTCAAATATCTCATCGAAAACTCTAAACAAAATTATTATACCAATATCATAGAACAAAAAAAGAGCAACAGCAGTAAATTATGGAAGCACCTACATACTGTCAGCGGTACCGACAATCATACCAGTATAAAAATCATAAGTGATTGTAACAATAAGGAAATTTTAGAACCAAAAGGCATTGCTGATGTTTTTAATGCTTATTTCACAAATATCACAGATAATCTTAATATAGATCAAAACATTAACAATTCTAGTAGTTGTTTTAACAAACTTGGTGATTTTATATCGGGTCATGTACCAGATGACGTGTATTTTTCTATACCACTTATGAGTTATGATTTTGTGTGTTTACAACTAAAAGCACTAGATGAATCAAAAGCAACAGGCCTTGATACCATAAGTGCAAAATTTTTTAAAGATGTCTTCTCATGCTATTTCACTACCACTTTGTCATATTTTTAATTTCAGTATCAAAAAATGTATTTTTCCATCCTCATTTAAACTGGCAAAAGTCATACCAGTTTATAAGAACAAAGGCTCAAAACAGGATGTTTTTAATTATAGACCAATTGCAATTTTACCACTCATTTCTAAAATCCTTGAAAAACATGTGAAAACACACTTAGTAAAATATCTTAATAAATACAAGTTATTGTATAGAATGCAGTCAGGCTTTCGTGCAAACCATTCTTGTCAAACTGCTTTAACAGCTTTAATAGATAAATGGCTTAAAGCCATTGATGATGGCGATCTTGTTGGAGCAGTATTTCTAGATCTAGCAAAAGCCTTTGATCTTCTCAATCATGAACTGCTTATTCAAAAATTAAACAAATACAAATTAGCTTATACTTCATTACGTTGGTTTACATCATATTTGGCTGACAGATATCAGAAAGTATCTATTTCAAATACATTATCAGACGTACAAAAACAAAAAACGGGTGTACCTCAAGGATCTGTATTAGGACCGGTGTTGTTTTTAATTTTTATTAATGATCTTCCTTTGTCTAATCCTAATCATAACACCGATTTATTTGCTGATGATAGCACCATATCAGTCATTGGACAAAACAAAAGTTGCATCAGTCAAAAACTTAATACGGTTTTACAAGATATTTTTCGCTGGTGTGATGACAATAAAATGGCTGTAAATGTATCTAAAACGAAAGCTATATGCATTGGATCTAAACAAAAGCTTTCCGTTACATCAAATGAAAACATTAATCTTGCTTTAAATGGACAACAAATTATAAAAAGTACATGTGAAAAAGTTCTAGGTGTTTTTATTGATGCATCTCTATCTTGGTCTTCTCATATCGATTATATAATAAAAAAAGTTAACTCTTCTTTAGCTTTACTAAAAAGGATAAAGAAATATTTAAATCATAAAGCTAGACAAATGTACTATAACGCTTACGTTTTACCTCACTTAGATTATTGTTGTTCAATATGGGGAAACTGTAATAACTTTCTATTAGATAGTTTACTAAAACTGCAAAAAAGGGCAGCAAGAATAATTTTAGACGAACATGATTACACCAAACCTTCAAGAGAATTATTTCACGAATGTAACATTGTGCCAATCACACAAAGAATACTTTATCACTAATCATTACTAATGTATAAGGCAAAACATGGCTTAGCTCCAGAATATATGTCCAGTCTTATTGTATCAGCTTCTGCAAACCAAAAATATAATACGAGATTTTCATCCTCAGATAATTTTATTATTCCAAAACCAAATACAGAGTTGTATAAGTCTAGTTTCTCGTACAATGGACCAAAAGTGTGGAATGCTCTTCCTAATTCAATAAAAAAATCAAATACAGTATCCGAATTTAAACATAAATACAAATCTATGTACTTTTAACATTACCATCATATTTTTACTGTAATGCCATATCATAATTGTTTATTGTATTTTAAAATTGTACATAATCTTTATTTACCATTATTATTGATGCATTGTTTATTTGTAATGTAATTATTATTGTATTAAGAGAGCCTTATTGAAAATTGGTGTAATCCAAATGAGTTACTCTCTCTAAATAAAGATATTATTATTATTAGGTCTTTCCACCTTTCTGTGGAAAGACCTATTGTATTTCTTCTGATTATTATTATTTTTTTTTTTTTTTTTTTTTTTCTTCCGCCTAATTTTGATATTGCGACAAATGTTTGTTTCGCAATATGTCGCTTAGATATTTCTCATATTGTATCGTACAGTTTATGCGCTTTTACATTTCACCCTGCTAAGCCGAACACTTTTCTTTGTAAGAGTTATCTCCCTATTCACTGTTTATCATCAGAGTGCATCTCCTTCGTAACAAAAAAAGATAGCGACAAAATTCTTTTTACAAATTGTTCGTTACATCCTAAGGAAAATTTGGCTTATTTGGATCGAAGCGATTCGATGAAATTTTATAGGAGTTATCTACCTTTACAAAATTATTTTCTCAATATGTGTTATTAACTAATAAACCGTCAACCATATAACCCTGGAATGTATTTATTTGAGATCCCTAGGCCCTTTATTAGAAAATGGGGTCAAGGTCAAAGGTCAAGGTCAAGTTCTAAATTCGGAATTTTCCATGTTTTTGCATTTTCTCCAACCCTTGAAAAGTTATATATTAAAGAACAAGTGCAAAATGATTGCTATATAGTTATGAAGATATTTTACATTTGGTCTGATACAATTAAATAGCATCTAATAGGAGTTAGTGCCCCTGAAATGTCTTGATATGAGGTTATTTGATTATAACTTCAACTAAGTCCATTTTAATGGCATTTGACCTTGTGCAAAAGTTTGGATGACAAATGACCTTGAAAAATGACTACCGGAAGTGACCTTGAGAAAACCGGAAGTAACCTTCTTTGCAATTTTTTCGTATAAAAGTACTCAAAATCCATATATTTTGTCATATAGATACATAAACTGATTACTGAAGACTAAAAATGACTTCCAACAAACCGGAAGTGACCATGTATCTCCCATTCTAAATACAAAAGTATATAGAAACTATATATTTTTGGAATCAGTGTGAAAGAAGCTGTCATATTAGACCGGAAGTGACATTCATTTCACCGGAAGTAGCATATTATCTCCTTTATATCACTTAAAAATATGATTAAACCATTATTTATCGTATCAGTATGAACAACTATCTTCTTATCAAAATTTCTTTGATATGGAAAGACCTTCAATTGTTCTCTGAACAATTGGTTTTTAATTATTATTATTATTATTATCGTGCGTGTATCGTGTATTTATCATTCATCGTGCATCGTGCGTGTATCGTGCGTTCATCATTCATCATTCATTTTGCGTTAATCCTCCGTGTAACGCTCATCGCTCATCGTGCGTGTATCGTGTATCGTGCGTGTACCGTGCGTGTATCGTGCATTCACCGTGCGTGTATCGTGCGTGCGTGTATCGTGCGTGTGGTCAGTTTGAATTTTAGGTAGCAATACACAGTTAGGAAAAAAACTTAAAATTGACACTCATAATTTTTAAACATCCTCTTTCCCCTCCTGTCTAACAAAGAAGGCTTTATATGTGTGTTATGCATGTATATACTTATAGAAAGAGAATCTTCCATAGATTTCATTTCTAATGGTCATAAGGGTGAAATATAATCCCTCTTGGGTGTAACCATGGCAACAATCTGCATTTCTTGGATACAAAATATAGCAAAAAAGGGGGGTGAACATGTCACAAAAGTCTCCAAAATTTGGTCTAAAGGAAAATTTCAATCAATTACAGTGATACCTTTCCTGAATCCATAGGTTTATATCTATCAAGTGGTCCAAAAAAAAAATATGCTTATCTGCTCGTTTTTCCATAAAATTGAATTGAAAAGATCGAGCGCAAAATCTTTGTTGATAAACACTACAATAATTTATGGACCTATGAACGGTACGGATAGGAAAATACGGACTGTCAATCATATAAATGGCCTATAAAACATGTTAAAAATAATCAAAATGTTCATATAAACCCACTAAGAAGGCTATATTATTCTTCAATTATCTAAAAATCAATTTTATTGTACAAAAACTTTCATATTTAAAAAATTCACAGGGGCCATAATGCGAAACTAAACTTCTAACTGTGTATTGCTACCTTAGAAGGTCTGTATTATCCGGAAACTATCCATCTTCGGACGACGCAGACGACGACGCCGACGACGACGATGTCGACGACGTGTTACCAATATACGACCAAAAACAATATTTTTGCGGTCATATAAAAACATCTATGAAACTCACTAACGACATCCATTTAACAACAGGCCTTGGGACAGATGCATCATAATAATATAGCAAGTATGAATGTTTTAAAAGGCGCCAACCTTCGCCCTTACATAAAAAGTAGTACGTATATGTATGACATTACAACACGAAAAGACGCACTATATAATATGTACCGATTATCAGGTTATCTGCATGTTGATATCGTAAAATATTAGCTGCGAGACATAATATGAAGCTTTTTGTCGAGTGAGCGTAGCGAACGAGATCAAAAAGCCTTCATATTATGTCAAGCAGCTGATATTTTACAATATCAATATGCAGATAATCTGATAATCGATTTATCGGGCTATATTTGCGTGTTTCAGAAGTGTTTTCTTTGTTTCAGCAGCACACAAAAGATGACTTGATAAGTTCGGGTCAAAGTTATTAACGTCGGTTCAAACATTATGACGTCGCTGATATGTCCGGGTCAAAGTTATTAAGACCGGGTCAACGTATTTGACGTCACAAAGACATCATACGGAATATTATTAAGAGCTGAACAGAGTGATATAGACAGTGGGACGACCGATAATAGTTAAATATATGGCTTAACTCTACCAAAAAAGACGTGAATTACACAAAAACATGGGCCTATTAAACAAAGACGTACATGTAGTAATAAATTAAGACCCAAGAAGTAACTGTTATCTGTTTTAGAGTTCCATTCTTTAATCGTATCGAGTTCTCTTTTTAATCTATATTTTAAATACAAGTTTTATATTTTGAATATTGAAATCGGGTTAAAATTTTCTACTTGCATTAATATTAATGTAAAAATATCCGTTACTTTTTTTTCTAGATCTGAGTAGAAAATCAACTCTGTTTCACTAATATAATCGAAAAATTAAGAGTGTCACATGGTGTCTCTATATGTCGTCTGAATTACAATGTATGTTATTGTTCTGTTATTTATATATTCGTCATAGTACAAGTATAATAGCGCCAAAAAGATTTTAACTGAAAATGGCGGGAATAATAAATCTTTTCCATATAAAAGTCCATTTTCTTACATATATTACCCAAATGTTGACCCCGGAATTATAATATTTAGACATGTTACATGTTATAAGGTATTCTGGTCCCGGTTCTAGTAAGAGCAACTAAATAAGGTAAAATATTTTTCTATGAACTTGAGTAGGGGTAACTACATTTTTTATTTTATGTGTCCCTGAAACCACGGCCGACACTCGGCTAACCGAGAGATTGGTCGGTTAATCTATATTGAGTATGCGGCTATATGGGCGATTGGTCTGTTAATCGGGTTGGTTATACGTCTGTTAAGAGTAAAACGCTTAAATTAATGTTAAACTCTATTAAATATACAGATTTTTGGCATGTTATAAGAACCAAATAAAAAAAAAAGAAAAGTGTCTGACAAAATGATATCTACAAATGTATCATAGAACATTTTGCAATTGTAAAAACATTTCATAGTCTCGGCAGTTTTCAGTAAAACTAAAAGGCGTCGCGCAAGCATGTAGTATTAATGCTTATACGCATAGCAATTTTTTTTTAATAAAAGGCAAAACAAACAAATTTAGATATCATTTAAAGGACAAAAAAATAGTACTGTGGTTCTAAAAAATAAATTGACATTAATAAATATTTTATAATTGTAAAATAACGTGAATAATACCACGTTTTAGTGAAACTTATTAGAATAAAGTCTGTCAATGGGTTGGACAATTGAAATTGTGTCAGTTAAGAGTTATTTAGCCACGACAATAATTTTGCTACCTTTATATTTTCCCCTTGAAAAATTTAAGAATGAGATGTTACTGAGTAAACAAAAATGACAATACGGTGCCACAGTATCCTAGAAAGAGCATTTTTAATTTGACTTTCTTTGCATTTTATTGAAGGGTGTGTCACTTCAATATAGCGTGATATGGATTGGCCTCTAGAATATGCATGAATTTTTTATTGACGTTTTCAATCAGCCTTAATTTTTGTGTCTGTTCGAAGTAGCACATTCTCAATTCCGACTGAAAGTGTCTTTCTAATACAACACAGGGTACATATAACGTGTTCTCGTTCGCATATGAACATGGTATTTGTCACTGGACGTTAAACCCTGAATCGTCAGCATCATCCAATTTGTTCTTTTCTTCTATTACTTAATCATATGTTGTTTACAATCACTCTAAACAAGTAAACGGAAAGGAGCGAATGCAGCTACATTTGGTTATTTTAAGTTTCAATTTATTTTGTTCCGTTTAGTTTCTTTCTACATAAGTACAGTTGTCTATGGTGGCCGGTGAAGTCCATTACGCCTTTTCGCGATTTCGGCTTTCATATTCTATAGGGCAAAAACGCGAAATCGCGAAGTCGAAAACGCGAAAACGCGAAAACGCGAAGTCGAAAACGAGAAATCGGTTTAGCGTTTTTGCGTTTTCGACTTCGCAATTTCGCGTTTTCGCCATATAGAATATGTAAGGCGAAATCGCTAAAGCGCTAAAACGCAACATGGCATTAACTAGCTGCCACCATAGTTGTCCGCATGTAAACTTCTAGATTGTGTCACCAATATAAGTACATCGCAATCCGTTACTGTTTCAACAGCCATCGGTGTTTCATGTGTGTGTTCTTAAACAAGTATTACTTTTCTCTCGTTTTAGCAATGTACATGTATCACTCTCTACTGTCCTTAAATATATTATTCTATATTCTGCGTTTCAATTTAGATTCTCGTGCATACTAGAAGGTCCGGATTGGGGGTATTGTTTATTTCTGTATTCTTCAAATTGTTATGTCATTTTTTTTTTACATTTTATTTATCTTACTCATTATTCTTTCTTTATTTTTCATATTTTGTCATCCCAATATATTTTACTTACTGATGTTTAGTTACATTACGACGTTTATCTCTGATTTATATACTGGTTACCAATGTAGATGACAAAGGAGTAGGTCCGGTAAGGGCCGATTTTGGCCTCAAATTTCAGGTTCATTTGACGAAAGATTTTGACCACTTTTTAAACACTTAAGTGTCTATTTTATTTGATTCTATTAGTTTATGTTAAAGATTTTAACTGATTTTGTCATAAAAAACGATCCGATTCAAGCTCAAATATGAAAAATCTACAAAATATGCCGAAAAATGTCACTTTGCAGATGGTTTTTGTCAAAAATGAAAGTGGCTGCATCCATGTTCATCCTCAACATTTATATACGTATATGTTATGTATTATCATCAAATACAACTGACATTTTAATATTAAGGATGAACACGAATGCGGCCACTTTCGTTTTACACGAAAACCGTCTAAAATTGAACTAAAATGCTAGAATTGTGAAGATTTCAGTGATTTAGCATGAATTAATGGTGCTTGTACCCGATATATGTGCAATGTATTGTCAAAAACAGCCCATATTTATGTAGCAGAAGCATTCTACTGTCCAATAAATAACTAAAAGTTTACTGTTTAACAATTTTGTAAAACTGCTATATTTTGGGGCCAAAAAGGGGTCTTACCGAACCTACTCCTTTGTGTCATTCATGACAATTAAACAGAATCAACATGATATATGCGATCATTTTTGGATGAAATTAATATTACTTTAATATTATACACTTTTTGAAACCATTTTTATCAATTTTCAATTTCATGTGTTGTTTCCGTATATGTTATGTTTCATTGCTCATGTGTTGTTTTCGTATATTGTAGCCTCTCGTCTTGAGCCTACTCATTTGATCCGATAACACCCCGTATATCAATAAAATTATACTTTTATTGTCATTCATAACTCTTAACAGACCAATTAACAGACCGGGTTTTATACATCCGACCCATTAACAGACCAGGTTTTAAATAAAGATTGATTTATGTCACCAAAATACAGATTTTCGTGTAGATTTTTCACACAATGATATCAATATGGTTAACAAACATAATGCCTTTCTTTTTTCGATGTTCAAAATATTGAATACAAGTAAATTTAACCAATGTGTCATTTTGTGTACATTTTATGTGTGTGAAATGTGTATAAATTTATTGATGAGTAACCCGCCTTTTCATTTTATAGATCGTACATCGAAGCTAGAAAAATAATAATTACACTACTGAATTCAGTGCATTGAACTGTTTTGTTAGACATGAATACTTTTTATGATGGAAATATATTTAGAAAGTTATACAATGAAACATGCTGAACTTTCAATGATTTTCTCGATAACACCTGATTAACAGACTTTAGCCAACCCGATTAACAGACCAACCGCCCATATAGCCGCATACTCAATATAGATTAACCGACCAATCTCTCGGTTAGCCGAGTGTCGGCCGTGGAAACATGGCAAAATAATTGCGCCGATTGTAAGTTTGACTTTACTTCTTTCAGTTGCCCTCTCTTGAACTGATACCACAAATTCCCTAACCGGAGAAGGTTTTTAAATCATATACTCCCGGGTCAAAATTCGGTAATACGAAAAAAGATAATGCAAATTAATTTGGGTCCGTATAACACTTATCAATTCAAAGTTTTAAAAATTTTCAAATTTTAGATTTTTGGAAATTTGATTAAAGTTTTAAAATATCAAAATTCCTAATTGTGTAAAGTTTTGAAATTTTGAAATTTTAACCAAATAATTAAAATATTAAAATTCTAAATTTCTAAATATCGTTTATAAATTTGATAGTTTTGAAATTTTATCAAACTTTAAAAATACCTAACGTGCAATTTTGATTATTTCACTTTTTGAAAATTTGATTTTTTAAATTTTTGACTAAGATATCAAAATAGAAAAGGGGCGAAAAGAATAAACTGCGAAACGAAATAAAAGCTTTTTTTACGCTGAAATTGAGACTAAGAACAAATATAAGTATCTTGGAGCCATGATACTGTTATAAGATATCTACATAAACTCATCATATATAGATACCAGGATGTAAATTTTTATTTGCACCAGACGCACGTTTCGTCTACAAAAGACTAATTTCTTAGGACAGAAGTTAGGATAAAGTTAAAACAGAAGTTAGGATAAAGTTAGGACCGACTTACGACACGTCTCAGCATGCACATCGAAGCTATCTTAGGATTATCTTAGCTAGGATGTCCTAACTGATGTCCTAAGTATTGGCGTAGAAGAAAATGAAAAAAAATTTCATTTAAAAATAAAATTTGATATCAAATTCAACTAATAATTACAATTTTTAAAATATGGTTAATCAGCAACTCATCATTAGTTGTAAATAAAAGGTAATAAATATTTTTTTATATAATAATTGTACATTTAAAATGTATGAAACAAAATATATTAAAGACAAAAATAATAACCTATTTTTATATAAAAATTTAGCAAACTAATTGTATTTACTAGATATAATCGGTAAAAATCATTATATGCTTTTAAGTGAGTTGAATTCGAAGTGTCACGGGTTCATACTTTTAAAAGTTCAAAGTGAAATCTCGTGCATCTTTCATATAAATACGGAGTACTTGAACTTTTTTCATTACTGTTAAAAAAAACCGTGTGAAAATGAGCAAGAGACGAAATCTGAATTTTACAGATGCTGAACCATTTGATTTTTTGTGGGGGGGGGGGGGGGGGGGGGGGGGCTATGTTTTTTTTTTGTTTCCAGTTTTTGGAGAAAAAAATAAAAATAATTTGTTTTTGATTCTGAGAAAAAAAAAATTGTTTGTTTCACCCTCAGCTATATGTAATGCTAAAATTGAAAGAAAAAAATTGTTTTCGACTTGACTTGTCGCGAAAAAAAAAAAATTGTCCAGAAAAAAAAACCATAGCCCCCCCCCCCCCCCAGAAAATCAAATGGTTGCTGCCTAAGAAAAGGGCTTGGGATTCCATCTGCAGTACAGTAAATGCAACCAACACCGACCACAAAAGAACGGTAGATGAAATTAGAAGGAAATGGAGCACGTACACGAGTATTGCTTAAAAGCAGGCCTCCCGAATACGCAGAGAATCCAGGAAAACTGGTGGTGGACCACCTCCTGAAGAGCTAACTCCATTACAGGATAAAGTTGTAGCAATAATAGGCAACACCCCCATAGATGGAATAGACGGAGGTATTGACACATGTCCTGGAATGGAATTTGATGGAGTGCCCGCTGAAGAACCTATACAGACAAGAGATTCGGACTCTTCAAATGAAAATGCTAAGCTTTTTTTATTTTAATTTATTTGAAAGTAAAAAATATACATACATACTTTTGTGTAGTATATATTACATATTCGGTCTGTTAATTGCAGGAAAACACATTTAAGATACAAATTGCATACCCGCTTCTGTATAAGAATTCAACAGCAAACATTTCACAAGTCTTCTTATCAGTTGTCCTGATCGTTCATGAAATATTTGCCACTGGATGTAAAACAAACAGCAGTCAATCTATAATTAAACCACCGTGCGTTATTTGTGTTGATTCGATTTGGCCTTTAAGAGGTATTACTGAAACATTCATCAATCTGTCAATCCTATGTAGGTGTTTGTTTTGATAGTTCTGATTGCATGTCTTATAGAGGCTGAAAGTTCATATATTATACCTTGTTCTCTTATAATTTAATTTTGATTTTGTTGTATATGACAAATGTATGTTTTTTTTCAGTATTTCGATTAATCAAACACACCGATTGATCTTGCCAACCTCCCTTTTTGAGCAGTGACCATCTGCATTTCGACCTTACAAATACAGAAACTATGCATGTATTATTCATTATTTTGACATTTTGTTAATTATTTCAGACATGTCCTACTCTTCATTTAGTAAAGCAAAGTGTACCAGGCAAAATTTGTGTGGCAATTCGTTTTCTTCTGGTGCTTCATCTTCCAAATCCTCGAAGGGAAAATATAGCGAACCATCACCAGAGGATTGTAAGTTGGTAGAAATAGAAGGTGAACGGCTGAAAGTAGAAAAGGAACGTCTTTATGTTGAAAAACAACGACTACACATTGAACAGCTTAGACTAGAAATCGACCAACAAAGGCTAGTAACTGAACAACAAAAGCATCAGCTTTATATGGCAAAGCTCAACATTAGCATGACTCAAATGGTTGTACATGTAGCAGATACACCATCAACCAGTGTAGAAAAAGACAATCCGTCAAGCTAAAACTCTTGTGTTGTAAAAATGTTACGATGTAAATATACATAATGTTAATGTCATACTTATGTATTTAGTTAATTGATTTATTTAAGCTTCTGGTAAATTCCTGTTGTAAATCAAAGTTTTAATTTCACATATGTATTTAGTAATCAAATTAACACAAATACAGATATATGAATAAATGTTATATTCACGTTCTGTTGTACATTAAATGTGTTTGCAGAAAATATCTCTACAATATATATACTGAATTGGAAATACCAAATGTATATGCACTTAATTACAAGTTTTCTGACTTGGAACATGCACATAAATATGGGAATGCTAACAACCTCCCCATTTTTTACAATGAGAATTGAAAACAGTTTGATATTTTTTTTTTATTTTGCATCAAAATCTGCCATTAATCAGTCTCTGACGCACAGCAGCTCCGTCGTTCAAATTACCATTGTAGTGTTGTCTGCCAAGACGTCCACGGTCTTCAAAATTGTCTGCTGGTAATGGAATTCTATGTATTATACACATGTTGTGCAATACAACAACAGCGATAACAATGTCACAACATCTCTTTGGGGTATACAATAGTGTACCACCACTTGTGTCTATGCACCGGAAACGCGATTTCAGCAAACCAAAGCTTCTCTCAACAATGCTTCTTGTCTGCATGTGTGCTTCGTTGTATCTTTGTTGTTGTCTTCTCCCTGGATTAAGAACAGGTGTGAGAAGCCAAGGCCTCAATGGATATCCACTGTCACCTAACAGCCACCCGTGTCCTATTGTTCGGTTTTCTAACATTTCACTAATGTTAGAGTTAGCCCAGATAAACGCATCATGGGTTGCACCTGGCCACTTGTCAACTATATTCATGAACTTCATATCCGAATCACACACACCTTGAACATTAACGGAATGGTAATTCTCCCTGTTCACATAGATATGTTCATCTACCGACGGTGCTCTAATTCTAATATGTGTGCCGTCTATTGCTCCTACAACATTAGGGAAATTTGCAAAATTATAGAATCCTTGCATTACACTTTGCAACTCTACTGGGTCTGTAGGCATTACAACATACTGTTGACATACTCTTACTAAGCATTGGGTTACATCCCGGGTAATGTTTGAGACGCTTAACTTAGATATATTGTGGACATCTGCATTCACGAGTTGAAAACTTCCAGTTGCATAAAATCGCAACGCCACCATTATCTGCAATGATACTGGGAATGCTCGTGATCTCATTGTAGGCCGTTTCAAATCATTGTCAAACATTCTACAAAGGTCTATTATCAATGGGCGGGACAATATATACTTGCGGACAATGTCATAGTCACCAAGATAGTCCAGCGGATTATCATAGTCCCTAATAAGTCTATTCCGACGAATATTATATGCTCTTCTTCTAAGACGTAGATATGCGGCAGCCATGTTTGTTTATAAATTGACCGTCCTAAATCTATCTTAAAGTTAGGACCATCCTAAGTCCATCTTAAGACACCTAAATTGGTATCCTAAAGTTAGGACAATTCCTAGGATTTTCCTAAGTTGCGAAATGTTTGATAAACCCACTTAGGACTAAGATGTCTCCTAAGTTGGTCTTAGGACACGTTCTAATCCTAAGAGAGCTTCGATAAACAGGCCCCAGGTTTTGTAAAAGCTGAACACATTCATAACATATAAACGTATACCATAAACATTATTTTCAGCCTTCATATTTATGTTTCAGTTGCCGCTGTACATTAAGCGTCCATCTATTCATTTGTAGGTGTCGGCATTCCGAAAATTGATAATTATTTTCAAAATTTTATATCAGCGATAAATGGTATTATCATATATAGGCGAGTGATATGAGAGTCAAATTTACATTTTTAATGCACCTACCTAACACACGGCTAAATTATATATCACTGGAAAGCTAAGAATGTGTACTTTCTAAATATCCCGGTCGTCAAAAGAAATTATGGTGCATTTTTTTTTAAATCGAGGTCAAAGGTCATGGGTGCAATTTCATTTCAAGGATACTTCCAGTAGAAAAATAGAGTCAAAACAAATGCAAAAACGAAATAATTCTATAGTAATGCTGTATTACTGTTGGAAAAATATATTTCTATCATAGTATTAAATAATTTTGGTTGATTTTAACGGTAACGCATGTTACGTAACGTTTTTTCTCGGAGTCTTTGAAAATCAACTATTAAGTTACACAAATTTATCTGTAGTCGTCCTTGCATTATCTAAATCTTATAATAACTCCGTATCATTTGATTGCACGTATTTTCAAACATATATCTGCAAATTTGATATAAATAATCCGAAACAAAATATTTGAAGCTAGGGGAAAATATAACATATGACGTATTTTTAATTGTTTAGAAAAGTCTGATGATGAGCTGTACAATAAAATTGAGGAAGCGTATGTGTCCTGTCAATTTGAAACCCTGCCAACCGCGTTAAGATCAGACAACCATAGGGCAATTTTTTTTTTTATTATTGTAGTGCAATATGTTGAGTACTAACTCACTTTACTAAAATGAGTAAAGTGCTACTAGTATATTTATATCAACAAATTGACAATTTTAATATAAAACATCACAAGGAAAATATGATCACTCATTGTACGTCAAACTTTGTTTGATATTAATTTAGTCGACCGCCGTGTATCTTGAGATATCAAATTATTCAAACAACACTTGACAACAGTTTGTACTTTTTTAAATTACGCTAGATGACGTTCGGCTACTTTGGCACTAAGAATTACTTTTTTATATCTTGTTTCAACGCTTCAAAAGGGAAGACAAGGTTATCCTAATATTGAACCTTTTATTTGGCTTTCGTATTTTAAAATCCCGTTAGCGTATAACCTATATGATCGAAACGTCAAACCAATGGGATGTTGGACCATTTAGGTGTCGGAATATTACGATATCGGAATATCATAGCTTCATTTGAACTTGTATTCTCATCATTCTTATCGGTCAACATATCCATACAAAGACAACTTCCTTGGCATGTGCAGCAGAGGTTTTGCTCAAAGCGGACAAAAGATTTACTTTATACAGATTGAATTAAAAATTGGGAATTGACATGCGGGATTTGTCAAAGAGACACCAACCCGTTCAAAATGCAGGCAACGACAGAAGACCACCAATGGGTCATCAATGCAGCACGAACCTCCCAAACCCGGAGGTGTTCTTCAGCTGGCCCCTTAACAACAATGTACTAGTTTGTAATGATAATGGACGTCATAATAAGCTTCGAAATATACTCAAGAAATTAAAATAAAAAAAACATACAAATCTAAGAAAGGCCAGAGGCTCCTGACTTGGGACAGGCGCAAAATTGCGGCAGGGTTAAACATGTTTTTTGGAATCTCAACCCTTCCTCTATACCTATACCAATGTGTGAACAGATCAAATCTTGTAGAAAGTTAGATGGCATCACACCGGACCGATGTTGCCTTTTAGCCAACCAAAGTCATACGGAGAACTTTGATTGTTTCTGTAGTTAGGTCGACATTGTCTTTGATAAAATTTTGACCCCCAGAGGAAAAATAATGCCATGTAGGATGTATGCCCCATTTTCAATTTTTCTAATCTCCTGATCAGTCAAACTTGTTAACAGTTATCAAAGGTGTGTCCATAAATACGGTGCATTTGTAATGATAAATCTAAATAAAAAAGAGTAAAAAAAAATATTAATAGATAATATACATTCTACTAAAGCCATACATCTAAGACCTTTGTCAATAGGAATATCGTACGCTTTATTAACTGCCGCAGATGCAATCCAATAGACAAAACAGAAATGTATTTAAAGCAGGTGGCATAATTTCAATTGAATAATCCAGTGAAATATTTTTAGCTAATGGATACAACTTTACCCTATATCTGCTTTCGTAAAATACTAGTAGCTGCATAAAGTGCTTGCAACCAGTTTCGCAGTCACTGCTCAGATCTTTAAAATTGACAGACTGTATTTTACAGTAATTTTAAACGGGTAATTTTCCGTCATTACGGCATAAGACAAAATTATAGAGCTACTGTATACAATATTGGATGTACCTTGGCCTTGTTGAGGCTGTATACATGTAACTATAAATTGACCATATATTTTTAGTTTTTGTTGAAGCTGATAATATGTTGTGTAGTTTTCTCGGCGGCGATTTTCGGGCAGAAATTAAGCCCGGTTAACTGATCAAGTAATTAAAGTTGTTAACCAGAATACTTCCTTGTGTACATGCACGGCATCTTTAGTCGTCGAAATGTTAGTAAAAGCTGTTTTATGCTCAGAATTAAATAGGTCTTTCCTTTCTGATTTCAAATTTTGTAGCAAAAATTTATCGATGCAAGCTCGATGGTATAAAGATTTAATAGTAAAATTATCATGAGTTATTTTGTAAATCAGATCATTGTAGGAGATATATGTAGTAATACTCAATACAGCTTGAGTTTGTTCCTCAGAGGATACCTTATGAAGTTGTGTAACTTGCTTATAGGCTTTATACATTTTCAAAATATACAAACAGAAAATCAGAATGATATATGAGAAAAGACTGGTCGGTAGAATTGGTACATGTAGTACTAAGTCTTTGTACAGACAAAACAGAAGATGATAGGTTTCGCTTACTTTTGAAATATTTATAGCAACTCTTATGATATTTTGTATTTTCAAATGGGATGTTTTCATTTTTTTCATATTCATCGACCAGTCTTCTGTAAACTTCATCTTTTCGTTTTCCCAGTGCGGCAATACAACTGTATCTTCATTTAAGCGTTTAACTACATAGTGTTCATGTAGTAAATACATGACAGACTATGGATCTGTGTCAATCAATGGATAGTTTTTGCTTTTAGCATAAGAAGGGTTTCATTGTGAACTGGACTGTGAAAATTTGACATGACTCGGAAGATTTTCTACAGTTTTCCGATACGATTCCTTATTTAGAAAGGGGTGAATCCTACAGAACTCAAAAACTATGTTTTACTTTAATTTGATCTTAATTTCGGACGATTTTATATCTATTTAAGCTTCACTGAAGTTAAAGATTGAAATAGAAGCGTTTAAATATGATTTATCGTACTCTAATAGCACTATTAAGTACACGGAAATCGACTAATATATTCAGTCAAAAAACGATAACGAAATAGATAAGGCATTCCGGAAACTATAGTGATTTTACCCAACATCATAGAATTACAGAAATTCTTGATTTTAAGAAATGTTGAGATAAAGTCTTGATCTTGAATGAAAAAACGATAACTGATGAGTAATTTGTTGTGTTCTAAAACGGATAGAATGAAAAAGCATTTAATAAAAATTTAATTGTAGATCAGAAAAGGTCAAGATTATGAAAATTTTTGTACAAAATGTCAAATATTTAGAAGGAATGCAAAAGCATGCGGACTTACAGTTGTAAATATTGTTATTCATTATTTTAAGAATCTAATTCACTTAATTATTCTGTCTAAAAGAAGAGATACGACTAATTTCCTTTGCTTGAAAAATATGTCATAATTTTATAATTTTTAACTAATTTCTGAAATGAACGTCAATTTTACAAAAACTGCACCCTACGATTTTGTGACGACCGGGCAAAAACCAAAGTTAATTCATTATTCTTTCATTTAAAAAAAAATTAGCCGTGTGTTAGGTGGGTGCATTAAATTCCTTAACTAGACGTCTTTTTCAAATATTACACTCGCCTAATACTTAGACTAAATAATATATGATTTTTACCGTATGATAATAGCATTAAATTAAAGTATTTTCCATATTTTTCGAATTTGTGCTTATCGGGCTGATATAAAAAGTTTATCACATGCTTCGATTGTTATCACATGCCTTTCCGTAACGTTATCACATGGCATTCCGGTGATACTCGGCAAATTCCGGAAAATACACCTCAATGCTACGTTTTCAGTGAAAAACATTACAAAGTAGTGTACAAAACAATTATTTGAATACTGGAAAGTATATTGTGTAAAATGATTAAATTAAATTAAAAAAAAATATTAAATAAATGCATTTTTTAAGTTTTTCTGAAACATAATTTAGAAAGTTTCTTTCAAAAAGTTGACTTTTCCAAACAATGTTCATTATGTATATTGTTGAATTATTTTTTTGTCAATTCGCCCATATTAAAATGTGTTTTTTTTCTCAGTTGAGGCATATGATAGAAAGATTTCATATTGAATGTATCAAATCTTGGGTCCGACGTCCGTGAACATTTTCGGGAACCACGTAAAAGGATCAATATATGAATATGTTATTTTTCTCTACTGTTGAAGTATATGATGAAAAGATCATAACATGTCATTTTTCATATCGCATGTATTATCAGCCCTCGGTCAATATCAGCCCTCGAGCCATGCGGCTCTTGGGCTGATATTGAACCTAGGGCTGATAATACATGCGATATGAAAAATGCCATGTAATAATCTGATAATATTTTTGGGAATACGATATATAAATATTGTCACTAAGGTGACACTGTTTTTTATCTAGATACTTCCAGGAGGGGCTTGAATAATGGTACATAAAAATATTCGGATCCGCAATTTTTTCTGTGCAAGCAGAGGATAAAACAAAATATTTTGAATCCAGATTCTACCCCATTCTTTATGGTGTTAAATTTAGAACCCAAGTAATTTGATTAATAGCGATAAACAAAAAAAAAACATAAAAAAATTGTTAGCTCTAAGCGCGCTTTTTTTTGTACTTCCACAAAATAACCATATCCACACGTTTGAAGTTGAAGGGTTGCTCCCTTAGACAACGTGTGGACTGATGCTTGTAAAAAGTATATACATTTATCATATACGTAGCTCCGTTAGGGGCCCTAAATGAACCACTGTTTTTAAATAGCAAATAAAAGGAACAGGGATTTAGTTGTATTGAGGGATATCATTGTTCCATATTTGTTATAAGTGCAATTTAAATAATCGTACGACAATCAACTTTGAGCAAATTAAAGGAACACAGTTACGTCCAGTCAGAATGGGGCGTATAAATGAGTGCCACGCTGTCAGCTGCATGATGGACTTTTCTATTTGTGGCCATACACCAATGTTTCTCTTGAAAAACAAGTACAATGTTAAATGCTGAATTTTAAGTCACTTACGGAACGCTGAAATCTGATTATTTGAAAGTCAAGTATATATAAGAACCAAAACAGTTGAAGTGGTGTTTGGCCAAAGTGAAGTTAAACATAACAAAATCCATCTATAAGGGCTACTTTGCCCGAGGGAGTTGAATTCTAAGTCTCTTTGTAATTTGTATGTTAACAACCTATTTTGAATTATCGATTTTTGGTTACCAGTGACAAATATTTCATGAATGTTCAGGAACAAATAAGCAATAAATACAACAGGAAGGGATTGTGCTTGGTATTCACTTGATGAAGAAATAATATTTCAATTAGTTTATTTGGAGTATGGAGCTGCCATAAGTCTACTTATCAGTAACTATATACTAGCTTTATATAAAGTTGTCCTTTGTTAATTTATTATCATTGTCATTTTGATTAGTTTCTTTTGTTTCTTATTCTGACATAGGACTTTGATTTCTTTTGAAATTCGTTTGACTGTGCGTATTGCTGCGTGTTTGGTTTTTTCTACATTGGCTAGAGGTATAGGGGGAGGGTTGTGGTTTCACAAAACATGTTTAACCCCGCCGCATTTGTGCGCCTGGCCAAATTCAGGCGCCTCTTGCCTTTTTAGTCTTTTGTGATTTAACTTTAATTCATTGTTATATTTCGGAGTTAAGTATTACGTCTTTTATCACTGAACTATCACTGAACCATCACTAAACAAGTACACTTGTATATCTAGGGGCCAGCTGAAGCACGCCTGCCCAGCACAACGTTCATTGCGACACCACGCATTAAGTATTTCTTCCGTATCATCACTTGGAACTAAAATCAATCATAAAAGGCAATATATTATCATATCAATAAAAAAGAAAACAAAACGTTTAAAGTTGTATGTGACCGAAGCGCATTTTCTGGATCTACCTTCATCAGGAACGTCAAAAAGGCGAATAATACTATTTGGCCTACTGCGAGTTGATCAGTTTTCACTGTTACTTCTAAATGTTGGGCACTGGGGACACCAACTTTAACTCTGGGGCCAGTTTCACGAAGCTATTCTAAAACCTGTTCTAAGATATGTCTTATGACATGTCTAATGATCCTCTTATGCCTGTCCTAGGACATATCTCAGACCTCGTCTCGAAGCTGTCTTAGGATGATTTTAGCTACGAAATCCTAAACTTGTCGCAAGTTCTTTAAATTTTCGAATATTAACATGGATTTATTGACACATTCATGTTTTTAATGTAGTATGTGTTTCCCATAAATTACTAACTTAATACCTATTGATTAATTTTCCATTATTAGATCATTTGTAAAATTAATATAAAATATTAGTGTAATATACATGTATAAGAATAATCTGTTAATAATACACCAATTTACATATAAAAATTCAAATACAAATTTAAGGGAAAAAAATATAAAGTGATGATCTTATTTTTTTTTTTTAAAGTGAGTTGAATTCATTTTGTCACTGTATCGGTTGCAGTAAATGAATAAGGTTAATAAAGGATAAAATCGTTCATTCTTCCTATAAATATATCGAATGTTTTTCATTGATGAATCATTGTTGATAATTCGTCAGCCTATAAAGATTTAGTTAGGAGCAGTAAAGGGAGATTTGCTAATTAGATAATAGATAAATAATTTGCAAAATTAATAAAGAAAATAAGTGTAAATTATATAAATAAACGTAGGACTATCCTTAGACCATCATTAGACACCTCTCGTGTAGTCCTAACTTTATGACCAACTTTAAGAGATGTCCCAAGTTAGGACCACTTTGTGAAACCCACTAAGGACTAAGATATGTCACACGACCATCCTAAGACAGCTTCGTGAAACTGGCCCCTGAATCATTGATCTCAAACGCTAACCTTATATTAGAGATTTAAATCAACCTATTTGATGCTGGTTTAAATAAGTTTTTTTTTCAATAGATGCACAACCTTGAAATTTCACGATACTGTTATCCCATGTGATGTCTGATAGGTTTTATAAATTGAAAAGAAAGACTTACTCTTTTAAGGTGGCATGGGAGTCTAAAATAAAATGATAGAATTTGTTCATACTTTGCCAAAATGTAGTATCTATTGATATATGTTGAAAAATATAATAAAAATGATAGGTCACCGTGCATTTTCTCAAGCTACAGGAAGTGACAAAATGACACATTGTGTATGGATTATACAGGAAAAAATAACATTGTGTGATTAGAAACTAAACAAAATGATAGAATTGTTAAATACTTTAAAAGGAAAAGATAGCTTTCAGACAATGTTTTGAGAATATCAAAAGAAAAGATAGGGTCACCGTACGTTTTCTCCGGCTAAAATACAAAAATAGGAAAATTCCATGTAGAATCCTTCAGAAAATGCACTGTTTTAGAGTTACCTCCCGTTTAAATGCCAATTTATGTTAATTTTAAAAGCAACGAAAAATAATCAACATTTGCAAAATATTAATATTGATAAGTTATATTCTTATAAATTGGGTCTTTTAAATGAAAATTCACATTAAATATCTGTATTCCTGCATCAAATTTTGCTAACTCGATTGAAAATCTGGACCTTTGGTTCTCTGTTTTTTACAATCCAAGATGGAGGAAGACACCCATACCACCTTAATTATTTATTTTCTTATTAAACATTATTTGATATATTTCGTGCAATTTATTCCTAACTAAGAATGATTATAATCAGAGCCGTGTTTACAAGTACCCCATCTTTTCGACCCTTTTCTATTTTGATATCTGATAAAAAAATACCAGGCAGAAGCTAGCGAACAATAGCTAGCGAACAATAAGCCAGCGAACAATAAGGCGATATATCGAGAAACCAAAAAACAGAATAAGACAACAACGGCCGTTAAATAAACAAATATTTAAAAAGGCAGAAGATCAGTTAAAATATAGCAATTTAAACTCAATTTTGAAATGGTTTTTATCCAATCTATTGATTTAACAAGTCGCATAACTTTTTAGGCTAATATTCAGTACCACAATAACTATGCATCTATCAACGGATTATTTGTAGGTGTAGGGCCACCTATGCACCCTCTTCAATTTAGAACGTATGTAAAAGTAGTCCTACCCTGTAAAATATAGCACCTTTTATGTCATTGTTTAATCTAGAGCTCAAAATTTGAAAAAAATGTCAAAAAATTAGGAGGGTCGGCCTATTCCAGGGCTTCTAGAGAAAATAATGAGGGGTGTCACGGGGAATGACTATATAGGTCTTGTAGAGGAGAAACAGGCGCTTCTTTTGCGCTAGGTATCGAAGGGCGCTATGTTCAAAAATCTGAAACTAGAGCTCAAAATTTGAAAAAAATGTCAAAAAATTAGGGGGGTCGGCCTATTCTAGGATTTCTAGAGAAAAATAATGAGGGGTGTCACGGGGTATGACTATATAGGTCTTGTAGAGGAGAAACAGGCGCTTCTTTTGCACTAGGTATCGAAGGACGCTATGTTCAAAAATCTGAAACTAGAGCTCAAAGTTCGAAAAAAATGTCCAAAAAATGGGGGTAGGGTCGGCCTATTCCAGGAGTTCTAGAGAAAAATAATGAGGGTTGTCACGGGGTATGACTATATAGGTCTTGTAGAAGAGAAACAGGCGTTTCTTTTTCGCTAGGTATTGAAGGGCGCTATGTTCAAAAATCTGAAACTAGAGCTCAAAATTTGAAAAAAATGTCAAAAAATTAGGGGGGTTGGCCTATTCTAGGGCTTCTAGAGAAAAATAATGAGGGGTGTCACGGGGTATGACTATATAGGTCTTGTAGAGGAGAAACAGGCGCTTCTTTTGCACTAGGTATCGAAGGGCGCTATGTTCAAAAATCTGAAACTAGAGCTCAAAGTTCGAAAAAAATGTCCAAAAAATGGGGGTAGGGTCGGCCTATTCCAGGAGTTCTAGAGAAAAATAATGAGGGGTGTCACGGGGTATGACTATATAGGTCTTGTAGAGGAGAAACAGGCGTTTCTTTTTCGTTAGGTATTGAAGGGCGCTATGTTCAAAAATCTGAAACTAGAGCTCAAAATTTGAAAAAAAATGTCAAAAAATTAGGGGGGTTGGCCTATTCTAGGGCTTCTAGAGAAAAATAATGAGGGGTGTCACGGGGTATGACTATATAGGTCTTGTAGAGGAGAAACAGGCGCTTCTTTTGCACTAGGTATCGAAGGGCGCTATGTTCAAAAATCTGAAACTAGAGCTCAAAATTTGAAAAAAATGTCAAAAAATTAGGGGGGTCGGCCTATTCTAGGATTTCTTGAGAAAAATAATGAGGGGTGTCACGGGGTATGACTATATAGGTCTTGTAGAGTAGAAACAGGCGCTCCTTTTGCACTAGGTATCGAAGGGCGCTATGTTCAAAAATCTGAAACTAGAGCTCAAAGTTCGAAAAAAATGTCCAAAAAATGGGGGTAGGGTCGGCCTATTCCAGGAGTTCTAGAGAAAAATAATGAGGGGTGTCACAGGGTATGACTATATAGGTCTTGTAGAAGAGAAACAGGCGTTTTTTTTGCGCTAGGTATCGAAGGGCGCTATGTTCAAAAATCTGAAACTAGAGCTCAAAATTTGAAAAAAATGTCAAAAATTAGGGGGGTCGGCCTATTCTAGGACTTCTAGAGAAAAATAATGGGGGGTGTCACGGTGTATGACTATATAGGTCTTGTAAAGGAGAAACCGGCGCTTCCTTTGCACTAGGTATCGAAGGGCGCTATTTTCAAAAACCTGAAACTAGAGCTCAAAATTTGAAAAAAATGTCAAAAAATTAGGGGGGTCGGCCTATTCCAGGGCTTCTAGAGAAAAATAATGAGGGGTGTCACGGAGAATGACTATATAGGTCTTGTAGAAGAGAAACAGGCGCTTCTTTTGTGCTAGGTATCGAAGGGCGCTATGTTCAAAAATCTGAAACTAGAGCTCAAAATTTGAAAAAAATGTCAAAAAATTAGGGGGGTCGGCCTAATCTAGGACTTCTAGAGAAAAATAATGAGGGGTGTCACGGGGTATGACTATATAGGTCTTGTAGAAGAGAAACAGGCGCTACTTTTGCACTAGGTATCGAAGGGCGCTATGTTCAAAAATCTGAAACTAGAGCTCAAAATTCGAAAAAAAATAAAAAAAATGGGGGTAGGATCGGCCTATTCCAGGAGTTCTAGAGAAAAATAATGAGGGGTGTCACGGGGTATGACTATATAGGTCTTGTAGAGGAGAAACAGGCGCTTCTTTTACGCTAGGTATCGAAGGGCGCTATGTTCAAAAATCTGAAACTAGAGCAAACAATGTAAAAAAAATAGGGGGGTTGGCCTATTCTAGGACTTCTAGAGAAAAATAATGAGGGGTGTCAAGGGGAATGACTATATAGGTCTTGTAGAAGAGAAACAGGCGCTTCTTTTGCGCTAGGTATCGAAGGGCGCTATGTTCAAAAATCTGAAACTAGAGCTCAAAATTTGAAAAAAATGTCAAAAATTAAGGGGGTCGGCCTATTCTAGGACTCTAGAGAAAAATAATGAGGGATGTCACGGGGTATGACTATATAGGTCTTGTAAAGGAGAAACCGGCGCTTCCTTTGCACTAGGTATCGAAGGGCGCTATGTTCAAAAATCTGAAACTAGAGCTCAAAATTCGAAAAAAATGTCAAAAAAATGGGGGTAGGGTCGGCCTATTCCAGGAGTTCTAGAGAAAAATAATGAGGGGTGTCACGGGGTATGACTATATAGGTCTTGTAGAAGAGAAACAGGCGCTTTTTTTTTGCGCTAGGTATCCAAGGGCGCTATGTTCAAAAATCTGAAACTAGAGCTCAAAATTCGAAAAAAATGTCAAAAAATTAGGGGGGTCGGCCTATTCCATGGCTTCTAGAGAAAAATAATGAGGGGTGTCACGGAGAATGACTATATAGGTCTTGTAGAAGAGAAACAGGCGCTTCTTTTGCGTTAGGTATCGAAGGGCGCTATGTTCAATAATCTGAAACTAGAGCTCAAAATTTGAAAAAAATGTCAAAAAGTTAGGGGGGTCGGCCTATTCTAGGACTTCTAGAGAAAAATAATGAGGGTTGTCACGGGGAATGATTATATAGGTCTTGTAGAGGAGAAACAGACGCTTCTTTTGCGCTAGATATCGAAGGGCGCTATGTTCAAAAATCTGAAACTAGAGCTTAAAATTTGAAAAAAATGTCAAAAAATTAGGGGGGTCGGCCTATTCTAGGATTTCTAGAGAAAAATAATAAGGGGTGTCACGGGGTATAACTATATAGGTCTTGTAGAGGAGAAACAGGCGCTTCTTTTGCACTAGGTATCGAAGGGTGCTATGTTCAAAAATCTGAAACTAGAGCTCAAAGTTCGAAAAAAATGTCCAAAAAATGGGGGTAGGGTCGGCCTATTCCAGTAGTTCTAGAGAAAAATAATGAGGGGTGTCACGGGGTATGACTATATAGGTCTTGTAGAAGAGAAACAGGCGTTTCTTTTTCGCTAGGTATTGAAGGGCGCTATGTTCAAAAATCTGAAACTAGAGCTCAAAATTTGAAAAAAATGTCAAAAAATTAGGGGGGTTGGCCTATTCTAGGGCTTCTAGAGAAAAATAATGAGGGGTGTCACGGGGTATGACTATATAGGTCTTGTAGAGGAGAAACAGGCGCTTCTTTTGCTATAGGTATCGAAGGGCGCTATGTTCAAAAATCTGAAACTAGAGCTCAAAGTTCGAAAAAAATGTCCAAAAAATGGGGGTAGGGTCGGCCTATTCCAGGAGTATAGAAAAATAATGAGGGGTATCACAGGGTATGACTATATAGGTCTTGTAGAAGAGAAACAGGCGTTTTTTTTGCGCTAGGTATCGAAGGGCGCTATGTTCAAAAATATGAAACTAGAGCTCAAAATTTGAAAAAAATGTCAAAAATTAGGGGGGTCGGCCTATTCTAGGACTTCTAGAGAAAAATAATGAGGGATGTCACGGGGTATGACTATATAGGTCTTGTAAAGGAGAAACCGGCGCTTCCTTTGCACTAGGTATCGAAGGGCGCAATGTTCAAAAATCTGAAACTAGAGCTCAAAATTCGAAATAAATGTCCAAAAAATGGGGGTAGGGTCGGCCTATTCCAGGAGTTCTAGAGAAAAATAATGAGGGGTGTCACGGGGTATGACTATATAGGTCTTGTAGAAGAGAAACAGGCGCTTTTTTTTTGCGCTAGGTATCCAAGGGCGCTATGTTCAAAAATCTGAAACTAGAGCTCAAAATTCGAAAAAAATGTCAAAAAATTAGGGGGGTCGGCCTATTCCATGGCTTCTAGAGAAAAATAATGAGGGGTGTCACGGAGAATGACTATATTGGTCTTTTAGAAGAGAAACAGGCGCTTCTTTTGCGTTAGGTATCGAAGGGCGCTATGTTCAATAATCTGAAACTAGAGCTTAAAATTCGAAAAAAATGTCAAAAAATTAGGGGGGTCGGCCTATTCTAGGACTTCTAGAGAAAAATAATGAGGGGTGTCACGGGGAATGACTATATAGGTCTTGTAGAGGAGAAACAGACGCTTCTTTTGCGCTAGGTATCGAAGGGCGCTATGTTCAAAAATCTGAAACTAGAGCTCAAAATTTGAAAAAAATGTCAAAAAATTAGGGGGGTCGGCCTATTCTAGGATTTCTAGAGAAAAATAATAAGGGGTGTCACGGGGAATAACTATATAGGTCTTGTAGAGGAGAAACAGGCGCTTCTTTTGAACTAGGTATCGAAGGGCGCTATGTTCAAAAATCTGAAACTAGAGCTCAAAGTTCGAAACAAATGTCCAAAAAATGGGGGTAGGGTCGGCCTATTCCAGGAGTTCTAGAGAAAAATAATGAGGGGTGTCACGGGGTATGACTATATAGGTCTTGTAGAAGAGAAACAGGCGTTTCTTTTTCGCTAGGTATTGAATGGCGCTATGTTCAAAAATCTGAAACTAGAGCTCAAAATTTGAAAAAAATGTCAAAAATTAGGGGGGTTGGCCTATTCTAGGGCTTCTAGAGAAAAATAATGAGGGGTGTCACGGGGTATAACTATATAGGTCTTGTAGAGGAGAAACAGGCGCTTCTTTTGCGCTAGGTATCGAAGGGCGCTATGTTCAAAAATCTGAAACTAGAGCTCAAAATTTGAAAAAAATGTCAAAAAATTAGGGGGGTCGGCCTATTCTAGGATTTCTAGAGAAAAATAATGAGGGGTGTCACGGGGTATGACTATATAGGTCTTGTAGAGGAGAAACAGGCGCTTCTTTTGCACTAGGTATCGAAGGGCGCTATTTTCAAAAATCTGAAACTAGAGCTCAAAGTTCGAAAAAAATGTCCAAAAAATGGGGGTAGGGTCGGCATATTCCAGGAGTATAGAAAAATAATGAGGGGTGTCACAGGGTATGACTATATAGGTCTTGTAGAAGAGAAACAGGCGTTTTTTTTGCGCTAGGTATCGAAGGGCGCTATGTTCAAAAATCTGAAACTAGAGCTCAAAATTTGAAAAAAATGTCAAAAATTAGGGGGGTCGGCCTATTCTAGGACTTCTAGAGAAAAATAATGAGGGGTGTCACGGTGTATGACTATATAGGTCTTGTAAAGGAGAAACCGGCGCTTCCTTTGCACTAGGTATCGAAGGGCGCTATGTTCAAAAATCTGAAACTAGAGCTCAAAATTCGAAAAAAAATGTCAAAAAAATGGGGGTAGGGTCGGCCTATTCCAGGAGTTCTAGAGAAAAATAATGAGGGGTGTCACGGGGTATGACTATATAGGTCTTGTAGAAGAGAAACAGTCGCTTTTTTTTGCGCTAGGTATCCAAGGGCGCTATGTTCAAAAATCTGAAACTAGAGCTCAAAATTCGAAAAAAATGTCAAAAAATTAGTGGGGTCGGCCTATTCCAGGGCTTCTAGAGAAAAATAATGAGGGGTGTCACGGAGAATGACTATATAGGTCCTGTAGAAGAGAAACAGGCGCTTCTTTTGCGCTAGGTATCGAAGGGCGCTATGTTCAAAAATCTGAAACTAGAGCTCAAAATTTGAAAAAAATGTCAAAAAATTAGGGGGGTCGGCCTATTCTAGGACTTCTAGAGAGAAATAATGAGGAGTGTCACGGGAAATGACTATATAGGTCTTGTAGAGGAGAAACAGGCGCTTCTTTTGCGCTAGGTATCGAAGGGTGCTATGTTCAAAAATCTGAAACTAGAGCTCAATATTCGAAAAAAATGTCAAAAATTTGGGGGGTCGGCCTAATCTAGGACTTCTAGAGAAAAATAATGAGGGGTGTCACGGGGTATGACTATATAGGTCTTGTAGAAGAGAAACAGGCGCTTCTTTTGCACTAGGTATCGAAGGGCGCTATGTTCAAAAATCTGAAACTAGAGCTCAAAATTCGAAAAAAATTCTAAAAAATGGGGGAAGGATCGGCCTATTCCAGGAGTTCTAGAGAAAAATAATGAGGGGTGTCACGGGGTATGACTATATAGGTCTTGTAGAGGAGAAACAGGCGCTTCTTTTACGCTAGGTATCGAAGGGCGCTATGTTCAAAAATCTGAAACTGGAGCTCAAAATTTGAAAACAATGTCAAAAAAATAGGGGGGTTGGCCTATTCTAGGACTTCTAGAGAAAAATAATGAGGGGTGTCAAGGGGAATGACTATATAGGTCTTGTAGAAGAGAAACAGGCGCTTCTTTTGCACTAGGTATCGAAGGGCGCTATGTTAAAAAATCTGAAACTAGAGCTCAAAATTTGAAAAAAATGTCAAAAATTAGGGGGGTCGGCCTATTCTAGGACTTCTAGAGAAAAATAATGAGGGGTGTCACGGGGTATGACTATATAGGTTTTGTAGAAGAGAAACAGGCGCTACTTTTGCACTAGGTATCGAAGGGCGCTATGTTCAAAAATCTGAAACTAGAGCTCAAAATTCGAAAAAAATTCAAAAAAATGGGGGTAGGATCGGCCTATTCCAGGAGTTCTAGAGAAAAATAATGAAGGGTGTCACGGGGTATGACTATATAGGTCTTGTAAAGGAGAAACCGGCGCTTCCTTTGCACTAGGTATCGAAGGGCGCTATGCTCAAAAATCTGAAACTAGAGCTCAAAATTCGAAAAAAATGTCAAAAAAAATGGGGGTAGGGTCGGCCTATTCCAGGAGTTCTAGAGAAAAATAATGAGGGGTGTCACGGGGTATGACTATATAGGTCTTGTAGAAGAGAAACAGGCGCTTCTTTTGCGCTAGGTATCGATGGGCGCTATGTTCAAAAATCTGAAACTAGAGCTCAAAATTTGAAAAAAATGTCCAAAAATTAGGGGGGTCGGCCTATTCTAGGACTTCTAGAGAAAAATAATGAGGGGTGTCACGGGGTATGAATATATAGGTCTTGTAGAGGAGAAACAGGCGCTTCTTTTGCACTAGGTATCGAAGGGCGCTATGTTCAAAAATCTGAAACTAGAGCTCAAAATTTGAAAAAAATGTCCAAAAATTAGGGGGGTCGGCCTATTCTAGGACTTCTAGAGAAAAATAATGAGGAGTGTCACGGGGTATGACTATATAGGTCTTGTAGAAGAGAAACAGGCGCTTCTTTTGCACTAGGTATCGATGGGCGCTATGTTCAAAAATCTGAAACTAGAGCTCAAAATTTGAAAAAAATGTCCAAAAATTAGGAGGGTCGGCCTATTCTAGGACTTCTAGAGAAAAATAATGAGGGTTGTCACGGGGTATGACTATATAGGTCTTGTAGAAGAGAAACAGGCGCTTCTTTTGCACTGGGCATCGAAGGGTGCTATGTTCAAAAATCTGAAACTAGAGCTCAAAATTCGAAAAAAATGTCCAAAAAATGGGGGTACGGTCGGCCTATTCCAGGAGTTCTAGAGAAAAATAATGAGGGGTGTCACGGGGTATGACTATATAGGTCTTGTAGAAGAGAAACAGGCGCTTCTTTTGCGCTAGGTATCGAAGGGCGCTATGTTAAAAAATCTGAAACTAGAGCTCAATATTCGAAAAAAATGTCAAAAATTTGGGGGGTCGGCCTATTCTAGGACTTCTAGAGAAAAATAATGAGGGGTGTCACGGGGTATGACTATATAGGTTTTGTAGAAGAGAAACAGGCGCTACTTTTGCACTAGGTATCGAAGGGCGCTATGTTCAAAAATCTGAAACTAGAGCTCAAAATTCGAAAAAAATTCAAAAAAATGGGGGTAGGATCGGCCTATTCCAGGAGTTCTAGAGAAAAATAATGAGGGGTGTCACGGGGTATGACTATATAGGTCTTGTAGAGGAGAAACAGGCGCTTCTTTTACGATAGGTATCGAAGGGCGCTATGTTCAAAAATCTGAAACTAGAGCTCAAAATTTGAAAACAATGTCAAAAAAATAGGGGGGTTGGCCTATTCTAGGACTTCTAGAGAAAAATAATGAGGGGTGTCAAGGGGAATGACTATATAGGTCTTGTAGAGGAGAAACAGGCACTTCTTTTGCGCTAGGTATCGAAGGGCGCTATGTTCAAAAATCTGAAACTAGAGCTCAAAATTTGAAAAAAATGTCAAAATATTAGGGGGTCGGCCTATTCTAGGACTTCTAGAGAAAAATAATGAGGGGTGTCACGGGGTATGACTATATAGGTCTTGTAGAGGAGAAACAGGCGCTTTTTTGCACTAGGTATCGAAGGGCGCTATGTTAAAAAATCTGAAACTAGAGCTCAAAATTATAAAAAAATGTCAAAAAAATGGGGGTAGGGTCGGCCTATTCCAGGGCTTCTAGAGAGAAATAATGAGGGGTTCACGGGGTATGACTATATAGGTCTTGTAGAGGAGAAACAGGCGCTACCTTTGCGCTAGGTATCGAAGGGCGCTATGTTCAAAAATCTGAAACTAGAGCTCAAAATTTGAAAAAAATGTCAAAAATTAGGGGGGTCGGCCTATTCTAGGACTTCTAGAGAAAAATAATGAGGGGTGTCACGGGGTATGAATATATAGGTCTTGTAGAGGAGAAACAGGCGCTTCTTTTGCACTAAGTATCGAAGGGCGCTATGTTCAAAAATCTGAAACTAGAGCTCAAAATTTGAAAAAAATGTCCAAAAATTAGGGGGGGTCGGCCTATTCTAGGATTTCTAGAGAAAAATAATGAGGAGTGTCACGGGGTATGACTATATAGGTCTTGTAGAAAAGAAACAGGCGCTTCTTTTGCACTAGGTATCGAAGGGCGCTATGTTCAAAAATCTGAAACTAGAGCTCAAAATTCGAAATAAATGTCCAAAAAATGGGGGTAGGGTCGGCCTATTCCAGGAGTTCTAGAGAAAATAAATGAGGGGTGTCACGGGGTATGACTATATAGGTCTTGTAGAAGAGAAACAGGCGCTTCTTTTGCGCTAGGTATCGAAGGGCGCTATGTTCAAAAATCTGAAACTAGAGCTCAAAATTTGAAAAAAATGTCAAAAAATTAGGGGGGTCGGCCTATTCCAGGGCTTCTAGAGAAAAATAATGAGGGGTGTCACGGGGAATGACTATATAGGTCTTGTAGAAGAGAAACAGGCGCTTCTTTTGCGCTAGGTATCGAAGGGCGCTATGTTCAAAAATCTGAAACTAGAGCTCAAAATTTGAAAAAAATGTCAAAAAATTAGGGGGGTCGGCCTATTCCAGGGCTTCTAGAGAAAAATAATGAGGGGTGTCACGGGGAATGACTATATAGGTCTTGTAGAAGAGAAACAGGCGCTTCTTTTGCGCTAGGTATCGAAGGGCGCTATGTTCAAAAATCGGAAACTAGAGCTCAAAATTTGAAAAAAATGTCAAAAATTAGGGGGGTCGGCCTATTCTAGGACTTCTAGAGAAAAATAATGAGGGGTGTCACGGGGTATGACTATATAGGTCTTGTAAAGGAGAAACCGGCGCTTCTTTTGCACTAGGTATCGAAGGGCGCTATGTTCAAAAATCTGAAACTAGAGCTCAAAATTTGAAAAAAATGTCCAAAAAATGGGGGTAGGGTCGGCCTATTCCAGGAGTTCTAGAGAAAAATAATGAGGGGTGTCACGGGGTATGACTATATAGGTCTTGTAGAAGAGAAACAGGCGCTTCTTTTGCGCTAGGTATCGAAGGGCGCTATGTTCAAAAATCTGAAACTAGAGCTCAAAATTCGAAAAAAATGTAAAAAAATTAGGGGGGTCGGCCTATTCTAGGACTTCTAGAGAAAAATAATGAGGGGCGTCACGGGGTATGACTATATAGGTCTTGTAGAGGTTGAACAGGCGCTTCTTTTGCACTAGGTATCGAACGGTGCTATGTTCAAAAATCTGAAACTAGAGCTCAAAATTCGAAAAAAATGTCAAAAAAATGGGGGTAGTGTCGGGCTATTCCAGGGTTTCTGGAGATAAATAATGAGGGATGTCACGGGGTATGACTATATAGGTTTTGTAGAGGAGAAACAGGCGCTACCTTTGCGCTAGGTATCGAAGGGCGCTATGTTCAAAAATCTGAAACTAGAGCTCAAAATTTGAAAAAAATGTCAAAAAATTAGGGGGGTCGGCCTATTCCAGGGCTTCTAGAGAAAAATAATGAGGGGTGTCACGGGGAATGACTATATAGGTCTTGTAGAGGAGAAACAGGCGCTTCTTTTGCGCTAGGTATCGAAGGGCGCTATGTTCAAAAATCTGAAACTAGAGCTCAAAATTTGAAAAAAATGTCAAAAAAATAGGGGGGTCGGCCTATTCCAGGGCTTCTAGAGAAAAATAATGAGGAGTGCCACGGGGTATGACTATAAAGGTCTTGTAGAGGAGAAACATGCGCTTCTTTTGCGCTAGGTATCGAAGGGCACTATGTTCAAAAATCTGAAACTAGAGCTCAAAACCCAGCAGCGGCATAACAAAAAAAAAAACTCATCATCAATACCAGACGCCCGTTTCGTCTACAAAAGACTCATTAGTGACGCTCGAATGAAAATAATGGTTGAAAGGCCAAAATAAAGGACGAAGTTGAAGATCATTGAGAACCAAACATTCCTAGCAGTTTTGCCAAATACAGGTAAGACAGTTTATTCCTGGTGTAGAAAAACCTTAGTTTTTTTTCAAAAATTCAAAGCGGTGTTAATTTATAAGATTATATTAATGATAAGCCAAGTCAACACAAGTGCCAACTACTGGGATGGTGATGCCCTCGGGGAAATAAATCATTACCAGCAGTGGCATCGACTCAGAGGTTGCATTTTAAGTTTTAACTCATCAAAGATACCAGTATTTTAATTTTATATTTACGCCAGACGCGCGTTTCGTCTACAATATATCAATGAATGTCCTGTGAAGGGAAACTTCAAACGGTGCTATGTTCAATTTTGTCGAAAGGAACTAAAAAAAAATAAAAACTTAACTGTCAGACAAGAACGCGAAAACCAAAAAAAAAAAACCAACATATCAGAGTCAGTAAAAACTAATTTTCAAAATCTTGTTATATAAAGTCATAATTTCCCCATCCGAATAACATGATAAAAGAGTTTGTAAAATGTGTTATGTAAATACTGATAAAAAGAATGCTGATTACTGGCTGATTTTCTTTTTCAAGGGTATTTCGAAAAGAAAACGACGAAGATGAAAGAACTTTAGTGCGAATACCAGCTGGTATATAACCTAAAGTTCTATATACACTTACATACTTAATAGAGCCTACTTTTTATTCTTTCAAAAGTTTTTTTCATATCGGAGGTTTTGTACCAGAAAACCAAAATCAGCAAAGAGTACTGCATTGTTAAAAAAGTATGATAGTAAAACTACATACAGACTAGTTAACTTTATCAATGACAATACAAGCGCCACAACCTTAAAGACGGTATAAGTACCCTCGTCCACGTGCGGGTGTTGTCTGATAAAAATAGATGTACATGTATACACATGGAAAAAAGTATTTTGTAAAATGTGTTATGTAAATACTGATAAAAAAATGCTGATTACTGGCTGATTTTCTTTTTCAAGGGTATGTCGAAAAGAAAACGACGAAGATAAAAAAAACTTTAGTGCGATTGCCAACTGGTATATAACCAAATTGGAATTGAAATTAAAAAAACACTCTTTATTTTTTTATGATATAATTTGTTAAAATAGAACTAGTTAAACACTATTTAAATATCACCTGAGTTTGATCAATAATTACCGACTCGATAAGTTCTTATCTGCACATGCAGCTACTGTACCCGTACACAGCAAAACATGTGTTTCATCCTCATTGTTTTCAAGACTTTAAATAACCAAGTTTATAAAGTTATGTGATTGACACCTTGAAATAGGTCCTCCACAACTCTTAACCGCAGCAAGATGGTAGATTATCAGCATGAGAGAGGCAGGAATGTCGCTGTGACAACTGTACGTATTGTCGGTCATCACTTTTCCACTATTAGTCGTGTAGAGAATAAAAATCAGGCAATACACGATATACAAGACTATCCGAGACCAAAAAGACCCCCTATGCCACCTGCTAGGGAAAATCAAGAATGATGAAGCTTAGTCAGAAAGAAACCCATTGCATACAATACAATCCTGAAAAGAGAGGGGTGGTCATACAGGAGCCTTTTAACAATAATTGTTCGAGATTGAATCATTCCTTCTGGTTATTGTGCGATAAGACCATTTCAGGGACGTTTGCTTACGAACAGACACACAGTTATCCGTATCCAATGTAGTGCAGAGCTCGCCAAAATTGGAAATAAGCATCGTGGAGGAAGATCCATTGTTCAAATGGAATTCTGTTTATTTTCCTTGGTCCAATCATAGCCCGGATTTGAACCATATCAAGGACACTATTGGGCGTAATTTGCACAAAAGGACACCCCAGTCCAAACACGTGATGAAATAAACAATGCCCTTCATCAGAAATGGTTGCTGCTACCTAAGCAACAAATTAGTCGATTTATGGCAGAAATCATAAGACGTTAAGTGGCGGTTGACCGTTTAAATGGAGACTGCGCACAAAGTGCTATTTCTTTGGCGTATAACGATTAACCATGATGTGAACAATCATCTTAAGATTAATTTTGAAATGTCTGACATTGTAAAGTTCGACTACAGTAAAAGTTGTAAAATGCAGTTTTTTGTACAAAAAAACACCTCATTTTGTTTTTAGAATTGTGGTTAGATAAATATTTTTTTTTCAAACATTTTTAGTTCGTTAAAATGCCAATGTTTTCATAAACTATGTTTCAATATTATTTTACAAATATTTTATCATATTCCATCCAAAATAAAGGCTGATTATTCAAGTTTTAAAAAATCAATATTTTGCAATACTTTTTTCCATGTGTATATATAAAAAAAAGAAACATTACTTTGCTTTTTAAGTAAAATATATTTAATATATTAGTTTGTAATATTTTCACGATTAAAACTAATGACCTGAATAATCTATTCATGATCATTTAGTATTTTCTTTTAAATTCGAAGATAACTTTACGCCATTTTCCGATTTCAAACAAATACGCATTTTTTCAACCATTTACCTTTATAGAGATGGAACTGAGTTGTCCTTTTGATCATTAAATGTATCGAGCACTATTTAATGTCTCTAGAATGACTTTGACAGGCGCTAAAGACTCGTCTTAGAGATACTGGTACAACATTTTAACGTCCCCGAGGTTTCAACTCACATGAAACGAAGTTATGTGAAGATTGGCAAATCCGCATTATTTATCTCCGTAATCGATTTGGAGAAACTCATGGAAGAAACAAAAATAGGCTATAGGTGGCACGGTAGTATTTGCATTCCAGAATTTAGGTTGCTCTTTTGTGTACCCTACTTAGGTAAATGTATCTAAACAGTGTGATTGGACAAAAAATACAGTATCAACTGAACATACTTTCCCAAACTGAGGGATGAATCAGGTGTAGAAAAATATGAAATAATTTTACATACAGATGAAAATGAATTTTTGAGAATTTTTTTAAATTTTGTATTCACTGCACCATAAAAGACCTAAAATTACTAGTGGCCTTAGGTTTCTAAAAATAGAAAAAAAAGTAAACGGTCATGATACATATTCAAATTCATTTCTGAATAGTAAAATGAAAGTACTTCAGTTAAGTGTGAATGTAGATTTTTTTGCAGTGTTAGAAAGTGGTGAAAATTCTAAAAAGGCTATCATTATCCCTATGGGCCAGGAAATACTACCGTGCCACCTATATGCGCAAACAGTTTGTAACCGACTTCATCTGGGCAGCCTAAGAGCTCGTCGTTCGTTGAAGTGATCTATCCTTACGCAGAATCGAAGGATGTCGCGAGTTGAATGGAGAGGGTACGGATTCGATGACATAGACTAACATGGAGACTAATCCTTTTTACCGCTGAATCGAAATTCAACTTGACATTTATCGATGGCAGAGACATGGTCTGCCGCAGGTACAAGGCATGCTTTTTGATGCGTGCGTACAGGAAACAAATTGGCTTTAGGGTGGCGAATTAATGGTATGGGATGGATAACCTACCAGGAACGCCCCGATCTGACAATTAGTGAAGGAAACCTAAATGCAAAAGGGTATAGGAACGAAATTCTGGCTCCACTAGTTCTCCCGTTTCTCCGAAGGCATCGTTAAACTACATTTTAAACAGAAAACGCCCGTTGTAAACACATTTTAATGAATTTTGGAGAATAATCGCATTCGAGTGTTGCCGTGGCCAGTATTGTCTTCAGATTATCGCCAATGGGACATCTTTGGGACGAACTTGGACGACTCACCAAAAAGAGCCCAAATCCATCGGAAACGGTCATCCAACTTGAATAATACTTTTCAGGGAAAGTAACAACAGAAAGGGTCATTGATAAAAAGGACGATCAAGAATAGTTTCTTCAGATACTGGAACATGAATTACCACAATATCACCATCCTGAAACCTCTGAGGGCCATTTCGGATTCTGTAATGAAATGTTGGTTCATTCAAAAGCACGTATGAAACGGATATAAAATGGATGCAAATAAAATATGATGCAGCAATAAAAGAACGTGAAAATAAAATAATGAACAAGCTGGACAAGTATGACCACAAATTCAAACATGCAGAACCATTGATTTGTTAACTTCACGAAAATAAAACGGCAGCTGAGATCCAGGTGATGAATGTTTGGTAAGCAAAACAAGAAGAACAAGAAAGAGAAATTGAATAGATTCACGGAGTGAGATGTGTTGAGACAAACTAGAGTAGATATTGAAACCTTAAAAATTGAGGGTAATACGTTGCATCATACTCATACCTCTCGTAAATACCACACACATGGCGTTTACTATGTGCCGCACTCAATGTAATGTCACGTCACTTTGACATCTTTATATGATTAATACATCTCTCACATAGTTAAGAAGTCCTTTATTTCTATTTTTTAAAAGAAAGGAAAAGTAATACAAAGCTAAAAGCCATTTGTTCCGGAAATGAACGAGCACTTACAAGACTTTAGAAGAATTTTGGATACATAACTGGATAGTTTCGATATAAAAATTGAGAAATTTTAGATTCATACTCACAAAAAATGACATTTATATAGGTCATCATGATAAAATTGCAGAAGATTCCTCTTATAAAAAGGTGGTGGAAGAGATTTAGCAAACAAATCCGTAAATGTTCGTTAAGATTAAGAAATCCGTCAAATTATATTTTTTTTATTCAATCCTCACAATCATCTAGTTATAACTTACACGTCAATACTATCGTTTTTTTAAGAATACATATCATAATTTCACCTACAGACAATGTGTACCCGCAAGTCACTCCTCTCAATAGCACCGGCATGCACGCAAATTAAATTGATGCACGTCGACATCTTTTGTTTAATAGAATGCAGCATATATTCATAGTAGTTACTCTGATTTATCAGAGAAAACCGCTGAATCATTGGTTACAAGTAGTAACCTTTACATTCTCATAACCTTTACAGTCTTGGAGAATCATCAAGAATATAGACCTTCTAGAGATGTTAGTTTAATCATAGTTATTTCGGAAACAAGTTATTATGAGTTAAATTACTAGTAATCATACCCCTTTCTACTTTTATTGTGCGAGTGCTGCCTTGTAGCGCCATTAGCCTGTTCTTTTTTTGAAGCTAACAAGTTGTCTTTTACGTGCAAGTGGTATGGCTCTCTTTTAACACGTGATCAGTCGCGTATCCTTCCGACAGACTATCGTTGTTCCAGAAGATAATACTCGCAAATGGTGTGAATGAAGAGCCGAAAATTTGGTCCCTGAAATTGTCTCCCAGAAACGGAGATGGAACCACGAACCTTTGTGTTTGAAAATAGAGGTTGTGACTCCATGTCTTATTGTTTGAACCAAGAAATAAATGACTGAGAATACCTTTCCATTCCTCCAAGAGATCATTTACATCACCCCAATTATACGATTATAGATGCGATACGCGGTATTCAGAAGTTCGGGAACCCTGTTTTTCCTCATTGTTAAAATTCTGGAATAGGTAATCACGCGGAACTGACCCTGCTGTATAATTAGTATGTCTGCATACAAGTTACACTTCACCTTATTATCTTTCATATTTCTTATAAGTTGCGGCCACATGTCCTAAGTCGGTCTCTGTTTGGTGGTGTTTTTGTTGGTTAAGAGATCATCTAAAGTACCAATCACGCAAGTGCGAATATATTTGGCTTTAAAGTATTAGTTAATCTTCCCCATCATGGTATGATCTCAGTGATCGAGAAAAACTCGAGTTTCCTCAAATCTTACGGGATCGATAGAGTAGACATCAACGCAGTGTATTATACATAGTACTTTGATCTCTTTGTTGTTGAATTCGGTAATCTTTTCCGTCCATAGTTTTATGAAAATGCTTGACTTGAATATGGAATGAAAAGCAACCTGGATCATCACAACTTCTTGGTCTTGGGCGGCACTTAGTCATATTGGCAAGTAAAACATAAATGATGCGAAGAATAAACGTGAATTCTTTATTCTGTTGAAACAGAACTGTAATCCAAGTTTCACTCAAACGAACAACGATCAAGCATCGTTTCTCGAATTTACGTCGAAATATTTTATCCGTTTAACAAACTTTTCTATAGAGACACCTAGACCGATTTGTACTTTTGTGAAGATGAGGTTTGTTAAACGGCTGACTAGATGAAGTCGGTTATATAGTGCATAGTTAACAACCTATGTTCTTTAACTCACATAGTTGCGAGTCGTTGTATTCTTATGTTGAGCATCGACTGCTTATTTGCAATAGGCGAGTGACTTATTTCAAAAAGACGCTTAGTTAACAACCCTAATGGACCCATCTTACGCACGGCTGTATTATATATACACATGAAAAAAAGTATTGCAGCACCTTGATTTTTTAAAACTTGAAAAATCAGCCTCTTTTTTTGGATGAAATATAATAAAATATGTGTAGGATATTATTGAAACATAGTTTATGATAACATTGGCAACCACAATTTTAATAACAAAATGTAGTGTTTTTTGTACAAAAAATGCATTTTTCAACTTTTACTGTAGTCGAACTTTTCAATGTCAGGTATTTCAAAATTAATCTTCAGATGACTGTTCGCATCATGGTTGGTCGTTATACGCCAAAGAATTAGTACTTTGTGCGCAGCCTCCAATCAAACGAATTACCGCATCTCAACGTCTTTTGATTCCTGCCATGAATCGGCTAATAAAGTAATGTAAAGGTAGCAGCAACCATTTCTGATGAAGGGCATTGTTTATTTCATGATGTGTTTGAACTGGTGTGTCCTTTGGTGCACTTTCCGCCCAATAGTGTCCCAAATATGCTCGATATGGTTCAAATCTGGGCTACGATCTGGCCAAGGAAGATGGACCGAATTCCATTTGAACATTGGATCTTCCTCCAAGATGCTAATTTCCAATTTTGGCGAGCTCTGCACTACATTTGATACGGATAACTGTGTGTCTGTTCGTAAGCAAACGTCCCTGAAATGATCTTATCGCACAATAACCAGTAGAGATGATTCAATCTCGAACAATTATTGTTAAAAGGCTCCTGTATGCCCACCTCTCTCTTTTCAGGATTGTATTGTATGCAATGGGTTTCTTTCTGACTAAGCTTCATCATGCTTGATTTTCCCTAGCAGGTGGCATAGTGGGTCTTTTTGGTCTCAGATAGTCTTTTATATCGTGTATTGCCTAATTTTTATTCTCTAAACGACTTATAGTGGAAAAGTGATGAACGACAATACGTGCAATTGTCACAGCGACATTCCTGCCTCTCTCATGCTGATAATCTGCCATCTTGCTGCTGTTATGAGTTGTGGAGGACCTATTTCAAGGTGTCAATCACATAACTTTATAAACTTGGTTATTTAAAGTCTTGAAAACAATGAGGATGAAACACATGTTTTGCTGTGTACGGGTACAGTAGCTGCATGTGCAGATAAGAACTTATCGAGTCGATAATTATTGATCAAACTCAGGTGATATTTAAATAGTTTTTAACTAGTTCTATTTTAACAAATTATATCATAAAAAAATAAAGAGTGTTTTTTAATTTCAATTCCAATTTGGTTATATACCAGCTGCCATTCGCACTAAAGTTCTTTTTATCTTCGTCGTTTTCTTTTCGACATACCCTTGAAAAAAAAAATCAGCCAGTAATCAGCATTTTTTTATCAGTATTTACATAACACATTTTACAAACTCTTTTATCATGTTATTCGGATGGGGAAATTATGACTTTATATGACAAGAAATTGCAAATTAGTCTTTGCTGACTATGATATGTTTTTTTTGGTTTTCGCGTTCTTGTCTGACAGTTGAGTTTTTCATTAAAAGTTTTTAGTTCCTTTCGACAAAATTGAACATAGCATTATTCTTACTACATTTGTATAAATTTCAAGATTATAATTATTTTTTTTAAAAGCGGTTTTTTTCTAAAGTGAATATTGATCAATATTTTCGAAGGGTTAAATATTTCTCAGTTATGTCCTGCCATGGCTTTGTTTAAATTTGTTTGTTAGCTTTTTGTTCATGAATTTTTGTCTCTAATATTTAATTAACTATGCATTTGTATTCAGATGTTGCAGATCAAATATATTCGTTCATTGTGTAATCATACGTTTTTTGATTGAGTTAAGTCTACCAATTGATATTTTATCGTGTGTTTTTCTATGTTGTGATGTTATGCTATTGTTTCAGAAAAAGGGAGAAGGTTTGGATCCATTAAAACGTTTAATCCCGCTGCAAATGTTTGCACCTGTCCTAAGTCAGGAATCTGATGTACAGTAGTTGTCGTTTGTTTATGTGATATATACGTGTTTTTCGTTTCTCGTTTTGCTTATATAGATTAGACCGTTGGTTTTCCCGTTTGAATGGTTTTACACTAGTAATGTTGGGGCTCTTTATAGCTTGTTGTTTGGTGTGAGCCAAGGCTCCGTGTTGAAGGCCGTATACTTTAACCTATAATGGTTTACTTTTTAAATTGTTATTTGGATGGAGAGTTGTCTCATTGGCACTCACACCACATCTTCCTTTTTCTATAGCACCTTTTGAAGTCTTACGCAAACGATGCGCCTGTTTTCCCTTCACAGGACATTCACTGATATATTGTAGACGAAATGCGCGTCTGGCGTAAATATAAAATTTAAATACTGGTATCTATGATGAGTTAAAACTTAAAATGCAACCACTGACTCGACGCCATTGCTGGTAGAGATTTATTTCCCCGAGGGTATCACCAGCCCAGTAGTCAGCACTTGTGTTGACTTGGCTTATCATTGATATAATCTTATAAATTAACACCGTTTTGAATTTTTGAAAAAACTAAGGTTTTTCTACACCAGGAATAGACTGCCTTACCTGTAACTACTAGGAATGTTATGTTCTCAATGTTCTTCAACTTCGTCCTTTATTTTGGCCTTTCAATCATTATTTTGATTCGAGCGTCACTAATGAGTCTTTGAAGATGAAACGCGCGTCTGGTATTTATGATGAGTTTTTTTGTGTTATGCCGCTACTGGATGACCCCCCTAATTGTTTGCCTTTTTTTTTAATTTTGAGCTCTAGTTTCAGATTTTTGAACAAAGTGCCCTTCGATACCTAGCGCAAAAGAAGAGCCTGTTTCTCTTCTACAAGACCTATATAGTCATACCCCGTGACACCCCTCATTATCTTTCTCTAGAACTCCTGGAATAGGCCGACCTTACCCCCATTTTTTTGACATTTTTTTCGAATTTTGAGCTCTAGTTTCAGATTTTTGAACAGAGCGCCCTTCGACACCTAGCGCAAAAGAAGCGCCTGTTTCTCCTTTACAAGACCTATATAGTCATTCCCCGTGACACCCCTCATTATTTTTCTCTAGAAGCCCTGGAATAGGCCGACTCCCGTAATTTTTTGACATTTTTTTCAAATTTTGAGCTCTAGTTTCAGATTTTTGAACATAGCGCCCTTCGATACCTAGCGCAAAAGAAGCGCCTGTTTCTCTTCTACAAGACCTATATAGTCATACCCCGTGACACCCCTCATTATCTTTCTCTAGAACTCCTGGAATAGGCCGACTTTAACCCCATTTTTTGGACATTTTTTTCAAAATTTGAGCTCTAGTTTCAGATTTTTGAACATAGCGCCCTTCGATACCTAGTGCAAAAGAAGCGCCGGTTTCTCCTCTACAAGACCTATATAGTCATTCCCCGTGACACCCCTCATTATTTTTCTCTAGAAGTCCTAGAATAGGCCGACCCCCCTAATTTTTTGACATTTTTTTCAAATTTTGAGCTCTAGTTTCAGATTTTTGAACATAGCGCCCTTCGATACCTAGCGCAAAAGAAGCGCCTGTTTCTCCTCTACAAGACCTATATAGTCATACCCCTTGACACCCCTCATTATTTTTCTCTAGAAGTCCTAGAATAGGCCGACCCCCCTATTTTTTTGACATTTTTTTCAAAATTTGAGCTCTAGTTTCAGATTTTTGAACATAGCCCCCTTCGATACCTAGCACAAAAGAAGCGCCTGTTTCTCCTTTACAAGACCTATATAGTCATTCCCCGTGAAACCCCTCATTATTTTTCTCTAGAAGCCCTGGAATAGGCCGACCCCCAAAATTTGTTGACATTTTTTTCAAATTTTGAGCTCTAGTTTCAGATTTTTGAACATAGCCCCCTTCGATACCTAGCGCAAAAGAAGCGCCTGTTTCTATCCTACAAGACCTATATAGTCATACCCCGTGACACTCCTCATTATTTTTCTCTAGAAGTCCTAGAATAGGCCGACCCCCCTAATTTTTTGACATTTTTTTCAAATTTTGAGCTCTAGTTTCAGATTTTTGAACATAGCGTCCTTCGATACCTAGCACAAAAGAAGCGCCTGTTTCTCCTCTACAAGACCTATATAGTCATTCTCCGTGACACCCCTCATTATTTTTCTCTAGAAGTCCTAGAATAGGCCGACCCCCCTAATTTTTTGACATTTTTTTCAAATTTTGAGCTCTAGTTTCAGATTTTTGAACATAGCGCCCTTCGATACCTAGCGTAAAAGAAGCGCCTGTTTCTCCTCTACAAGACCTATATAATCATACCCCGTGACACCCCTCATTATCTTTCTCTAGAACTCCTGGAATAGACCGACCTTACCCCCATTTTTTGGACATTTTTTTCGAATTTTGAGCTCTAGTTTCAGATTTTTGAACATAGCGCCCTTCGATACCTAGTGCAAAAGAAGCGCCTGTTTCTCCTCTACAAGACCTATATAGTCATACCCCGTGACACCCCTCATTATTTTTCTCTAGAAGTCCTAGAATAGGCCGACCCCCCTAATTTTTTGACATTTTTTTCAAATTTTGAGCTCTAGTTTCAGATTTTTTAACATAAGCGCCCTTCGATACCTAGCGCAAAAGAAGCGCCTGTTCCTCCTCTATAAGACCTATATAGTCATTCCCCGTGACACCCCTCATTATTTTTCTCTAGAAGTCCTAGAATAGGCCGACCCCCCTATTTTTTGACATTTTTTTCAAATTTTGAGCTCTAGTTTCAGATTTTTGAACATAGCGCCCTTCGATACCTAGCGCGAAAGAAGCGCCCGTTTCTCCTCTACAAGACCTATATAGTCATACCCCGTGACACCCCTCATTATTTTTCTCTAGAAGCCCTGGAATAGGCCAACCCCCCTAATTTTTTGACATTTTTTTCAAATTTTGAGCTCTAGTTTCAGATTTTTGAACATAGCGCCTTTCGATACCTAGCGCAAAAGAAGCGCCTGTTTCTCTTCTACAAGACCTATAGAGTCATACCCCGTGACACCCTCCATTATTTTTCTCTAGAACTCCTGGAATAGGCCGACCCTACCCCCATTTTTTGGACATTTTTTTCGAATTTTGAGCTCTAGTTTCAGATTTTTGAACATAGCGCCCTTCAATACCTAGTGCAAAAGAAGCGTCTGTTTCTCTTCTACAAGACTTATATAGTCATACCCCGTGACACCCCTCATTATTTTTCTCTAGAAGTCCTAGAATAGGGCGTTCCCCCAAATTTTTTGACATTTGTTTCAAATTTTGAGCTCTAGTTTCAGATTTTTGAACATAGTGCACTTCGATACCTAGCGCAAAAAAAGCGCCTGTTTCTCCTCTTCAAGACCTATATAGTCATTCCCCGTGACACCCCTCATTATTTTTCTCTAGAAGCCCTAGAATAGGCCGACCCCCCTAATTTTTTGACATTTTTTTCAAATTTTGAGCTCTAGTTTCAGATTTTTGAACATAGCGCCCTTCGATACCTAGCGCAAAAGAAGCGTCTGTTTCTCTTCTACAAGACCTATATAGTCATTTCCCGTGACACCCTTCATTATTTTTCTCTAGAAGCCCTAGAATAGGCCGACCCCCTTAATTTTTTGACATTTTTTTCAAATTTTGAGCTCTAGTTTCAGATTTTTGAACATAGCGCCCTTCGATACCTAGCGCAAAAGAAGCACCTGTTTCTCTTCTACAAGACCTATATAGTCATACCCCGCGACACCCCTCATTATTTTTCTCTAGAAGTCCTAGAATAGGCCGACCCCCCTAATTTTTTGACATTTTTTTCAAATTTTGAGCTCTAGTTTCAGATTTTTGAACATAGCGCCCTTCGATACCTAGCGCAAAAGAAGCGCCTGTTTCTCCTCTACAAGACCTATATAGTCATTTCCCGTGACACCCCTCATTATCTTTCTCTAGAACTCCTAAAATAGGCCGACCCCCCTATTTTTTTGACATTTTTTTCAAATTTTGAGCTCTACTTTCAGATTTTTGAACATAGCGCCCTTCGATACCTAGCGCAAAAGAAGCGCCTGTTTCTCCTCTAGAAGACCTATATAGTCATTCCCCGTGACACCCCTCATTATTTTTCTCTAGAAGCCCTAGAATAGGCCGACCCCCCTAATTTTTTGACATTTTTTTCAAATTTTGAGCTCTAGTTTCAGATTTTTGAAAATAGCACCCTTCGATACCTAGCGCAAAAGAAGCACCTGTTTCTCTTCTACAAGACCTATATAGTCATACCCCGTGACACCCCTCATTATGTTTTCTAGAACTCCTGGAATAGGCCGACCCTACCCCAATTTTTTTGACATTTTTTTCGAATTTTGAGCTCTAGTTTCAGATTTTTGAACATAGCGCCTTTCGATACCTAGTGCAACAGAAGCGCCTGTTTCTATTCTACAAGACCTATATGGTCATTCCTCGTGACACCCCTCATTATTTTTTTCTAGAAGCCCTAGAATAGGCCGACCCCCCTAATTTTTTTACATTTTTTTCAAATTTTGAGCTCTAGTTTCAGATTTTTGCAAATAGCGCCCTTCGATACCTAGCGCAAAAGAAGCGCCTGTTTCTCTTCTACAAGACCTATATAGTCATACCCCGTGACACCCCTCATTGTTTTTCTCTAGAAGCCCTGGAATAGGCCGTTCCTACCCCCATTTTTTGGACATTTTTTTCAAATTTTGAGCTCTAGTTTCAGATTTTTGAACATAGCGCCCTTCGATACCTAGTGCAAAAGAAGCGCCTGTTTCTCCTCTACAAGACCTATATAGTCGTACCCCGTGACACCCCTCATTATTTTTCTCTAGAACTCCTGGAATAGGCCGACCCTACCCCCATTTTTTGGACATTTTTTTCGAATTTTGAGCTCTAGTTTCAGATTTTTGAACATAGCGCCCTTCGATACCTAGCGCAAAAGAAGCGCCTGTTTCTCCTCTAGAAGACCTATATAGTCATTCCCCGTGACACCCCTCATTATTTTTCTCTAGAAGCCCTAGAATAGGCCGACCCCCCTAATTTTTTGACATTTTTTTCAAATTTTGAGCTCTAGTTTCAGATTTTTGAAAATAGCACCCTTCGATACCTAGCGCAAAAGAAGCACCTGTTTCTCTTCTACAAGACCTATATAGTCATACCCCGTGACACCCCTCATTATGTTTTCTAGAACTCCTGGAATAGGCCGACCCTACCCCAATTTTTTTGACATTTTTTTCGAATTTTGAGCTCTAGTTTCAGATTTTTGAACATAGCGCCTTTCGATACCTAGTGCAACAGAAGCGCCTGTTTCTATTCTACAAGACCTATATGGTCATTCCTCGTGACACCCCTCATTATTTTTTTCTAGAAGCCCTAGAATAGGCCGACCCCCCTAATTTTTTTACATTTTTTTCAAATTTTGAGCTCTAGTTTCAGATTTTTGCAAATAGCGCCCTTCGATACCTAGCGCAAAAGAAGCGCCTGTTTCTCTTCTACAAGACCTATATAGTCATACCCCGTGACACCCCTCATTGTTTTTCTCTAGAAGCCCTGGAATAGGCCGTTCCTACCCCCATTTTTTGGACATTTTTTTCAAATTTTGAGCTCTAGTTTCAGATTTTTGAACATAGCGCCCTTCGATACCTAGTGCAAAAGAAGCGCCTGTTTCTCCTCTACAAGACCTATATAGTCGTACCCCGTGACACCCCTCATTATTTTTCTCTAGAACTCCTGGAATAGGCCGACCCTACCCCCATTTTTTGGACATTTTTTTCGAATTTTGAGCTCTAGTTTCAGATTTTTGAACATAGCGCCCTTCGATACCTAGTGCAAAAGAAGCGCCTGTTTCTCCTCTACAAGACCTATATAGTGATACCCCGTGACACCCCTCATTATTTTTCTCTAGAAGTCCTAGAATAGGCCGACCTCCCTAATTTTTTGACATTTTTTTCAAATTTTGAGCTCTAGTTTCAGATTTTTGAACATAGCGCCCTTCGATACCTAGTGCAAAAGAAGCGCCTGTTTCTCCTCTACAAGACCTATATAGTCATTCCGCGTGACACCCCTCATTATTTTTCTCTAGAAGTCCTAGAATAGGCCGACCCCCCTAATTTTTTGACATTTTTTTCAAATTTTGAGCTCTAGTTTCAGATTTTTGAACATAGCGCCCTTCGATACCTAGCGCAAAAGAAGCGCCTGTTTCTCCTCTATAAGACCTATATAGTCATTCCCCGTGACACCCCTCATTATTTTTCTCTAGAAGTCCTAGAATAGGCCGACCCCCCTATTTTTTTGACATTTGTTTCAAATTTTGAGCTCTAGTTTCAGATTTTTGAACATAGCGCCCTTCGATACCTAGCGCAAAAAAAGCGCCTGTTTCTCCTCTACAGGACCTATATAGTCATACCCCGTGACACCCCTCATTATTTTTCTCTAGAAGCCCTGGAATAGGCCGACCCCCCTAATTTTTTGACATTTTTTTCAAATTTTGAGCTCTAGTTTCAGATTTTTGAACATAGCGCCCTTCGATACCTAGCGCAAAAGAAGCGCCTGTTTCTCTTCTACAAGACCTATATAGTCATACCCCGTGACACCCCTCATTGTTTTTCTCTAGAACTCCTGGAATAGGCCGTTCCTACCCCCATTTTTTGGACATTTTTTTCGAATTTTGAGCTCTAGTTTCAGATTTTTGAACATAGCGCCCTTCGATACCTAGTGCAAAAAAAGCGCCTGTTTCTCCTCTACAAGACCTATATAGTCGTACCCCGTGACACCCCTCATTATTTTTCTCTAGAACTCCTGGAATAGGCCGACCCTACCCCCATTTTTTGGACATTTTTTTCAAATTTTGAGCTCTAGTTTCAGATTTTTGAACATAGCGCCCTTCGATACCTAGTGCAAAAGAAGCGCCCGTTTCTCCTCTACAAGACCTATATAGTCATTCCCCGTGACACCCCTCATTATTTTTCTCTAGAAGCCCTAGAATAGGCCGACCCCCCTAATTTTTTGACATTTTTTTCAAATTTTGAGCTCTAGTTTCAGATTTTTGAACATAGCGCCCTTTGATACCTAGTGCAAAAGAAGCGCCTGTTTCTCTTCTACAAGACCTATATAGTCGTACCCCGTGACACCCCTCATTATTTTTCTCTAGAACTCCTGGAATAGGCCGACCCTACCCCCATTTTTTGGACATTTTTTTCGAATTTTGAGCTCTAGTTTCAGATTTTTGAACATAGCGCCCTTCGATACCTAGTGCAAAAGAAGCGCCTGTTTCTCCTCTACAAGACCTATATAGTCATTCCCCGTGACACCCCTCATTATTTTTCTCTAGAAGTCCTAGAATAGGCCGACCCCCCTAATTTTTTGACATTTTTTTCAAATTTTGAGCTCTAGTTTCAGATTTTTGAACATAGCGCCCTTCGATACCTAGTGCAAAAGAAGCGCCTGTTTCTATTCTACAAGACCTATATAGTCATTCCCCGTGACACCCCTCATTATTTTTCTCTAGAAGCCCTAGAATAGGCCGACCACCCTAATTTTTTGACATTTATTCCAAATTTTGAGCTCTAGTTTCAGATTTTTGAACATAGCGCCCTTCGATACCTAGCGCAAAAGAAGCACCTGTTTCTCTTCTACAAGACCTATATAGTCATTCCCCGTGACACCCTCCATTATTTTTCTCTAGAACTCCTGGAATAGGCCAACCCTACCCCCATTTTTTGGACATTTTTTTCGAATTTTGAGCTCTAGTTTCAGATTTTTGAACATAGCGCCCTTCGATACCTAGTGCAAAAGAAGCGCCTGTTTCTATTCTACAAGACCTATATAGTCATACCCCGTGACATCCCTCATTATTTTTCTCTAGAAGTCCTAGAATAGGCCGACCCCCCTAATTTTTTGACATTTTTTTCAAATTTTGAGCTCTAGTTTCAGATTTTTGAACATAGCGCCCTTCGATACCTAGCGCAAAAGAAGCGCCTGTTTCTCCTCTACAAGACCTATATAGTCATTCCCCGTGACACCCCTCATTATCTTTCTCTAGAACTCCTAGAATAGGCCGACCCCCCTATTTTTTTGACATTTTTTTCAAATTTTGAGCTCTAGTTTCAGAATTTTGAACATAGCTCCCTTCGATACCTAGCGCAAAAGAAGAGCCTGTTTCTCCTCTACAAGACCTATATAGTCATTACCCGTGACACCCCTCATTATTTTTCTCTAGAAGACCTGGAATAGGCCGACCCCCCTAATTTTTTGACATTTTTTTCAAATTTTGAGCTCTAGTTTCAGATTTTTGAACATAGCGCCCTTCGATACCTAGCGCAAAAGAAGCGCCTGTTTCTCTTCGTGACACCCCTCATTATTTTTCTCTAGAAGCCCTAGAATAGGCCGACCCCCCTAATTTTTTGACATTTTTTTCAAATTTTGAGCTCTAGTTTCAGATTTTTGAACATACCGCCCTTCGATACCTAGCGCAAAAGAAGCACCTGTTTCTCTTCTACAAGACCTATATAGTCATACCCCGTGACACCCCTCATTATTTTTCTCTAGAACTCCTGGAATAGGCCGACCCTACCCCCATTTTTTGGACATTTTTTTCGAATTTTGAGCTCTAGTTTCAGATTTTTGAACATAGCGCCCTTCGATACCTAGTGCAAAAGAAGCGCCTGTTTCTCCTCTACAAGACCTATATAGTCATTCCCCGTGACACCCTTCATTATTTTTCTCTAGAAGTCCTAGAATAGGCCGACCCCCCTAATTTTTTGACATTTTTTTTAAATTTTGAGCTCTAGTTTCAGATTTTTGAACATAGCGCCCTTCGATACCTAGTGCAAAAGAAACGCCTGTTTCTCCTCTACAAGACCTATATAGTCATTCCCCGTTACACCCCTCATTATTTTTCTCTAGAAGTCCTAGAATAGGCCGACCCCCCTATTTTTTTGACATTTTTTTCAAATTTTGAGCTCTAGTTTCAGATTTTTGAACATAGCGCCCTTCGATACCTAGCGCAAAAGAAGCGCCTGTTTCTCCTCTACAAGAGCTATATAGTCATTCCCCGTGACACTCCTCATTATTTTTCTCTAGAAGCCCTGGAATAGGCCGACCCCCCTAATTTTTTGACATTTTTTTCAAATTTTGAGCTCTAGTTTCAGATTTTTGAACATAGCGCCCTTCGATACCTAGCGCAAAAGAAGCGCCTGTTTCTTTTCTACAAGACCTATATAGTCATACCCCGTGACACCCCTCATTATTTTTCTCTAGAACTCCTGGAATAGGCCGACCCTACCCCCATTTTTTGGACATTTTTTTCGAATTTTGAGCTCTAGTTTCAGATTTTTGAACATAGCGCCCTTCGATACATAGTGCAAAAGAAGCGCCTGTTTCTCTTCTACAAGACCTATATAGTCATTCTCCGTGACATCCCTCATTATTTTTCTCTAGAAGCCCTGGAATAGGCCGACCCCCCTAATTTTTTGACATTTTTTTCAAATTTTGAGCTCTAGTTTCAGATTTTTGAACATAGCGCCCTTCGATACCTAGCGCAAAAGAAGCGCCTGTTTCTCCTCTACAAGACCTATATAGTCATTCCCCGTGACACCCCTCATTATTTTTCTCTAGAAGCCCTAGAATAGGCCGACCCCCCTAATTTTTTGACATTTTTTTCAAATTTTGAGCTCTAGTTTCAGATTTTTGAATATAGCGCCCTTCGATACCTAGCGCAAAAGAAGCGCCTGTTTCTTTTCTACAAGACCTATATAGTCATACCCCGTGACGCCCCTCATTATTTTTCTCTAGAACTCCTGGAATAGGCCGACCCTACCCCCATTTTTTGGACATTTTTTTCGAATTTTGAGCTCTAGTTTCAGATTTTTGAACATAGCGCCCTTCGATACATAGTGCAAAAGAAGCGCCTGTTTCTCTTCTACAAGACCTTTATAGTCATTCTCCGTGACACCCCTCATTATTTTTCTCTAGAAGCCCTGGAATAGGCCGACCCCTCTAATTTTTTGACATTTTTTTCAAATTTTGAGCTCTAGTTTCAGATTTTTGAACATAGCGCCCTTCGATACCTAGCGCAAAAGAAGCGCCTGTTTCTTTTCTACAAGACCTATATAGTCATACCCCGTGACACCCCTCATTATTTTTCTCTAGAACTCCTGGAATAGGCCGACCCTACCCCCATTTTTTGGACATTTTTTTCGAATTTTGAGCTCTAGTTTCAGATTTTTGAACATAGCGCCCTTCGATACTTAGTGCAAAAGAAGCGCCTGTTGCTCCTCTACAAGACATATATAGTCATACCCCGTGACACCCCTTATTATTTTTCTCTAGAAGTCCTAGAATAGGCCGACCCCCCTAATTTTTTGACATTTTTTTCAAATTTTGAGCCCTAGTTTCAGATTTTTGAACATAGCGCCCTTCGATACCTAGCGCAAAAGAATCGCCTGTTTCTCCTCTACAAGACCTATATAGTCATTCCCCGTGACACCCCTCATTATTTTTCTCTAGAAGCCCTGGAATAGGCCGACCCTCCTAATTTTGTGACATTTTTTTCAAATTTTGAGCTCTAGATTAAACAATGACATAAAAGGTGCTATATTTTACAGGGTAGGACTACTTTTACATACGTTCTAAATTGAAGAGGGTGCATAGGTGGCCCTACACCTACAAATAATCCGTTGATATATGCATAGTTATTGTGGTACTGAATATTAGCCTAAAAAGTTATGCGACTTGTTAAAGCAATAGATTGGATAAAAACCATTTCAAAATTGAGTTTAAATTGCTATATTTTAACTGATTTTCTGCCTTTTTAAATATTTTTTTATTTAACGGCCGTTGTTGTCTTATTCTGTTTTTTGGTTTCTCGATATATCGCCTTATTGTTCGCTGGCTTATTGTTCGCTAGCTATTGTTCGCTAGCTTCTGCCTGGTTAAAAAAATTACTAATATTTGTTCTTAGTCTCAAGTTCAGCGTAAAAAAGCTTTTATTTCGTTTCGCAGTTTATAAGTACCCCTGTTTTCGCACCTTTTCTATTTTGATATCTTAGTCAAAAATTTAAAAAATCAAATTTTCAAAAAGTGAAATAATCAAAATTGCACGTTAGGTTTAGTACGTATTTTTAAAGTTTGATCAAATTTCTAAACTATCAAATTTATAAACGATATTTAGAATTTTAATATTTTAATTATTTGGTTAAAATTTCAAAATTTCAAAACTTTTACACAATTTGGAATTTTGATATTTTAAAACTTTGATCAAAATTTAAAAAATCTAAAATTTGAAAACTTTCTTAAACTTTGAATTGATAAGTGTTACACGGACCAATTTGTCACTGCTTATAAATTAAAGAAAGTTTGTGATTATTATTTGTGAACAAATTCATTATATTAGCTTGGGATACAAAATTCAAGATTCATATAAACATTTCTCAAGAAAATATTTTATTCGTCAGTGTTACATCGTCTGTTGTGTTTCTTATATTTATTGCATAATTTATGAACAACTTTATGACAGAGAGCACAAATGCATATACATGTTTCGACCTTTTTCTGCCACCAGGGACATTTCGTACAGAACAATCTTTTCTTTTCGACCCGGCAATTTTCTCAAATGTTGTTTTTTTTCTTATTAATATATGATCTTCGGAAATGTCATCAATTAATAAATTGTATAAAATAAAGACCTGATCTAACATTGTCAGAGTTCTTTTAATAGGAATTTTCTATCGTATCTTAATATGAAAAATAATTTGTTCATTATAAATAATTGTTGACAACTGTACAATAATAAGTCACTGTGATTGTAATTTAGAGTTTATAATTGTTCACAAAGTTTTCAGGTTGTTTGCGGTTTTGCTTTCTTTTATTTTGGAAGAAGAGACAAATATTAAATGAGTACATACATGCACCGATCAAGAACATGTATTTTACTACATTTTTACTAGGAGACATGTTACATGTATCATTTAAAAGTGTCATGTTGACCTGGAATGTTAATTTGGCCGGCACAATCCGGCAAGAATCTTTTCTTACGATGCTATACAGGACATTGCATTTTCACACGATAAATACAATATAAAATAGTTTTCCTTGTATCTCTTGTATTATTCATATTTCATTGTTTTGCCTTTGAAATTTCTATAAACCGTATGCCGTATAAAGCATAGAATAATTAAACCTAGCAAAACAAAAAAGAAGAAATTATCGAAATTTGTTCCATGCATTAAATTAAAATTCTTAATGAAACATGGGCATATAACTGTATGCTATCAAGACACATTTCTTCGTCGTATGATTTAGGCAATGGTTTTGAAAATTCTCGGCAGTATTCTTTTATATATATACATATCTTACATTCTGATTAAATTATGCGTGATCCCTCACTCAGGAGAATAAATTCAAGGGTTAACCACGGATAAGAATTAGCCATAATTTGATGGATGCGTTAACGAATCATGTCTTTAAATTGATTACGTCATTAATGTGAAGTGCACTTTTTGCGTACTTTTTCATCTTTTTAAGTTTTGGAGTTGTTTCAAATTGCACGTTTTCTAATACGTTCTTTGTGAAGGCATTTGAATAACTTCTATCTTCTATAGTTAATGTATGTACAATTTTATTTGTATTATATTCTTACAATTTTTGCAAAGTAAACACTTTTAAATAAACCTTTAGCCAGTTTAGGACAGTAAGCCTAGAATACATAAATATACTAAATAGCCTACTGCAATAGCGTCTGGGAAAAAGAGTAGATTTGAGACTCTATAGTTCTAAATATTATATACATATTTATATACGCATCCTTACATAATTTTATTTTCATAAATTTCATAAAAAAAACTCCCCTTTCATATCTGTTCATCTTGGTAAAAAAACGCACGAATGTTTCTAGACGGAGGAATTAAATTTATGACAAAAACGGCGACGTCATAGTACATTACGTAGTTCATAACATCATTTCAATCGGCCGATGAATCGTCCCTTTAGCACTGAAAGGAGTATGACTTTGGGTCGATCATCGGCCCTGTGGCACAGAACTCGTTAAACTTAATAAATGTAATCGTACCAGTTTTCTTAGAATAAGGAGTTTTATGCATACCACTTAAGTTTTGTGGGCGGTACTTTAAACAACTAAGATTTTAATAAGGAAACACTTAGCGTAAGATTTTTCATCCTACCACTTATTAATAAGTAAAAAGGGAGGACTTTCTTCAACTTAAGTGTTAACTAAGGAGAATCTTTACTTAGCTTTATACATACGGACCCTTTATTTTGTGGTTTAATCCTTGCTGCATATCAATTAAATCCTTTAAAACGTTTCTGATCTAGCTACAAGCATCTACGGATAATAGGCATGTTACAGTCTTAGGGAGGGATACATCCTACTTTGTAAAGGATCACTCTGATTAAAACAAAAAATTCTCTGAAACTGATATTATCAAGATGCTTAATTTCTTGCTTGACAACATATTTGTAACGTTCGGAGGACGTGTTTTTCAACAGATGTCGGCATTCCAATGAGAACAAACTGTGTCCCTCTACTTGTCGACTTGTTTCTTTATTATCATGAGGCTGACTTCATGCAGGAACTTCTTAGGAAGAAAAACAAGAAGTTAGCAATATCCTTTAAATCTACGTTCCGCTATATAGATGATGTTCTTTCACTAAATAATTCGAAAAAATTTGGTGACTATGTGGAACGCATCTATCCAATCGAACTAGAGATAAATTATACTACAGGTACAGTTAAGTCAGACTCATATCTTGACTTACATCTAGAAATTGACAATTAGGGTCGGTTGAAAACAAAACTTTACGACAAATAAAGATGATTTCAGCTTCCCAATTGTGAACTTTCCATTTCTAAGTACCAACATTCCAGCAGCACCTGCGTACGGGGTATATATATCCCAATTGATACGATATTCCCGTGCTTGCATTTCCTATCATGATTTTCTTGATAGAGGGTTGCTGCTCACAAGGAAGCTATTAAACCAAGAGTTCAAAATGCTGAGGTTGAAATCATCCCTTCGTAAATTTTACGGATGCCATCACGAGTTGGTTGACCGTTATGGAATAACCGTTTCACAAATGATATCGGATATGTTCCTTACGTCGTAACTACAATCCCCTTCCCTTTCATGAATTTGACCTACCGAAGGATTTGTTATCACATAAGCAACACGAAGGGTGCCTCATGTAGACCAGGATCTGCTTACCCTTCCAGAGCACCTGCGATCACCCATAGTTTTTGATGGGGTTCGTGTTGTTTATTCTTTAGTTTTCTATGTTGTGTCATGTGTACTATTGTTTGTCTGTTTGTCTTTTTTCATTTTTAGCCATGGTGTTGTCAGTTTATTTTAGATTTCTGAGTTTGACTGTCCCTTTGGTATCTTTCGTCCCTCTTTTACAGAAATGTTAACAGCCAGTTGAGAAAAAAAATCACGGAAATGATACATATAATAGTATAGAGAAATGTTATCTGCATTTTCAAATAATTATTATTGTGACTATACTTGAAGGGTCTCATATTTATGATGACAGTTGTGTTAACGTCCTTGCTATATACCAATATGGAATTATAATTTTTCACAGCGATAGGTTATTCTTTCGAAGATCAATCCGGACGATACCATGTTTCAATAATATAAACTCCAAGGCATGGAATAATGACCTCTGTGATGTAAATATTTTCCCAGATGAAAACGCAAGCTATAATTTACTGCAAAACTATATTCGTCTTAGAGTTTTTTGTTGCATATTTGGGACTTTATTATTTTTAAGTTCATTTTATGATAGGTCACATATAGGTGTAACAAAAAACTTTCGTATAGTAAAGCCATACTATATATATTCGTGAAAAATATATATTTTTGAAAATCTAAAGGTTGTTTGATTTTTTGGTGGCATAACGTCCAGTGGAAAATATTTTTTTACCCCCCCCCCCTTTTCCAGAAACTAGTTTGCTACAATAATTTACTTACAAAGTGTCGTCGCATACACCGTTACCGGATGGTATCAACAATTCATTTGTGTCTTACTTTAACAGTTACATTAATATTTGTATTATGCATGGATAATAATTTCTAAGGTGTACATCTAGATTAAATAGTAATTTTAGAACACATTCTAAATGAGCCGTAGGGCGTATTAAAACCTGAACGCATTATAAATATATATCCTGTGTTTGTGTGGTCGGTAAAATAGGAACGCTAAATTTTGCAAATCTCTATATAATATTATTTTTTCGACGGTATAAAGGGTCAGGTAATGCATATTTTTAGGTTTTTCTTGTCGTAGAACACAACTCGGAAAAAAATCCCCTTCTGTGTAAAGTACACTCCAAAACTACCTTTGTTTGACCTAGGACACATTTAAGGATTATAGTATTAAACGATCAATTGAATGCATATTATGAAATTTGTTACATTAAATTTTGATATCAAATATCTTGTCAAATAGAAATATTTAAATGACCAAAATTACCCATTCAATTTTAAATCGATAAATATGTGTAATGTTTACAAAAATACTTGATTGATTATTTAGGTCACCATAGATACTCATGTTACCTGGTTATTGATGTTTAAACTCGTCCAAAATGGCTGCGATAGTCTGTTTGCAATTATTTATGCAAAAGCATGTGGTCCCTCTAGAAAACAAGAAGTTGTCGTCAAAACTGAATGTCTAAGGTATTTTTAAGATAATTGTTAGAATGAATTATTTACACGTACTACTTTTGATATAAATTTAAGCATCATATATGCTTAAATTTATATCAAATTTATTTCAAAAGTAGTACGTGTAAATAAAAGACGAGCCTTGTGTTGAAAATCAGAAGCATGAAGTTAATTGATTTATGATAAGCATATTATTTATCATTACATTGAAATACAAAGCTATAGTTAAAAAAATTATAGATACGATGATTATTTGTAAAGCATTTTGAACAATATGATTTATTGAAGAATATTTGTTTAATGTGATTTGATAATTTAACAGAATTTGTTTTTTTAAAACTTAGGGGGAGATAATTATTTTGATGTCTCATTTTTCATCTCATTACAGATAGAATATATTGTAATGATTATTGTAGTGTTAATCCGCGGATACACCGAAATGCTCCTTATACAATCTCTTACAGGACAAAATAGGTCTATTCTCCCTGTTCGTGTCAGATTGAAGCTCTGATATTTTTAAGTTTTGTATGAAAAAGAGTAATTAATACGTAATATACATGATACATCCCTATATTGATTACAATACATTATAAGTACCAGAACTGAATTTAACCCTACGCATGCAGCAGGACTAAAGAAAGGTGAACATAAATCTTTCAAGAGGTCTTGACCTTACCAAGTTTTCAAATCATATTGAATCGTTTTTGTTGTTGTTCTCAGATAATAGGGTTTGCTTTTGTTCATGTCTCCAAACAATAGTGTGTAGCTATTTACCATGATTTTTTTACTTACATAATCAGAATAAAATACAAATATGAGTCTTATTTGAGAATTTTATTTGAAAAATATGTGAAATAACAACATTAACAAGGGAGAGCAGCTGAGACGGTTCATTTAATTGTACATTCATTATATCAAGTATCATGTCAAATTGGCACTACCTAAATTGAAATTAAAATTGAATTACAACAATCTCTTGAACTTATGGTTTTCAAAAGCATTTTGTCATTTGATAACTGTGTGTGTATTTTCTTTATATGTCCATATGAAGATAATAGCTTTTCAAAATTTTCTTATCAATCTTGTTGGTGCGTTCATAACATTCAATGAATTACGATAAAGTTTCTAAAAGATAAAAAAAAAAACAGATTGTAGAGTGAAAAATAACAAAGACACCGAACTTCTGGGGAAATTCAAAATGGAAATTTTAGTCCTTTTACAATTGCCAAAATCAAAAGTTCAAATACATCTTACGAATGGAAGGCAAATGTTATATTTTGACCTGGACCAAGCATTTCCTTGTGTAGAAAACAGCAGTTTTGTTACCTTGTATGACAGCAGAATATAATTTTTTTTTTTTGACAACAATGTGGGAACAAAACAAACAGAAATAGTAAGTTAAAATGACAAAACATAGGAATACAACAGTCAACATTAGATCATACAAGTAATGGTAAACCATTGAACAACTAGATATGTCAATAAAGAAACAAACATCCATATAGGAAAACGTAAAATCACAAAAATACTGAACTCAGAGGAAAATCAATTCGGAAATTCAATAATCACATGGCATAATCAAATAACAAAACACATAAAAAACAAATGGACAAGAACTGTCATATTCCTGACTTGGTACAGGCATTTTCAAATGTAGAAAATGGTGGATTAAAGCTGGTTTTATAGCGCTAACCTTCTCACTTTGATGACAGTCTCATCAAATTCCGTTATATTTACAATGATGCGTTAACTAAACAGACACAATAAATAAAATAGTCAAAATATGGGTACAGCAGTCATCATCGTGTAACAATTTTAAAAGGAACAATTTAACAGAACACAAAAACATCTATTTACAAACACATTCATTGATTTGCGTGTCTGACGTCAAGAATTTTAAACGTCACAAATATTTGTCGTTCAATGTACATACAAACAATTTCAAAATTTCACATAGGCCATGTTAGCATACAGGGTTAAAAAATCAAAAGTATGTAAGATTAAATTTCAGAAATAGACCGAGATTTAAAATAGAAAAAAACATTAAATAGAATTTACACGAATTCACAAATAGTTAATTCCACTTCGCGATTGAATGATTTTGGCGTTTTTCGGTTCAACGAATATAGGCATAGCACATGAGCAAAACATATATACGATAATACAAACAATTACTATTGAAGTAATACAACGTTAACTAAGACAATTTTTTTTTTTTTTTAAATAAGGCATTATTTGATTATAGAGTTCGTTTAGAAATACAAATGCAAAAAAAATAAAACTTTTTTGTCTTGATATCACTGTTGTTTATTCATTTTTTTTGATTGGTCAGGATTAACCGGTTCGCTTATTATAGACCAGTCCATCTAAGGATATGTGTGTTGGGATAAGCTCAGCAATAAAGTGTCAAGTAAAGGTCATTGATCTGTTTAAAAATTGTAAACACTATACCTTTATGTGTATTTGCAAATTAAAGTGAGACACAGTGTAAAACAGACTTTAAATCCATGTAATAGTTGCACTTATTCTTTTTTTAAATTATCTTGGTGACACTGATAGGGGATCCGAAATAACGGCAATCATCCGTATCACGCACATCTTCAATTAGACTGTAAGCTCCTCCCGATCTATTGAAATAACATGTTTCAAATGCTTTAAATTGAAACCAATTGATCTTTTTATTTTTCATTTTGGAAATGAACAACACATAAACGTTACTCCTATATGTACATGTTGCGGCATCAAGTTGAATTATGTATTCAGCTATTTGTCGCTTAGTGTTTTTTCTTTCTTACTCAGGCATCAGGCAGGGTGTTGTTTTATATATTTTAATTGGTTTAATTTCACTATTCACGGTCATTTAATAATTGACGATGCTGTCTGAGTTTTGCATTTTTTAGTTTGGCAAATTAATCACTTGATGTGATGTTACGAACATCTTGTATTATTTACTGTCATTTTGTTTAGACTATTGTCATCTAGATTCTTTTATCTTACATGTCTTATAAACTCTATATTGTAAATTTATTTTTTTTAGGAAAAGTACTTGAAATTCGAACATTCTGCAGGTTATCCATATAATATTTCTTTTTTTAGATTGACGAAGTATAACAGATATGAAGTATCTTGTAAAATTAATTATTTTAATCAGATGTCTGAAAATACAAGGTGGGTACATACAAATAATATTAGGATATTATAAGTAGAATAGAGAATAAAAGATCGAGAGGAATGTGCCAAAAAGATATATATTGGACAAAAGAAGCGTACACTAGCTCAAGGTCACTAATAGGTTTTTAAATCTGCTTGAAAATCCCCCACACGGAGATGGCTAGAGGTTCATGTCTTGGGACTGGGACAACAACGTAATGGTATGAACACTAATTTTATGAAATGATCTCAACCCGTCCATCAATTTCTAGCCAATGTATGCATGATGATGAATTGTTGAATGAACCCATTTTTTAAAACCAATGAAAATAACACTTTTACTGCGATTGACGCACAATTCGGTCTGTTGTTTATTTGTTTGTTTCATCTTATACAATGTAGTTGATGTGTTTTCTCGATTTTTGTTTGTAACTAGGATTTGTTTTCTCTCAATTCATTCATAACCTTTGGACACCTGTATACTACTGTTGCATGTATCTATCAATTTTATAGTTTTACAGACCAAAACCTTTACAATATGATTATAGATGTATTGCTTTTATTTGTTTATGAAACATGATTAGTTCTTTCGTATATACTATCATAAGTTGCGTGTGTCATACCGTTGATTAACTTACACGTGGACATGTAGATTGTGTATTGTTTGAACCCAAAGTGTACGACACAAGTGATAATTTCAACTTGCACATTGTAAAGTTTTGCATTTAATATTTATATAATTTCAGAAATATAAAGGATTCACTGCCAAGTTTGTTACTTAAAAATACACTTTTAACCGAGTTTTTCAAGCAGTTACATTGATTCATACCGTCGAAAATATTTACATACACCAGGCAACAATTGCTTATATTGATCTGTCTCCTTTTCAATTTTGAATGTTAATGCACATGATTGTCAAAAAAGTTCATAAATCTATTCCGATTTAATTACCACAATATCAGCCTTTTTTTGGTATAAACATTACTTGAGGATATTTGCTGGTCATGTTTTGGATTTTTTTTCAGGTTTTTGAAATCCTCTGGTTTTATCCATTTGAATGCCTTAACAATATTTACCCATGGACCCCCATTTTTCTTTTTATAAATCTTGTACATGTATATTCATAAGCCATTTGTAAAAGTCTAATAAAAACTTATTCACTTTTTAATTTTAACTTTAACTGGTCAATTATAAAGCTATGAAAAATCAAGAGAAAACATTTTCCCGCCAAAATTCCAATGTCTAATATCTCGACAACAAACTCATTGAACCCTATATATTTTTTTGCTTTTTTGATTCCTCAAGTAATACCTTATCCATATATTTCCGACTTTTCTTTCATTAACAAATTGGTCATTACGAATGTGGAAACATCTTGTTTAAGGAGGGGAATCATACCTAGTGAAATAACAATCTCATGCAAACAAACATTTCCGAAACGAGCCTCATGAATATATTTTATTGAAATAACACTGGTGATGTGTTTTGCAGCACACAATATACATTCTAATTGAAACCTTTTTGCTGATATCCTTTTTAGTCAAATGAAGCATCTTTATATATAGAAGCTTTTTAATGACAATAAACGACTTGGAATGATTTAAAGAACAAATTTTGAATCTTAATTTTACATGACACTAGATAATATGATTCTAGCTTTAGCAATCAAGCATTTTAGTTGGCCTTGTTAACATTACTGTTTTATTCATTATTGTTTGTATGCATGTTATATTAATCACAATGGAGCCTTTTATTTAAACAAGAAAAGAACAACATATATTTCAGGTGACTTAGAATGGAAGGTTCTTGAAAAAGTAAGAGATTATGGACAAAATGTGACATTATTTTGCAATGTTTCAAACTGCTGCCCAAAACTTGCAGGATGGGATAAGTACACTCCAGCACAACAGACACTATTCATAGATCTTAAAAAAGGACGACCAAATAAAAAATATGACGGAAAGGTTTTAAAGGATGGATACACCTTAGTTATACAAAATCTGACTAAAGAAGATCTTAATGTTTCATATGCCTGTGTATATGGCTCTACAATCGGCGATAAACAATCCCTACTGGAAGAGAATGTTTTTAATTGTAAGTACTAGCTACCACTGAGTAAATATGTTGTTTTGAAAATTTGATGTGATTGAATCCTCACATCCTGCTACAACACAAGACTGTTTGTCGAGTTTTCTTTAAACATGCTAAAGAATACTTTTGGATTGAAACAAAGGCAGATGTGGGATGATATAAGAAAAAATAACTGTCACATTGACTTAACATACATCTCATTTTATTTCAAGATAGTCCCATTCACTTGATAAGTCCAGTTAATAATATTTGTAGAAAATTTTCCATAAGTTACTTTGGCAGTTTTGTTTTACTGCAAACGCCCCTTTTATCTTCATTAGAAACTTCGTAGGTGTGATGTATTCTAAACACTCATACTGTATATCAGGCTTTCATTTGATACCCGAAACGTGCGTTTCGTCAACACTAGACTAATTAGTGACGAATCAAAAAAGTTACACGGCCCAATCAGTCATGACGCTGAAGATCATTGAAAACCAAACAATTCCGAATCAGTCATGACGCTGATGATCATTGAAAACCAAACAATTCCGAATCAGTCATGACGCTGAAGATCATTGAAAACCAAACAATTCCGAAAAGTTATGACTAATAAGAGGTGATGAGGATAAATAAGTCAGAATTTACTTGAAGTCAGCAGAAATAGAACAACATTGTTTTCTTGGACAATCAGACAGTGCTTCACAGGTCATGGGATACTTTACTGTAACTTGGACGGTGGACTATAATTATAAAAGCAATTCAGAAGAATAAAGAAAATATATTTGTTGTGAAAAGACAATTTAGCGATACAAGATTTACAAACAAATAAAAAAGACCAATTTCGTCCGATGACTTTTATACATGCTAGTTTAAGTATCCGTTGTTGCCGTTTTCATTGATTTCTTTGGTGTTTTAAGTTGCTTTTATCATGCGAAACTGACCAATTAAATTATCAGGAAGATGTATAAATAATTGAAAACAACTAAATTGACTAGTTGACTCTTTATAGCGACAACGGTTGACCAATTTTTAGGCTTTTGTCATTTTGTTTTACATATTTTAGGAGAGAATAAAAATAATAGTACTAAACTAGGAGAAGATCAAAGACCTATCAACGAGGTTGATTCGTTATCTACTTTAAAAGGATTTCATCAATTTTGTTTAAGTAAATTGGCTGATGCTGTTGCGAATGATTTTAAAATTGCATATTAACACATGAAGAAGGATTCATGGTCTGTGAAACATCAACTTATGTTGATTTATGGTACATTGTATAATCTATTTTGTTACAGACATAAGTACTACACAACACAATGGTCCAATTCATAACATAACTCTTTCTGTTGAGAACATGGGTACTACACAACAAACCGGTCCAATCGATAACAGACATTTGTCCGCTGGAGAAATGTAAGTTTGTAAATTGTAATTTAGTTCTAAAGATTTTATTGGCTATCATCTTAATATTACTTTCTCACAGGATACCTGTGTAATTGGAATTTACTTATTCTTTTATAATTCGAAGGATTTATTTTTTCAAGCTTACAAGCTTGACCATGCTAATAGAATTAAATATATAGGTAAGTGTATAAAATTATGTTAAATTTAAATAAATAGGTTATTCATGTTATTTACGATGCAATTTTATTTGGCACCTCCTGGTATATTATTTAAGGGAAGAAGTGTGTGTTGATTTGTCAAACATACGCGTTACCTACATCTATCATTTACGGTATGTACAGGTTAACAAATTTCCGGTTTTAATATTTCTTCTGGCATTTAGTTTTATTATGCCGTATATTTCCGTTCTGAAAATTTTGAAGATTTCTATCTTTGTTTCATTTATAATAAAAATCACAAAACGGTAAGGTGTACATCCGTTATTTTTTCCGATTTGTAAGCAGACACAAAAATCAATGAAGGAATCAATTTATATTAGGGATTCGAAAAATTCGAAACACAATATTATACCAATTTTACGTATAGTGCGACGTTGTCTTATGGCATTAAACCCTCAACATTAAAACCAAGGACTAGATAATAGTCCAAGGAAGTTTATGCCATAATTAATAGCTCATTTACCACATGCACTAATTATGTTAACTGGCAATAATCTAATCAATTAATTATCTTACCTCTATAGACAATTCTAATGCAATTATTTTGTAACAATTGTTCTGATTGGATAACAGCAAGCGTAAAATTCTCTATCTTCTTGTCTGTAACGAAGGAAGCCGACATTTGGAATTTCGGAATGTATTGACATGTTATTTCTACAATAATAAACAAAAAACTCACTTGTTGCGCCTAAAAATTTTCTTTTTATCAAATTTTATTACATTCTGAAGCGGCACAGAAGCCAGAAAACGCCCGGTATTTATGTTTGACGCCGGAAACATACCTATGACGTCACCTAGTGTAGGGACCAAAGAACATAACATCTTTTCGCGGAGTTTTCTTTAATGAACATTTTACACTGAAATAATGATTGCAATTTAATTATAAACTTGTTTTGCATTAGAATATAGATAACTGTATTGTATTTGAAGCTTTGCGGACGTCCATCGGTAGTTTTACTGTCGCAAATACCCGTTTACCTGTCTCCGCTCCGCGTCGCCAGGTAAACTAAATTTGCGACAGTAAAACTACCGATGGACGTCCTTAAAGCTTCAAATACAATACAGTTATCTCTTAAATGATAACTCAAACAGTAGTATTTTGGAATCGTAATATAACACATCTAATGATTAGCAGATGGGTGATAACTAGAACTTCCGGATACCTTTAACAATTTTCTGAGGGTCGACACAGTGTGCAACTATCTTGTTCTTAATAAGAACTATTATCTTGTCAACTTTTTCTCAAATTTGTGACGTAACTAACAGTAAAGCAAATGCAAATATTTCCTCTGACGGTACAGGGTTGATGGAATGACTAAGACATGATTAACTAAAAGTGTAAGCCTTGGAGGAAAAGTGCACTTGTTCATAGCCTACGTATGTTTTGAGGATTTTAAATTACAATTAAACGCAAACATTCAAAACGTATTTTCTTTTTGATTAATTCTGATTAATATTTAAATTCCCGGGAGGTGTTATTAATAAAAATATTATTTCTATCAGTAGGCAACGGCATTCGAACAGGAAACCGATTAGTCGAGTATCATTTGGGTATTCGATACTCGTTACTACCGAGCGATACTCGAGTACTCGTTGACATCCCTAATTTATATTGATGTTTATTTTCATTATGTATTATGTTTAATTGTATAATACTAACATTTTAATAATATTTAATTATATATTATCCCTGTATATATAATAATATATATACAGGGATACTTAGCCCAATGCAGTAAGCTAAGACAATGGTTTAACAGCATTAAGTGCAATACAGATAATTTAATTGTTTAAAAACAATCATCTATATATAACAATCTTAACATTATCTGTTTTGGGCGTTCTTTTATCTATTGTAAATTAAATATATAAGCATTGATTCATCATTTTCTTCTTATTGACTTTCCTTAATTGTAATACGTAAAACCATGTGAACAAGACAATAAAAAGCAAACACTTGCTCTCCATGTCGTAGTCGATAATTCTTCTAAAAATCTTATAATGTGAAACTACAGGACCATTATTAAGCAAGCATGTTAAACTATACTTAACCTTTATAGTTTATTGCTTTAGTTTAAGAATCCTACCTGTATAGCTTACAGGGAATATAGTTTAGCACCCAGTTCATAAATCTGGTAAGTTTTCTTCACTTTTCCACTATGGTATATATCTGATACGTAGTCAAACAATAAGAAAGTGACAAATAAAATGCTGATTTTAGTATTTTTTGAGAAAGTCAAAGTTGGACGTTGATCATTGTTTCTAAGTATCTGTTTACTATAAAAACTCATTGGAGATGTCAGGCATTTGGTACGCCAAATGTGCGTTTCATAAAGTGTTGAATCAAAAAGATTAAATTGCCAAATGAAATATGTCGCTGAAGAGCAATTAAACACCAAAAAATCCAATAATGTGTGCTTGAAATGAGGTCTTGATGCTAGATAGGTAAGAGGAAACATAAAATCCGCAGAAATCGAACGCTAATTTTTATCTTGGACAAACAGAAGGTAGTTCATTGATACGTTACAGTAGCATGGACAGTAAAGGGAAATTATTAAAACTACACTAAAGAATGTAGAAAATCATTTTTTTTCTGAAAACAATGAGCTAGACAATATTTACAAACAAATCATGAAAATCACCATGTGTATGAATTTTGTGACGCGAAATTAAAAGTATTGATTATTCTGTTGTGTGAAGTTCCTAATAAACAGACGGGAACTAAGCTTGGAAACTTACGTGACATCAAACACACCTCCGGCATTATACAAATACTTTTTTTCAAAGCGTATTCATATGTTTGTCGTAAATTCATGAGGTGTAAAAATCTTATCAATGGCGGATGAATTCCACCGTGGTTTGCAGTGGACCACATGTTTTCTAAAAGCATAATATTTCTAAATGATTTGGCCTACCAAATTTAAGAAACATTCAATTATTTCAGTAACGTCGTTTATAAACCAAAATTGTAAACGTATGATCAACTGTAATCTTGAAATTTTCATCTTTTATCTTGAAATTATTAGCTTTAATTTTAAAATTATGATATTTTATTTCTAGCTAATAGCTTATTGTATCTATACATACCTAAACCACCTATAATTCACGGCTAATTTTTTTGTAAAATTTAAAAGAAAGATAGGGATGCATCGAAAGTCTTTTATAGCTTCGTGTAGCCTAATATTTCGAATTAAGTTGGACGTTCAAAGATAAAGTTGGAAACTCCAAGATATTAGTTGATTATTCCTAGATTAATGTTGAGAATTCAGAGAATTAAGTTAATAATTACAAAATTAAAGAAGGAAATTCCAAGATGAGAGTTAATAATTGCAAGATTAAAATTGACGATTTCAAGACTATAAGTTGAAAAATGGATATTACTAGTTAAACATAAAATTAAAAAAAAATAAATGACCCAAAAACGCTTCCGTACGTTATGTTCTTCATTGAATTAACTCATATAATAATTAGAACCATATTGTCTTAATTATGTCATTACCGTCAAGACGACTGACCAAATGTGTCTCATTCCGTTTTGTGTTCATACGATTCCGTTATTTATCTTTTTTAATATTCTCGATGAACTCGAGAACATACTCTTGTCTCATATGTATCTGTTAAATTCCTTTGAGTCAGGCAAACCTTAAGATTTCTACACTAGAAAGTATGTTACTGACATTCTTTTTTTATTAACATTTTCAATACTAAAGGTTCGACAATTAAGTTAATAAAAAAGAAGAACATTGCAATTTCAAATACAATTTATTATACTCCAAGAAAAGAGATATTTGACATTATCTTATGGTTGTGGATTGATATCTATCTGTTTGAAGAGGTATATCATGTATCAAACTACACGGAGTGTGATACGAAACAGTGATGTGAAAACTTAAATGATATAGTTTCTGCAAATAACAATTGTAAGACAATAATATATACATGCTACTGGAGTTACACTTTGACTTTTGCGGATTTCTTAGAATTATGTACTCAAGGATTAGAGTACTTTACCTTATTTGGTAAACACTTTCGAAATTGTATGTCCTGAACACGTTTTAACGTCATTTTGTACTTTATTTGCCCATGCACATTTTGTTTATCCGAGTGTCACGGATAAATCGTTTGTCAACAAAACTAACGTGGTGTGTACAAAACTATAGTCCTTGTATCTTCATTGAATTTGTTTTGTAAGAAATGTTGTCCTGAATAACGTTTGATAGTAGACTTATTAGAAATAAACAATATTTATTTACATTTTTATATAACACAATGAAAGTATGTACTAGTACTGAGCCATACAAAAGGACTATAATTTTGTGTATGTTTAATTTTTGGCATCATCAATATTAATATTTGACTCTAGGAACATGTGTCAATATGCAGATCTGATATCATAGGCATGGTATGCCAACGTTCAACACATAGTTTAGATAATGAATATTATACACCTATTGACTGGGTGTGAGGGTAATAGCAAGTTTGTTGTCCCTGAGGTACCAACTATTGCTCGAGGCAAAGCCGAGAGCAATAGTTGGTATGCGAAGGGACAACAAACTTGCTATTACCCGCAAACCCAGTCATTAGGTGTTTTATTATACTGAACAACACAGCCATTAAGTATTTTATATATATACCAAATAACTAATTTTCTAAAAGTGTATATATCATCTGAAAGAAAACAAAAATGTCACATAACTTTATATGCACATGCTGAACTATACTTTATTTTATAATTCGTTTTGTATTAATAAATATTTCATTAATTTCAATCAAGACTAGAAAGACTTGTGTTAAACGTTCTGTGCTTATAAAAAATTCTAGCTAAAATACACCAAACGCAAATTCACTTTTAATATACGGAGAGCGAACCCATATTAAGAATAAGGTACTATATTTTAGATCTTCAAAAAAATCTCCGTGAAGATTTTTTTTTTCTTTTTTATAATTGCTTCTTAAAAGTGAAATTACAATCAACACAAACAGATTCCACCGTTTAAAATATTAGCGGGAGTTTGACGTTGCAAAGCATACGTAACCAAGCAGAGTAGTCAATGACATCATTATCGTCCAATGAAAAAGAAGCATGAAAAAGTACGGGAAAGATGATTATGAAACTATTCACCGGGGCAATAGTCTTTAAAACTATTGACTGGCAAATGGTTCTGTGAAATTAAATAGCACAACTATTTCATTACTTTTTATATAGAAAAAACACACTGAAGTATAATAACAATATCTATTAACTAATACATTCTTCTCAAAACTGTCATTGTTTATCGGTAATTGAACTATTTGTTGATTGCAGTGTTGGTATTGTATTTGGAGTTTTCGTAGTAGTGTCAGTTGTTTCTTCTGTTATCTTCTTTTGGAAACGTAGAAGAGAAATGCACAGAAACATTGGAAACAGAAATGCAGGTAATTTGATATTTAACACAATCTGGGTTGTCTTAATTAGTTCAATAAAAAAATGATAATGCAATTTTCTCTGGTGTATACTAATCCGATAAGATCCGACAATTAGCATATATGTCATAAAATATCAATTTTAAAACTGCATAATAAAATTACGCAATTCATCTTCAATATTATACAGACATACATCAATTATTTGCTCTAAACATCAGCGTCAACTCATAGTTAATTTGATAAACACACACAGATCATCAAAATACACATTGTATCTGCTTTTAATTTTTAAACTACAGCATAACAGAATATCAGTAATACCAGAATACTAAAATGACAATCTGGACAAATTGGAACCATTGATCGTGTATTGGCAAGATTTTTTTTTTTTAGGGGGGGAGGGGTATCTTCATTTGTAATTACTTTGAGTTTTGATTATGTCTTAACTAAATAACAACTCACTTAAGTTTTAAAATAAATATATCAACATGGGAACTTAGGTCCTGAAATGTCTGTCAGATGTGTCTAGTGTTGCTGTTCGCCAGTTTTATCATTAAATACAGACATTTCTATCTTAATTTTCAGGTTCAAATGAAGATGTGCCATTAATAAGTAAGTAATTTCGTTTATCAATGAAAAAGGAATTTAGTCTATTATACCGTGTATTGAAGTTCTTAGTTTTCATATTTCATGTATGTATTTGAAATTGATAACATGTCAGTCTATCTAGTTTTCAATTTTGTTTACGTTTTTACCAATACGACAAAGTTACTTTTAGTTAGATTTCACCTGCCCAATTTGTCATCAAATCGTGAAAAAAAGAGAAAAAATACGTGATATTTAGAGACTAATAAATTATGGTATTATCTTCTTTTCACTTTGAACACTCAAAGTTGAACTGGACTGAAAATACAGTTGAAGTCGCTATGAGACTTTGCGTCAAAATGTGTTTAAATACATCATCCTTTTAGCCTTAAAATTTATGAAACTTTTACTGACTTGATTTGGTAATGCATCGTTGAAAGATTTTGACGATAATTGTCAATATATTTATGACAAAGTATTTGTAAGAATGCACCTTTTTGTTGGTAATCATTTGAATACGGTTTTATCTTTCGTTGGCACTGCAGGTCAGACGATCATTTACCTTTGTAATTGTATGCCTAAAGGATTGTCAATGAATTCTATTGATTTTTTACAGTCACAACAAAAATAATAGGATTGGAGTAAGGTTGACATCTTGGTTTTAATCCGACACTTTTTAAACCATCAATAAAACTTCTCTAAAATAGTTTTGAAATGCCCGATATGAAGACTAAGACCAGTAGTAAAAACCAATACATCTTTTAATCTCAGGATGAATAATATAAAAACGTAATCTTATGAATAAAAATAGCTTTATTTGTTCTATCCTTTTGAAAACTTAAAGCTAAAACTATACATTTAAAGTTATGTAACTATGATGTATATATAATGTATTTAACAAAATTGCATCAATGTTTGTATTCAATTATCAAAATTGAAATGCTATATAAAGTATATAAAACATGCAATCCCAAAATCTTAAGTAACTGAAAAATATAAGTGCATATTCGTCTTCTTCTTCTTGTGGATGTTGAATATCAATATAACGCCTTTATATTTTCATAGTAATACTGAGACGTAGAACCTTAATGACATTTTTTACAGATCCTTTTCTTGAAGAACCCAATGATATTCATTGCATAGAGGGTAAAGATGCAATTTTAACTTGCAAACTTAGGCCGGATATACCGCCAGTAAAATGGTTGAAAAATGACAGAGAATTAACACAAAATGAAAAGTATATTATTTCAATGGAAGATACACAACACAAATTTACAATAAAGAACATAACAGAAAGTGACAGCGGAGACTATTCTGTGCAAGTTGGATTGTTTTCCAAAAAAATACAACTCAACATTACAGGTATCTAAACTACTAAAATACTGAGGTTTCTGCTTTAACTTGATTCAGTAATAGTTGTACTGGCAAGACATCTTAGATAATGTAATCATACCATGGGTATTAATCTTTTTGTATTTGACAGACACCAACATTGATATTTTTTTTAAATATAGTGTCTAAAATTATAACATTAATATTTCAACCTTCATGAATTGAACCGATCTAGCATCATTCTGATATCTTTTATATTAAGATATAGCCAAGGCTTAAGCAAAATTTATAATTTATTGCATAATTGATTTTATCAAAATTAAATTTCAAATTTAAATGAGATATCTTTTTGGCTTATACCTTGGTTAATTTCTATTTTCTGCAAAACCTATTTGTTAAATAATTAGTCTTAATAAAATATCAGTGTAAACATGTCTGTGTGATTCCAAATGTCATAGTGACATCACATGTAAAGTGTCTATGTTATAGAACGTTTTTCATATACATGATATATCAATAACATATTTGCTTTCGTATTTTTGTTTATGCCTGTCCCTTTAGGTATATATTTTGTCTACATTTTTGCATTAAGAAGCTGCATCTGAAGGTTAAATACTATACATATACGTTATTAATAAAATGAACATAAAATCCCAAAATCTTTATCTACTGAAAATATAAGTGCATATTCGTCTTCTTCTTTTTGCGGATTTTGAATATCATTATATATCGTGAATAATTTCATAGTAATATTATGACGTAGAATCTTAATACTTTTTATATGATTTAAAACATGTTTTACAGATCCTTTTCTCGAAGAACCCAATGACATTCATTGCATAGAGGGTGAAGATGCAATTTTAACTTGCAAACTTAGGCCGGATATACCGCCAGTAAAATGGTTGAAAAATGGCAGAGAATTAACACAAAACGAAAAGTACATTATTTCAAAGGAAGATACACAACACAAATTTACAATAAAGAACACAACAGAAAGTGACAGTGGAGACTATTCTGTGCAAGTTGGAAAATTTTCCAAAAAAATACAACTCAACATTACAGGTAATTAAATTATTAAAAAATTGAGGCTTCAGTTTTAAATTTATTTAGCAATAGTTGTACTGGCCACAGATCTTACATAGTGTAAACATACCATGGGTATTGATCATTTTGTGTTTGACGGAGACCAACATTAATAGTTTGTTTTTAAACTCTGTCTTACATTATAACATTAATGTTTCAAGCTTCTTGAATTAAAAGTGAAACTGCAAAAATCCCGATATAGCATCATTCAGAAATCTTTCATATTTAGATATAGCCAAGGCTATATATTGTGTTGGACTTTAGCAAAACAAATACGATATGTTATTTCTAAATTTTCTTTCCATTTCAAGTACATTTTTTGAAATATGTTAATTTTAAAAGCCCCAAATGTTGATAGTTTAATTTTCTCAATTTGAGCGTCTAAATTTAACACGCAACGTTGAATATAGAATTAATCATATTGTCTATAATACATATCCTATTGCTATGAAACTTTTTCAGCAGTCTTATAATATATTAAGCTTTTTTCATACCAAGTTTTATAAAGATTGGTCAACATTTTCTATCCTATTAGGTCCGAGTACACAGTTATCGTCCTTTGATTGTCGTTGTCCACGAATATAGTCCTTATTGTGGACAGTGTGTTACTTGCCATATTTGTGATACCCCTTCCAAATTTATTTCTTCATGTTTTATGCCTCATATAGTAAGTAAGGGGTGAAATGACACTGTAAAATAATTTGGGTCATAAATATTATTGTAAAGTAGTGATTAGGTCCAACTGAAAAAGGTAAAACATTAGCACTTCGGAAGCTGTTAAAAGATTTCAAGACCCCCTTAACATAAAATTATGGATATTTTGAGTTAGAGCTGATGAAGTTTTCTATAATTTTGATATAATTTGTCCCAAAAGAAGGACAACACACTGTAAAAATATTATTGAGAAAGCGCAGGTGGGATTTTTTTAAGTTTCATTTATTGTCGAAAAGAAATGCACTACGAAATAACTGTGTACTCGGACATTATCAATAACATATTTATAAAAGTCCAGATGTTATTATAATTCTAATCATGGCAATACTGAAAATCTGACAGTTCGTGAAGCTGAAAGACTTTTAACCCCAAAACAACAGTACTGTTCCGATAGCAAAAATTACATTATTCAATATAAAATTGCAGTCAGGTTAAAATCTTGGTTCCAAGATGACACTTTCTGAAACATTCGTGTTGTTTATTCTTTAGTTTTCTATGTTGTGGCATGTGTAGTATAGTTTGTCTGTTTGTCTTCTTCATTTTTAGCCATGGAGTTGTCAGTTTGTTTTAGATTTATGAGTTTGACTGTCCCTTTGGTATCTTTCGTCCCTCTTTTAAAACCTGTCTAAATGTAGTTTTTAATGCCCGATATGAAGACATATGGCCGTTGTAGATCATGTCACAGCAGCTGTTAGTACACTGAGACCAGTATTAAAAATCAATACCTCTTCAAATCTCAGGATGAATAACATAAATAAATATTCTAAAAAATAAAACTAGGTATTCTAGTATTTGTTCTATCTGTTGAAAATCTTGAGCTGCAACTTTACGTTTAAAGTTAGGTGACTATGACTATAATGTATTAAATAATATAAATTGCATCAATGTTTGTATTTAATTAATACAATTTTAATTGCTATATATAATATGTAAAATGTGAAAGATTATATTTAAAGAGGTCTGACCGACTAAATGAAACCATTTAATTGTCTCAGCCTTCAGTTTTCAATGTGGTTCTTTGTAAACTTTTTTTACCTGTTTTCGACTGGCTTTTTTTTTTGCGTTCTTGGTTTTTCTTATACATGTGCCTTATGTATATATTTTGCCTTTATTTTTGCATGAAGAAGCTGTGTTTAAAGAAACGTCATTAATAAACTGGACATACAATTCCAAAATCTTAATGTACTGACAAATATTAGTGCATATTCGTCTTCTTCTTTTTGCGGATGTTGAATATCATTATAACGCATGTATATTTTCAAAGTAATTTTAAGATGTACAATCCGAATACTTTTTTTATGATTTAAAAACATTTGTTTACAGATCCTTTTCTTGAAGAACCCAATGATATTCAGTGCATAGAGGGTGAAGACGCAATTTTAACATGCAAACTTCAGCCGGACTGTCCACCAGTAAATTGGATGAAAAATGGCAGAGAAATAATACATAATGAAAAGTATATTATTTCAATGGAAGATACACAACCGAAACTAACAATAAAGAACACAACAGAAATTGACAGTGGAGACTACTATTTGCAAGTTGGAAAATTTTCCAAAAAAATACAACTCAACATTACAGGTATCTAAACTATTAAACAACTGAGGCTTCAGTTTTAACTTGATTCAGCAATTCAGCAATAGTTTTACTGGCAATAGATCTAACATAGTGTAAACATACCATGGGTATTGATTATTTTGCGTTTGACGGACACCAACATTGATAGTTTCTTTTATTTTTAAACTGTGTCGTTTATTATAACATTAATGTTAAAAGCTTTTTGAATTGAGATTTAGCATCATTCTGAGATCTTTCATATTTAGGTTTAGTAAAACAGATAATTTGCTGTAAAATTGATTTCATCAAAATTCAAATTTCAAATTTTGAGAAGATATCTGTTTGTCTTTTGCCTTGGTTCATTTCTTTTTTCTTCAAAACCTATTTGTTAAATGTTAAGTCTTAATAAAAAATTAGAGTTAACTTGTCTGTGTGGTCCCAAATGTCATAGTAACATCAAATGTAAAGTGTATGGGTTATGTTACGTTTTTCATATACATGATATATCAATAACATATTTATAAATGTCCAAATGTTGATATAATTATAATCATGGTAAGACATAAGTTCTGACGGTTCGTTTAGCTGACAGACTTTTATCCCTAAGACAACAGTACTGATCAGATTGTAAAAAATACATTATTCAATATAAAATTGGAGTCCGGTTAAAATCTTGGTTTTAATCTGGCATATTCTCAACCATAAAGATAACCTTTCTATATATTGTTTTCTAATGCCCGATATGAAGACATATGGCCGTTGTAATTGATTTAACTGCAACTGTTAATAGAAGAGACCAGTATTAAAAACCAATGTATATTCAATTCTCCGGAAGAATAATATAATTACATAATCTAAAAAATAAAAATAACAATATTTATTCTATCTGTTGAAAATCTTGAACTTGAACTATGCATTTAAAATATGTGACTATGATTATAATGTATTAAATAATATAAATTGCATCAATGTTTGTATTCAATTAATAAAATTTGAACTGCTATATCAAATATGTAAAATGTGAAAGATTTGATTTAAATAGGTCTGACCGATTAAAAGGAAATCATTTAATTGTCTCAGTCTTTAGTTTTCATTGTGGATTTTTGTAAAAATATTTGACCTGTTGTCGACCGACTTTTTTCTTTTCCTTTTTCGGCGTTCTTGATTTTTCTGATGCGTGTCCATAAGGTATATATTTTGTCTTTATTTTCGCATTAAGAAGCTGCATCTGAGGGTTTAATACTTTACAGAAACGTTATTAATAAACTGGACATACAATCCCAAAATCAGAATGTGCTTAAAAATATAAGTGCGTATTTGTCTTCTTCTTTTTGCTGATGTTGAATATCATTATAAAGCATGTATGTTTTCATAGTAATATTAAGACGTAGAATCTTAATACTTTAAAACATTTTTTACAGATCCTTTTCTTGACGAACCCAATGATATTCATTGCATAGAAGGTGAAGATGCAATTTTAACATGCAAACTTCGACCAGACATTCCACCAGTAAATTGGTTAAAAAATGGCAGGGAAATAATACATAATGAAAAGTATATTATTTCAATGGAAGATACACAACACAAACTTACAATTAAGAACACGATAGAAAGTGACAGTGGAGACTATTATGTGCAAGTTGGAAAATTTTCCAAAAAAATACAACTCAGCATTACAGGTATATAAACTATTTATAAAACTAAGATTTGAGCTTAAACTCAATTCCGCAAAAGTTGCGATGGCAACTGAAATGACATGGTCTTAATATACTAAAGTTATTGATCATTGTGTTTTTGATACACACCAACATTGATAGTTTTAAATTTACATTTTGTTTAACAAAATTACCATGTCTGTTTAAGAATTCTTGAATCGAGTGCAAAACTGCAAAAATTGCAGATCTCGATCTTCTAATTTAGATAAAGAGTTAAAACAAGGTTAAGTAAAGCAAAGCAAAGCAGATATTTTACTACTCAATTGATTATGTAAAACTTCAATTGTTGGTAACATATCAATTTTATATAACTTTTGTGAATCACATGATACATCAATAACATTTTTTTATAAATGTCAAGACGTTATTAAAATTTGTATCATGACAATACTGAAAATCGTACGATTCGTGTGGGTAAAAGACTTTTATCACCAGGGCAACAGTACTCATCAAATAGCACATTGACATTATTCAATATAGAATTGGAGTTCATTGCATCAGATATGATTAAAACCACCTATTTCGAAATAATACATAGAATGCACGACATAATGAAAATAAATTATCTAAGACTGAACATCTTAACCGTGAGAAAAGAAAGTAAGACCATTAAGAAATAATGCATGGTAGCAGTAGACTTTTTCATTTAACCATTGGATGGGCATTTATATTCGATAATTTAACCCTGAGCGTTAGTGTCATCTCGGGATGACTAATATAAATATCTAATTCAAAAGTGAAAATAACCTATAGCTGGTTTTTCTGCTGAGATCATGACCCGCAATTATATATTATTGATGTTATACATTTTATAAATATCTGTTAGCAATTTTAGAACACTATTTGATTGATGAAATTTAAGATAGATTGATGCGAAGCATTGAATTCAAACATATTTGAGCAATCAAGTTAAACCATTCAATTATTTCAGTCTTTAGTTATCCATGTTATGTTTTGAGAACATGATTGACTTTTTGTCGTCTCTACTTTTTTTTTCTTTTGTGTTTATCTTTCCCTCCAACTTATGAGTGTTCTTTCTGTTATACTTTATATAGCTCTTCAAATGTTTGGCTTTGCGCGTTCCTGATGAAAGTAAATCCAGAAAAAGCGCTTCGGACGCAATAAATTAAAAACATGTTGTTGTCAATATTTTACATCCCTGGGTCGATACCTCTGCTGGTGGACTATAAGTCCCCGAAGGTATCATCAGCTCAGTAGTCAGTATTTCGGTACTGACATGACATACCAAACTTTACTTAATTTGTCCGTTTATAAACTAAGAAATTATTAAGAAACTAAGGTTTCAACTCCCTCAGGCAAAGTTGGCTGTAGATGAATTTGGCTATTTATTTTAGGTATTTTTGACATATATCTCTTCAACGGTTTCGGTACTTATACATCTTCGGATTTCAAATGTTTGGCTTTGAGCGTTCCTGATGAAGGTAAATCCAGAAAAGCGCTTTGGACGCAAGAAATTATTAACGTTTTTTTTCTCAATATTTTACATCACTGGGTCGATTCCTCTGGTGGTGGACTATCAGTCCCCGAGGGATTTCAGCAGCTCAGTAGTCAGTATTTTGATACTGACAAGATATAACAAACTTTACTAAAATTGTCCGTTTATAAACTAAGAAATTATTAAGATACTAAGGTTTCGACTCCCTCAGGCAAGGCATTTTTGACATATATCTTGTTACAGTTTCGGTACTTATACATCTTCGGATTTCAACTGTTTGGCTTTGAGCGTTCCTGATGAAGGTGAATCCGGAAAAAAGCGCTTTGGAGGCAATAAATTAATAACATGTTGTTTCAATATTTCACATCACTTGGTCGATACCTCTACTGGTGGACTATCAGTCTCCGAGGGTATCACCAGCTCAGCAGTATGTTTTTCGGTACTGACATGATATAACAAACTTTACTTAAATTGTCCGTTTATAAATTAAGAAAATATTAAGAAACTATTTTGGCTTTTTATTTTAGGTATTTTTTGACAAATATCTCTTCAGGACTTCAGAAAATGTTTTTGTTGATTTTTTTATATAGACAATGTTTCTGCCGTTGAATAATACAAAAGCATAAGTAATTGACTTGAAAAATATTTGACAAAAAAATTACATTCAGAGTACATGTATATGAAACCAAATAGGGTCATTAGTATATTAGGTTTCAATATGTTATGCTTATGTTTTATTATGTCAATAACTATCAGCGTACACACATTTAGTTGCTAAAAAAGTCTTTGATTTGTCATTGTTTGTTTATTTGCGTTGACAAAAACAACTTAACTCTACCTGAACCCTCAGTTGGTATGCATTTTTGTCTATTGGTTACCTTTTCGCCTATAGAACTTCAAATAGAGATTAGCAAGGACGAAAGAAAAACTTATATGGAGGCAATAGAATCCGGAAAAGAGATCAGACAATATGTAAGAGTTCAGGTCATTGGCAAAGATCGTGTTGGAAAGACAAGTCTTGTGCGTAGACTACTTTATCTAGAAGACGGCAAATATGATGGAAAAAGCACGGATGGAATTGAAATTAATAGAAAATGTCAGATAAGAAGAAATGATGGAGCTTGGTTTGTTGGTGAAGGTAAGAAATAAATTAGCAATAATAACGAACTCTTAGAAAAATTCTAAACGGAAAGTCCATGTAATCAAATGGCAAAATCAAAAGCTCAAACATACCAATCGAATTGACAGCAACTGTCATATTCCTGACTTGGTAAGGGCATTTTCTTATTTATTAAAAAGTAAAATCACAAAAATACTGAACTTAGAGGAAAATCAATTCGGAAAGTCCATAATTACGTGGCAAAATCAAATAACAAAACGCATCAAAAACGAATGTACAAGAACTGTCATATTCCTGACTTGGTACAGGCATTTAAAGATTAAATGGTTGACTAAAACTGGTTTTCTAGCTAGACTTACCTATCATTTGTATGACAGCCGCTTAATATTCACTTATATTGACAGCAACGACTTGTACCCAAAATATACGAAAATAAAAGGTAAAAATGTCAACAATGACAACAGTTTTAGTCTTGATAAATTGCGATTGTAAGCTAATAAGGTAATAACTTGTACAAATCAGTATTCTACCTTGGCCTATTTGATGTTCTCAAAAAATCTTTTTCCTTTTAACGCATAATACAAATAATTTATGACTAAGACCAAAAGTTATAAACTTTCAACATTGTACTTTTTGTATACCAAATATATGACCAAACTTTAAAAAAAAAAGTCAAAACATAGGTGGAAAGATGCAAAATCGTCTAAAACTAAATTATGATGAAATAATTAACTTATGGCATGACAGTAAATCTTCTAACAATTCGGAGTTTTCAGAGACGAAAAGCTGTCGAATTCATAAATTAAAAAACTGCGTGAACAATCGACCAAAATTAGTTTTCAGCGTCTAACAAACTGTAAAATATCTGACATTTCTTCACACAAATCTGATGTTGTTGTAGTTGCGGTAAAAGAATCAAATAAGTTGTCTTTTTATTGGAAATTGTACTACAATGAGTATCATGTATCGTAATTAGAAATCAATAAGCATTAAGGTAATCTCATATACGAAATATACTATTCAACAAGTAGGAGATTTTAGCAAATCGTAAGTTTTTCATAGCTCCAATGAACATTTCCTTGTACAGCAATCCTGAAATTTTGTATTTAGTACCGAAGCTCCCCAAAAGTCCGTACACACAACTGTTCATTGCCGGCTTACATGAATGTTCATCATACGAATTGTTCATTAGATTGACAAATAAATGTGTCCGTAATAATTAATATTAACTATTCGGAAATACTAGGAAACTGTTTACTCCCGTAGTGGTATTAAACATAGATGGATTTTTAAAAATCAAAGGAAATTCTGTATAATTTTACATCTCAGACTTTCTCTGAATTGAATTCTTTAAAAACTTGCAGTGAGTTTACAACCCTGAATACCATCATCCCCCATGTGACATTGACAAATCGTCGAAAAGAAATACTTCCAAATGCTATTTAATATAAAAATATGTGTTGTCTCATACGATATAAATGTATTACTTTGTGATACCACACGGCATGTTGTGTTCATAGTGAAAAGGTATTGCATGACACACTGAGAACAATTGATCAGTATGCTGGAGTTTCTTATTGACAACATATGTGTTGTACTTGGGGGTAGATTTTTAAAAAAAATGTCTGCATAGTTATGGTAACGTAATGTGCGTCTTTCCTTCTCCGACTCTTCTTATTTTCCAGTCAGACACTTCAAAAGAGAAGAATCAAAAAGATTTTATTCATTTAAATTTATTTTTCTGATAAATTGAGGATGTTCTTTCCATTATCAGTTTTGCAATTATGAATATCACCCACTTTAATAATAATAAACCTATTGTACCTGCATATGGGATAACGCATTCTGTGTTAAAGAGCTCACATCTGCTACTCAGACCTGTTAAACGTCACCGGTGTCTGAACAGTAAGTTGATGAACCAGGGTTTTGGCAAAGAACTTTCGATAGATATTATGCATCAACTTAACAAATAATACTTGACAGTGTTGAAGTATAGATTCGTGGTTTTAACGTTGTTTAATATATTGATGTCGTATACGAATGTGTTGGTGTCGTTGTTGTATTAACTTTTTTAAATCATATTAAACAAAAAGATGTGTTACCACATAAGTGTAGCTAACAATATTTTTTGACATACTTCAGGATTTATTGTTGTTATTTTGAGTAGAGTTTAGCAATACTATATATACATGTTTAAATATAAGGGTATTAAAGAAGTGTATGCTTATTTTAAGATTATCAACATTCTATATAAATATATATCGTCATATCTTTTTAAAACAAAATGCTGTTAGACATTTACTTATCATACTGTTTAAGTCTTCATATTAATACATTGAAGTTGACACACAGAAGAAGGAAATGATGAGACGGATAGGGCTGGCTGTTGATAGCAAACAATCAAAAACAGTTTCTCATCTTGTAGAAGATACGGAAACCACCCAAAATAAACAGATACCAATTGCTTCTACAAAGGACATTTTTGAGGAAACAGAAAATAAACTGACTGACCAAGAACCGCTTCTATCCAGACAAAAGAACAGGGAAACAGAAACTCTAAATGTTGTACCTACAATATATGATGATACAACATATGCAGGTAATACCCTAGCTGTAACAACCAACAACGAGGATGACAAAATGATGTCACAAACACATATTGATTTAAAAAATCCAGAATCAACTGATAATCATGTCATTACTGCTGACCAAATAACGGACTTGATGATTAAAAAAATGGATGAAATTATATCGAGTTCCAAGATGGATAAAGAAAAAAAGGAATCCAGAGATTTAGTAGAATGTGGTATTTGGGATTTTGCTGGCCAAAAAGACTACTATGCCACACACCAGACATTCTGTACACCATATGCAATATATCTTCTAGTTGTAGATATTGAAGACGATATTAAACCAATCACACATGATGAAGATGATTGTACTTGCATTGGAGGTAAGCTTGTCGTATGTTTAAAACAAAATATTCATATAAAAAAATCACTGACTTTTAAGAAAATAAGAACGTGGTCAACATTATTTGTTTAAGTACATACTAAACAATAAATGGACAGATCAACTTAATGATTCATGGTGTGATGTTCCAGTTTGTGTATCGTATGGAGATTGAATTTTCTATATGATTCCAGCTGCCATTTTGCAGAAAAAAAAAAACACATTTGAGTGAAGACAGCAGTTCTTAAGCAGTCAATAAGAACTAACAATTCTTACTTCACAGACGATGAATAGCATAGTTGCAGCATGCAAGGCATAAGTAATAAGCATACTTAAAGCATGACTAAGAAGTTAATAAGCATTGTATGTAGCCTTCTTAACTATTTTCTGTTATTTTTAACAAAAAAATTAAATAAGATACATAGACATGGCTTTTTTCGTTTCATATTCATGAAAACAATGCAAAACATGAATTTCTTTTCAAACAACTAGCTTGTATATTTTTTTTCAAAACTGCTAAAAACTGGTATGACATATTGCAAGCTATGTCAAAAGATTAAATACAATGGTACATAAATATACAGGGTACCAGTAACGCATACAGAAATATCTTACTGTGTGTCTTGTTGAAAATGTCAAAAAGTTGTATACAATTAAATTTGTAATTTATTACGGACCAAAATACATAACTGTTTATATGAAGTTTATGGAAGTGTATGGAAACATTAGTGTTAATTATTACGACTATCCTACCTAACTAAATACTTGTATGATACATTGTTATAGATACAGAATGTAAGAACCTATCAACATCTTAACTGGTCAGTTATGTAAATCTAACCAATTTTCGATATAATCATATTAAGTAAGGACATTTTGATTATCTGTGTCCCCCAATTTTGAATTAACAAGTGGCATTGTTGATTTGAATGAGAAATATTCGAATGGATTTAAACGAAATCAGTCCATCACGGTCACAAGTTAGCTAAAAAAAATGAAGAGTATCAACCTTTAACACAGATTTAAATATTTGATAACATGCATATATACGGCGTTTGAAAGGTGTTTGCTAACGCTTTGAAAATCATTTCTAATTGTCGTTATAGTGTATTGCCCAAGTATCACTCCACAACCTCACTTTAAGAAGAGAAAACATACATTTTTTTGTATTTCCTTTCAGATTACGTTGACTTTTGGTTTGACAGTGTTCATTGTTTTTGTAAAGATCATTCATCAGACAAATTGAGTCCACCTGTTTTAATGGTTTGTACTGGTACTGACAAGTTTGAAAAGGTAAATTTAATGAAAAATAACATAATATATATATTTTTGACACAACTATGTATTAACTGATATTACTGAGTAGTTTCCCTTCAAGAAGTGACAATACTACGTTGTCTCGATGACAACGAATATCGCAGGATTTAAGAAGTTGGTATGTTAATCCGGTAGTGAATGTGAAGGTGTAATAATTTTGTTTAAAACTTTAATAGGAAAATATTGTTTCATTTTACTAGGTAATTATTCGTTTTAATACAGTTGTTTTAATTAATACATGTAAATTCAACAAATACAAACTACATTCCTTTAAGACATAACGCATTGATATTTCTGTTTCAAATATCTGAAAGGAACACCATAACTGACAACTTCATAGCAAAAATGGATCAAAAATGGTTGATATGAATTATTCCTGGTTTTCATTTTTCAAATGACTATTACAGTATCTTAAGACTGCTTTTTTAGGTATCTTATCAATTGGTCATTGTGTCAGCAAATGAAAATGTTTAATACTATATTAACAGGTTAAAGATAGGCAAACAAAATATGAAGACAAATTTCTTGACACTGTTGGCAAACATACAAAATTCAATCACAGAAGAGGCATCTACTTTCTTTCTAATACACACTTTAAAAAAGAAGATATTGACGAAATCAATAGATTAAGAAAACACATTTCCAACATTGCATTTGAGATGAATTACTTTGCTGAAAAACTTCCGACAAAATGGATTCAACTAGAAACTGTACTTGAAGTATTAAAAGAAGATTCACCCATACATGTGTATTCTTGGGATAATCTGCTGAAAATATCTCATAAAAATCTGGTAGAAGAGGGAGAACTCCTTGCTTTCCTTAATTACCAACACAAAATTGGAAACATAATATTTTTCGACGACATCAGAGAATATATCATTCTACGTCCAGAGTGGCTAGTAAAGTGTTTCAGATGTCTTGTATGTGATTGTAATATCGAGAAGAGGAATTATAACTTGATTTCTCCAACTACTTGGAATCAACTAAAGAATTCAGGGAAACTACCAGACACATTAATCGATCAGTTATTTCAAAAAGAACCCGAATTGAAGTTTGCAGACCATAAAACGCATTTGCTTAATGTCATGGAAAAGTTTGACATTGTAATAAAACCTCAATTTAAAGATACCAGCACCGACAAATGCCAGAAGTCAGATTCTTACTATTTGCCGTGCATGATTGAAAATTCATCATCATACAAATCTATTTTGGATACATTTATTCCAAAGAGTTCTAATGTTTCAATTACACCTTGGTTGGTTTTTGAATTCGAATTTCTTCCTCTTGCCTATTTCAATCACATTTTGTTCTATTATATTAGAAAATATGAAGTTTGTAAAGGAAAAGCTTTATACCGAGGGAAAGCAGTGTTCTATTTAGACGAACTCAGTAAATTTATTATCTGCTTTTCACATAATGCTGTATCCGTGCAAATATGGGGGTGGGATGTTTTGGAGGATAATGTATATCAGACCGTTTTGAATGAATTGTGTTATATCATTAAAACCATACAAGGAAAATTAAGGCATACTATATCATACATTATTAAAGCAAAATGTGAAAAAGGAGATTTCTCTAAAAGTGAAGGTAGAATCACTCTCAAAGATGTCAATGACAAAGAGGTATATGTTTGTGATGAACATTGTAAACGACACAGCATGGATGACATAAGAAACAGCTGGTTTAAAGCTCTTGTGAGTATCTTCAAATCAAATATCTATATTGTGTCTCATCAATACCAGATGAATCCCCCAATGCATATTAAATGGCTCAGGTTATAATACACACAAAATGGACATGCATAATATGTTAATTTGTTTGGCGGGTCCTACTGCGTTAGAAGACATTTTTATTTTTACCAGCTGATTTTAGTGTATACTAATTAATCGATTAAGGGTATAATTTTAAAGATTAGAAGATACTTTTGACTTGTTTTGATCAATCAATTTCTAAAATAAAATTATGTTTGTAGTTCAATGTAAAGGGTAAAAAATGGATTTAGTTGGTTTAGTTTTCATGAGAATGCATGAGTCATTAAGTGCAGATAAATTAAATGTAAAGGGGAAAATGGGATTAAGTTGGTGTAGTTATTCATGAGACTGCATGAGTCATTAAGTTCAGATAAATTAAATGTAAAGGGGAAAATGGGATTAAGTTGGTTTAGTTATTCATGAGACTGCATGACTCATTAAGTGCAGATAAATTAAATGTAAAGGGGAAAATGGGATTAAGTTGGTTTAGTTATTCATGAGACTGCATGAGTCATTAAGTGCAGATAAATTAAATGTAAAAGGGAAAATGGGAGTAAGTTGGTGTAGTTATTCAGTAGACTGCATGAGTCATTAAGTTCAGATAAATTAAATATCAAGGGGAAAATGGGATTAAGTTGGTTTAGTTATTCATGAGACTGCATGAGTCATTATGTTCAGATAAATTAAATGTAAAGGGGAAAAATGGATTAAGTTGGTGTAGTTATTCATGAGACTGCATGAGTCATTAAGTGCAGATAAATTAAATGTAAAGGGGAAAATGGATTTAGTTGGTTTAGTTTTTCATGAGAATGCATGAGTCATTAAGTGCAGATAAATTAAATGTAAAGGGGAAAATGGGATTAAGTTGGTGTAGTTATTCATGAGACTGCATGAGTCATTAAGTTCAGATAAATTAAATGTAAAGGGGAAAATGGGATTAAGTTGGTTTAGTTATTCATGAGACTGCATGAGTCATTAAGTGCAAATAAATTAAATGTAAAGGGGAAAATGGGATTAAGTTGGTTTAGTTATTCATGAGACTGTATGAGTCATTAAGTGCAGATAAATTAAATGTAAAGGGGAAAATGGGATTAAGTTGGTGTAGTTATTCATTACACAGAATCCCTACAAACGCTTAAAATCATCAAACATAATCCAATCTAGCAATATGATATATATAAGGAAAGAACCAGAAATTACTCTTCATGAGTCATTTGGTGCAGATAAAATGAAAGTAGGTAGTCTTTACATTTTAAAATCTAACAACAAATAAATCCATAACAATCAAAGAGATTTTTTGCAAAAAAAAAATTTGAAATAGGGAAAAAAATCACTCATCTAAAATAATTCATGCAAAATACAACTTTTGTTCTACACAAACTAATATATCGAATATGTTATGAATTCAAATATGTTTGACAGCAGTAATTCAATGGATCCCTTCACACTGTGGAGTTTTGGGTAATGAACACTCCGACACATAGTTTGAATGTTATACTGAATATTATAATGTTTCAAACTGAACAACAATGATCACTATTTAAATAATAAGGTTGTGTTTAACATTGACTATGCGAAAATAGTAGCCAGGGTGATAGACAATAGTGCACGACCCGAAGGGGTCCGTCGTCTCAAACCCTGGCTACTTTTTTCCACAGTCAATGTTAAACACAACATAAATATCATTAGTATACTGACTGTTTACTCTTTCAAATAGTGCTAATTGTGTAGTTCTATGTAAAAAAGGCTTTATAATAAGAAGCCCTTTATGTAACTGCATATAGATATGCTGTCGTACAGAAATTTTATTTTGTCTACTTGACTGTTAGAAAGCGTTACAAAAAAATAGATTCAAAAGTATGTGTTTTGAGTTGAAATAATTGATGTTAACTCTATCTGAATATAAATCATTATTGACTAGTTAAACAAGTAGAATTATGGTGGTGCTAGATGTTGTCTTAAACTTGCTATGATGTACATTGTGTTATAGCTTTAATATATCGTCCGGTATTATTTTTATTTTGTCTAAACAATGTTTACTTCATAACCGTCCCCTTTCTTCTCCTTAACTATTTTCGAAGTACTCAATAACTAAAATGATGTGATGTGGTGATATTTAAGTATTCGAACAATTTCGGCTTCAACGGCAGTAAACAGACGTTAACAAATACTAAAATCGTTTTAACAGAAACTACGGTACATTAAAGTCTCATAAATTATCATAAAAATGTAAATGACATTTACATTTTCCTCTTATTGTTCAATTATAATAGTTGATTCATTGTCAGGCTAATAAATCCAACCCATTTCCCTTCATAAATAACTTAGCTTTTTAGGTTAAATTGACAATGATTGACGTGAAATAATAGTCTGTTGCAACATCAAGGCATACTAATTTCGCATAGTGCAGTTAACGCTATATATTTCTTTAAAAAGACATTAAGAAGGACATTCTTACAGGAAGTATAATAATAGTGAATAATGAGCATCCATTACACAGAAGACGATGAGATGCTTGAAGGTGTTGGTGAACATTGCAAGTCGAGGAGGAATGTATTTATACACCTAATTAAAGCATATATTTGTAATTGGATATATTCTTTAATTGCTCATGCTATTTAAAAAAAACCATCAAAGTTAAATAGGTGTGCCTTCCTATCCCGTTTGAACTGTATTTCAAAACGTTTTTTGGTCTTACACATCGATGTCAACATGCATTTGAACAGAATGACACAATGAAAAATAAATGGCGAGTTCAGCTGTGAATTTGACTGGATTAATTATTCTCTGTAAATGACATGTTTGACGTTAACTAAATAAACAAGGTAAGGAATTTTATACTGTCTGTGCACAACCTTTAGATGACTGAAAAAATTCATTCATTGTTAACATAATTTATTATTTTATGATGAAGGAATCGTGCAAAAATAAATGCAAATGGGTTGTCCTTTGAACTTAGATCAGACTTCCTTTTAATCACTCTTATTCAAAGCATTTTCATGAAGTTTGACTTACTCATGACTTGTGATCTAAAACATAAGTGTTGACTTAGCACTTTGAAACTGCTGACATACTTTTAATATACATAGTCATTTATATTTTATCTAAATAGAGGGAAAAATATGAGATCGAATCTTTCTCGATCGTTCTTATTTGTTCGCAAGTTAATGATTATAAATCATTTGAATAATTATGAATTGGTTAATTTTTTTTTTATAATTTGAGTCTATTAATTAGAATTTGAATGGAATCAATGAGACAAAACTTATTGTTAAATTAAGTTTAATCATACAAGGATATTGCAAATCTATTTCGTTTTATTTTAAATTATGAAGAATTCACATTGAGAATACTTTGATTATTATTTCTTTTCAATGTATACACATATCAGTATTGTAAAGGAATTCCTATTATTGGTTATTTTAATCCAGTTTAGATCCAGTATTCATGAATATTTTGGCTATCCCTTGTCTTTAGGTCTAGAATGTATGTCTATGTTGTTATAATGTTGTTACAGCAGTTAAAACATATTTACCAAAATATAAATATTGGTGTTACACTTGGAAAAATATAGTATGGCACAGAGCAACATTTACCGTAATATTACAACCCTATTTTAGTTCTGAAATTGTTGTAAAAATGATAAAATGTGTTTATCTTATTGTTTTACATATACAGACTGGTATGTCTTAAGTATCACAGTATGTTTAGTAAAAAGATGAAATATATATATATATATATATATTATATCCACTTATAAATAACAGCATATGATGCTTAAAGTAGTAATAGTATATCTGATTTAATTCTTTAGAATGGGATTTTATGCTTAGAACTTTGAAATATTTGGGGTTTAATGAATCATTCATTAAGTGGGTTAAAACTATTATAATAAGATTGCCTGCTACTATCATATAATTAAAAGTATATACCAAATTTAAGCAGTTTAAATAGTTTTAAAAAAAAATATATAGCTGACATTCACATTTTCGTATGCTATTTAATTGATTTAAACTGCCTGGTTCAAAAAATTGAATTTAATTCTAAGTAGTTATTTTTTATGTTTTAAGACCTACAGGCCTAGCAATTGAGGGACAGTTTTTTTCATAATTTGTTAACTTTCTATTCCACTTTGATAGTGTATAGATATTTTGATATCAATAAACTCTGACATTTTTTATTGTGCCACTTTGAGTAATTATGTATTAATAAAGCTGAATGAAATAATTATTGGCATATCTCACATGTCTTTTCTTAACTTTGTGATAGGTGCTTAACTCATATACGTCCACTTCTTTGATGAAAATTGCTCATTCGTTGTTTGTGGGATTTCAAGAATGTTTGGTATAGCGTGCCTTTTGGTATTTCTATCTGATTTGATTTTGATATTGTCTTACTTAAAAGATTATTTGACTTGGGTTTATAAATCTTTCGGTTCACTTATGCTAATTCAATTTTAAATTATGAATTATGGATCTATGTGCTGTTTTTATTGCAAGTACTGTTTCGCTGATTTGACCATGTTTAAACACATTATTTCTAATTTCTCAAAATATTTATCTGAGTACAGTTTTGTTTCTCTACATATTTTACATCACTTATGTTTATATTTTTCATTTATTTTCTAAGTTAACAAAGGAGGAGATAAATTTTGCAAAGATGAGGATGAAAGTGCTGAATGTTCTTGCTGATGTTTTATATGATCTATTGAGGCCAGATAAACCTCACCTGCCTCTTAGGAGTGATTGTGATATAACGTACCTATACAAGGAGCTCAGAAGACTTAATAAGAACATTCCTAGTAATGGGTGGGGAGGAACATGGCAGAATATTCTAGTTACAGACATAGCTATTGGAGATGATATAGAACGCATAAGACTGACAAGGAATGACTTACAACACTCGAGAACATTCATTCTTGATGATAAACGTTTAAGTGATTTATATGTTATAATAGTTGATCTTGTGAAGAGATTCGATTTACATAACAAACCAGCAAGGCTGTATACAGACCTACTAAAAGAAATAATAGCCAAAACAGTTTCTGAAGAGGAGCAAAATGTATTAAGCATCAGCTTATAAGTGAATTAGAATTAGGTAAACTAACTTTCATTTAATAGATATCCATAATATCAAAATGCAAAGATTTTCTATAAATATTGAATAATTAAAACAAAAAAATCGATAAGATACGAGACTTATAATTAGGTACGTCGCTAGCAGCGCTCGAATAAAAACATTTGCTTGGAATTCCAACGCAATTACAAATTTAAGGACTGACGAAAGATACCAGAGGGAAAGTCACACTCATAGATCGAAAAAAAACTGACAACGCCATGGCTAAAAAAGACAAAGACAAACAGACAAACAATAGTACACAAGACATAACATAGAAAACTTAAGACTAAGCAACACGAACCCCACCAAAAAATGGGGTGATCTCAGGGACTCCGGAAAGATAAGCAGATCCTGCTCCACTCTTGGCTCCCATCGTGTTGCTCATATAATTACAAACCCGTGAAATAGACTAATTGGGTAGGTCACATTCGTGAAAAGGGAAGGGGATTGAAGAATATTATCAAAATGAAAATTTCAAAATGTTGTACCTAAAATGACTAGACAATGTACCGTGCAGTAGAACAACCTTTAGTGTTTTGAATATTTAAACATTTTATAAACAGTTAATTAAAAGCAAATGAACAATAAAAACCTTGATATTAAATATCCACAAAGATACAAATTTCCCTCATTACCTGAACAATTAATGTCCATAATATATAAGAACGAAACTAAATGCCAAATTAAAGTTTTGACAGAAATTTTACGGTGCACTGACATATGGAATTTGATAATGTAAAACCAGTACATTCTCGTGTTAAAATAGATAATAATGAAATGTGTTCACATTAACTTATTGTAATCATTACAATATTACGGTCAACAGTCAACAGGTAAATTAAATGCATAATTACGGTTTTGATCCTGGTTTCACGGTTCACACATCATTAGAATGTGATAGTGTTACGGTAGCATGCATAATATCCTGCAAACCTATAATTCTGTTAAATAAAATGTGAATAGTAATTTATATAATTCATGTATCCATTGATGATTTTTACTTTACTTTCAGAAATGGCAATTGATATTGAAATTGAACAGCAATGAATATTTCACCAAAATAGAACATCAACTTGTAACCACCATTGCATAAAACTGCTTTTGAAGGCATGCAACTGTTATAGCTAGAAATTGCGTACTTTAGTCAGTGTACCAACAATAAAAGTTTAAACCCAAATAATGAAAACCGAGGATGCATGATTTCTACACAAGCCTATAGGGCTATATTTCTAGAAGTGACTTAGCAATAGGTCAAATGATGTAAGGTCAATTTCTTAATGATTTCTGAATTTACATATACAGAATTTAGATTTTTTTTTCAGTACTGGAGCATTGACTACTGAGTTGATGTTATCCTAAGTAAGGATGTCGATAGCATATTGAAATAAAAAATCATAAGTCCTGTGTGTCTTAAGCACTTTTCTGAATAAACATTTCTTAAGACAGTCCAACCAGATCCAACCAACACAACTGAATTGTAATACTCAAATGGACTAATATACTAATTTCCAGTAAAAGTTGATGTATTGAACTGGAATTGCAATTCTAATTTCAAGTTGTAAACTGAACGAAAGTTTAACTATTGGATCACTTATTTTAATTTATGTTTGAATATTTAAACTGTAATCATGAATCAATTTGTAAATATGCAAATGATGTTGAATATATATGACGAATGTCACAATGTAGGTTACGTTTTGAAAAAGGAATCATGGAAAATTGTGGACCTCTTATATACGTCTTTCATAAATTGCAATATAAATGTTAAAAATTAATAAAATCTTCAGTTGTTAAATACTTTAAATTACCAAAAAAGTTGAAAAAGTTTTATTTACTAGAATGGTTAAGATTTTAGTTTTGAAAGAAACCCAATTATCAAAATACTCGACCATCTCATTTATTTTTCACATGCTCCACCATTCTGTGTTGATTGATTATTTTGGCAGAGATCCTTTAACTTCGGCAACAAGTTCCAAAACGTTACTTATCAAAGTGTTATATTAGCAGAAAACCGACTGAAGCCGACTCTACATAAGGAATGGTCCAAGTTATTTCTTCAAAAGAAAAACTTGTCATTCTGAAACAGAATAACTCCATATAGGCATGTAACGCCCTGTATTATATACATTTCACCCTTGATCTGTCCCTAACTATAGAATTGCTGAAATGATACTGACCCAATATCGTTTAAAATGATCCTCATTCTCCACCCAACTACCTTTTGATTATATAAGATTATATTCTCCCGCGGCCGAATTCCCTATGTATTTTATTCACCCTTTATGGATCTGTAGGGGGTCAGTAGTTAATCGTATTTACAACAGATTTATCGCACGCTGGACTTTTTCTGCTGTGTTTTGTTGAAAAATAAACAATGAAACACATCAATGTTAATAGATGACGTCACCATTAACGCGTCATGAACCCCCTATGGAATTTACTTACCCCCTACGGTCTCTTTTTTAAAAGACAGTACTCTAATTACCTGACCAGGCATGGAGTAATGCAAACTTATATCTGTAATGCATAGTAATGCATTACCTTTAACCAATTAACTACATGGTATTGTGTAATGCATCAAAGTTTGTATTACTTCAGCTAAAAGGTTATTTAATTGTAGGCATTACAATCCATTACTTTTTTCAAATACTATTATCTTAAATAGATTGTTGTGAATTTAACTTAAGCAGAAATCAAGGTTTATTTTTTGACATTTTTTTCAAATTTTGAGCTCTAGTTTCAGATTTTTGAACATAGCGCCCTTCGATACCTAGCGCGAAAGAAGCGCCCGTTTCTCCTCTACAAGACCTATATAGTCATACCCCGTGACACCCCTCATTATTTTTCTCTAGAAGCCCTGGAATAGGCCAACCCCCCTAATTTTTTGACATTTTTTTCAAATTTTGAGCTCTAGTTTCAGATTTTTGAACATAGCGCCTTTCGATACCTAGCGCAAAAGAAGCGCCTGTTTCTCTTCTACAAGACCTATAGAGTCATACCCCGTGACACCCTCCATTATTTTTCTCTAGAACTCCTGGAATAGGCCGACCCTACCCCCATTTTTTGGACATTTTTTTCGAATTTTGAGCTCTAGTTTCAGATTTTTGAACATAGCGCCCTTCAATACCTAGTGCAAAAGAAGCGTCTGTTTCTCTTCTACAAGACTTATATAGTCATACCCCGTGACACCCCTCATTATTTTTCTCTAGAAGTCCTAGAATAGGGCGTTCCCCCAAATTTTTTGACATTTGTTTCAAATTTTGAGCTCTAGTTTCAGATTTTTGAACATAGTGCACTTCGATACCTAGCGCAAAAAAAGCGCCTGTTTCTCCTCTTCAAGACCTATATAGTCATTCCCCGTGACACCCCTCATTATTTTTCTCTAGAAGCCCTAGAATAGGCCGACCCCCCTAATTTTTTGACATTTTTTTCAAATTTTGAGCTCTAGTTTCAGATTTTTGAACATAGCGCCCTTCGATACCTAGCGCAAAAGAAGCGTCTGTTTCTCTTCTACAAGACCTATATAGTCATTTCCCGTGACACCCTTCATTATTTTTCTCTAGAAGCCCTAGAATAGGCCGACCCCCTTAATTTTTTGACATTTTTTTCAAATTTTGAGCTCTAGTTTCAGATTTTTGAACATAGCGCCCTTCGATACCTAGCGCAAAAGAAGCACCTGTTTCTCTTCTACAAGACCTATATAGTCATACCCCGCGACACCCCTCATTATTTTTCTCTAGAAGTCCTAGAATAGGCCGACCCCCCTAATTTTTTGACATTTTTTTCAAATTTTGAGCTCTAGTTTCAGATTTTTGAACATAGCGCCCTTCGATACCTAGCGCAAAAGAAGCGCCTGTTTCTCCTCTACAAGACCTATATAGTCATTTCCCGTGACACCCCTCATTATCTTTCTCTAGAACTCCTAGAATAGGCCGACCCCCCTATTTTTTTGACATTTTTTTCAAATTTTGAGCTCTACTTTCAGATTTTTGAACATAGCGCCCTTCGATACCTAGCGCAAAAGAAGCGCCTGTTTCTCCTCTAGAAGACCTATATAGTCATTCCCCGTGACACCCCTCATTATTTTTCTCTAGAAGCCCTAGAATAGGCCGACCCCCCTAATTTTTTGACATTTTTTTCAAATTTTGAGCTCTAGTTTCAGATTTTTGAAAATAGCACCCTTCGATACCTAGCGCAAAAGAAGCACCTGTTTCTCTTCTACAAGACCTATATAGTCATACCCCGTGACACCCCTCATTATGTTTTCTAGAACTCCTGGAATAGGCCGACCCTACCCCAATTTTTTTGACATTTTTTTCGAATTTTGAGCTCTAGTTTCAGATTTTTGAACATAGCGCCTTTCGATACCTAGTGCAACAGAAGCGCCTGTTTCTATTCTACAAGACCTATATGGTCATTCCTCGTGACACCCCTCATTATTTTTTTCTAGAAGCCCTAGAATAGGCCGACCCCCCTAATTTTTTTACATTTTTTTCAAATTTTGAGCTCTAGTTTCAGATTTTTGCAAATAGCGCCCTTCGATACCTAGCGCAAAAGAAGCGCCTGTTTCTCTTCTACAAGACCTATATAGTCATACCCCGTGACACCCCTCATTGTTTTTCTCTAGAAGCCCTGGAATAGGCCGTTCCTACCCCCATTTTTTGGACATTTTTTTCAAATTTTGAGCTCTAGTTTCAGATTTTTGAACATAGCGCCCTTCGATACCTAGTGCAAAAGAAGCGCCTGTTTCTCCTCTACAAGACCTATATAGTCGTACCCCGTGACACCCCTCATTATTTTTCTCTAGAACTCCTGGAATAGGCCGACCCTACCCCCATTTTTTGGACATTTTTTTCGAATTTTGAGCTCTAGTTTCAGATTTTTGAACATAGCGCCCTTCGATACCTAGCGCAAAAGAAGCGCCTGTTTCTCCTCTAGAAGACCTATATAGTCATTCCCCGTGACACCCCTCATTATTTTTCTCTAGAAGCCCTAGAATAGGCCGACCCCCCTAATTTTTTGACATTTTTTTCAAATTTTGAGCTCTAGTTTCAGATTTTTGAAAATAGCACCCTTCGATACCTAGCGCAAAAGAAGCACCTGTTTCTCTTCTACAAGACCTATATAGTCATACCCCGTGACACCCCTCATTATGTTTTCTAGAACTCCTGGAATAGGCCGACCCTACCCCAATTTTTTTGACATTTTTTTCGAATTTTGAGCTCTAGTTTCAGATTTTTGAACATAGCGCCTTTCGATACCTAGTGCAACAGAAGCGCCTGTTTCTATTCTACAAGACCTATATGGTCATTCCTCGTGACACCCCTCATTATTTTTTTCTAGAAGCCCTAGAATAGGCCGACCCCCCTAATTTTTTTACATTTTTTTCAAATTTTGAGCTCTAGTTTCAGATTTTTGCAAATAGCGCCCTTCGATACCTAGCGCAAAAGAAGCGCCTGTTTCTCTTCTACAAGACCTATATAGTCATACCCCGTGACACCCCTCATTGTTTTTCTCTAGAAGCCCTGGAATAGGCCGTTCCTACCCCCATTTTTTGGACATTTTTTTCAAATTTTGAGCTCTAGTTTCAGATTTTTGAACATAGCGCCCTTCGATACCTAGTGCAAAAGAAGCGCCTGTTTCTCCTCTACAAGACCTATATAGTCGTACCCCGTGACACCCCTCATTATTTTTCTCTAGAACTCCTGGAATAGGCCGACCCTACCCCCATTTTTTGGACATTTTTTTCGAATTTTGAGCTCTAGTTTCAGATTTTTGAACATAGCGCCCTTCGATACCTAGTGCAAAAGAAGCGCCTGTTTCTCCTCTACAAGACCTATATAGTGATACCCCGTGACACCCCTCATTATTTTTCTCTAGAAGTCCTAGAATAGGCCGACCTCCCTAATTTTTTGACATTTTTTTCAAATTTTGAGCTCTAGTTTCAGATTTTTGAACATAGCGCCCTTCGATACCTAGTGCAAAAGAAGCGCCTGTTTCTCCTCTACAAAACCTATATAGTCATTCCGCGTGACACCCCTCATTATTTTTCTCTAGAAGTCCTAGAATAGGCCGACCCCCCTAATTTTTTGACATTTTTTTCAAATTTTGAGCTCTAGTTTCAGATTTTTGAACATAGCGCCCTTCGATACCTAGCGCAAAAGAAGCGCCTGTTTCTCCTCTATAAGACCTATATAGTCATTCCCCGTGACACCCCTCATTATTTTTCTCTAGAAGTCCTAGAATAGGCCGACCCCCCTATTTTTTTGACATTTGTTTCAAATTTTGAGCTCTAGTTTCAGATTTTTGAACATAGCGCCCTTCGATACCTAGCGCAAAAAAAGCGCCTGTTTCTCCTCTACAGGACCTATATAGTCATACCCCGTGACACCCCTCATTATTTTTCTCTAGAAGCCCTGGAATAGGCCGACCCCCCTAATTTTTTGACATTTTTTTCAAATTTTGAGCTCTAGTTTCAGATTTTTGAACATAGCGCCCTTCGATACCTAGCGCAAAAGAAGCGCCTGTTTCTCTTCTACAAGACCTATATAGTCATACCCCGTGACACCCCTCATTGTTTTTCTCTAGAACTCCTGGAATAGGCCGTTCCTACCCGCATTTTTTGGACATTTTTTTCGAATTTTGAGCTCTAGTTTCAGATTTTTGAACATAGCGCCCTTCGATACCTAGTGCAAAAAAAGCGCCTGTTTCTCCTCTACAAGACCTATATAGTCGTACCCCGTGACACCCCTCATTATTTTTCTCTAGAACTCCTGGAATAGGCCGACCCTACCCCCATTTTTTGGACATTTTTTTCAAATTTTGAGCTCTAGTTTCAGATTTTTGAACATAGCGCCCTTCGATACCTAGTGCAAAAGAAGCGCCCGTTTCTCCTCTACAAGACCTATATAGTCATTCCCCGTGACACCCCTCATTATTTTTCTCTAGAAGCCCTAGAATAGGCCGACCCCCCTAATTTTTTGACATTTTTTTCAAATTTTGAGCTCTAGTTTCAGATTTTTGAACATAGCGCCCTTTGATACCTAGTGCAAAAGAAGCGCCTGTTTCTCTTCTACAAGACCTATATAGTCGTACCCCGTGACACCCCTCATTATTTTTCTCTAGAACTCCTGGAATAGGCCGACCCTACCCCCATTTTTTGGACATTTTTTTCGAATTTTGAGCTCTAGTTTCAGATTTTTGAACATAGCGCCCTTCGATACCTAGTGCAAAAGAAGCGCCTGTTTCTCCTCTACAAGACCTATATAGTCATTCCCCGTGACACCCCTCATTATTTTTCTCTAGAAGTCCTAGAATAGGCCGACCCCCCTAATTTTTTGACATTTTTTTCAAATTTTGAGCTCTAGTTTCAGATTTTTGAACATAGCGCCCTTCGATACCTAGTGCAAAAGAAGCGCCTGTTTCTATTCTACAAGACCTATATAGTCATTCCCCGTGACACCCCTCATTATTTTTCTCTAGAAGCCCTAGAATAGGCCGACCACCCTAATTTTTTGACATTTATTCCAAATTTTGAGCTCTAGTTTCAGATTTTTGAACATAGCGCCCTTCGATACCTAGCGCAAAAGAAGCACCTGTTTCTCTTCTACAAGACCTATATAGTCATTCCCCGTGACACCCTCCATTATTTTTCTCTAGAACTCCTGGAATAGGCCAACCCTACCCCAATTTTTTGGACATTTTTTTCGAATTTTGAGCTCTAGTTTCAGATTTTTGAACATAGCGCCCTTCGATACCTAGTGCAAAAGAAGCGCCTGTTTCTATTCTACAAGACCTATATAGTCATACCCCGTGACATCCCTCATTATTTTTCTCTAGAAGTCCTAGAATAGGCCGACCCCCCTAATTTTTTGACATTTTTTTCAAATTTTGAGCTCTAGTTTCAGATTTTTGAACATAGCGCCCTTCGATACCTAGCGCAAAAGAAGCGCCTGTTTCTCCTCTACAAGACCTATATAGTCATTCCCCGTGACACCCCTCATTATCTTTCTCTAGAACTCCTAGAATAGGCCGACCCCCCTATTTTTTTGACATTTTTTTCAAATTTTGAGCTCTAGTTTCAGAATTTTGAACATAGCTCCCTTCGATACCTAGCGCAAAAGAAGAGCCTGTTTCTCCTCTACAAGACCTATATAGTCATTACCCGTGACACCCCTCATTATTTTTCTCTAGAAGACCTGGAATAGGCCGACCCCCCTAATTTTTTGACATTTTTTTCAAATTTTGAGCTCTAGTTTCAGATTTTTGAACATAGCGCCCTTCGATACCTAGCGCAAAAGAAGCGCCTGTTTCTCTTCGTGACACCCCTCATTATTTTTCTCTAGAAGCCCTAGAATAGGCCGACCCCCCTAATTTTTTGACATTTTTTTCAAATTTTGAGCTCTAGTTTCAGATTTTTGAACATACCGCCCTTCGATACCTAGCGCAAAAGAAGCACCTGTTTCTCTTCTACAAGACCTATATAGTCATACCCCGTGACACCCCTCATTATTTTTCTCTAGAACTCCTGGAATAGGCCGACCCTACCCCCATTTTTTGGACATTTTTTTCGAATTTTGAGCTCTAGTTTCAGATTTTTGAACATAGCGCCCTTCGATACCTAGTGCAAAAGAAGCGCCTGTTTCTCCTCTACAAGACCTATATAGTCATTCCCCGTGACACCCTTCATTATTTTTCTCTAGAAGTCCTAGAATAGGCCGACCCCCCTAATTTTTTGACATTTTTTTTAAATTTTGAGCTCTAGTTTCAGATTTTTGAACATAGCGCCCTTCGATACCTAGTGCAAAAGAAACGCCTGTTTCTCCTCTACAAGACCTATATAGTCATTCCCCGTTACACCCCTCATTATTTTTCTCTAGAAGTCCTAGAATAGGCCGACCCCCCTGTTTTTTTGACATTTTTTTCAAATTTTGAGCTCTAGTTTCAGATTTTTGAACATAGCGCCCTTCGATACCTAGCGCAAAAGAAGCGCCTGTTTCTCCTCTACAAGAGCTATATAGTCATTCCCCGTGACACTCCTCATTATTTTTCTCTAGAAGCCCTGGAATAGGCCGACCCCCCTAATTTTTTGACATTTTTTTCAAATTTTGAGCTCTAGTTTCAGATTTTTGAACATAGCGCCCTTCGATACCTAGCGCAAAAGAAGCGCCTGTTTCTTTTCTACAAGACCTATATAGTCATACCCCGTGACACCCCTCATTATTTTTCTCTAGAACTCCTGGAATAGGCCGACCCTACCCCCATTTTTTGGACATTTTTTTCGAATTTTGAGCTCTAGTTTCAGATTTTTGAACATAGCGCCCTTCGATACATAGTGCAAAAGAAGCGCCTGTTTCTCTTCTACAAGACCTATATAGTCATTCTCCGTGACATCCCTCATTATTTTTCTCTAGAAGCCCTGGAATAGGCCGACCCCCCTAATTTTTTGACATTTTTTTCAAATTTTGAGCTCTAGTTTCAGATTTTTGAACATAGCGCCCTTCGATACCTAGCGCAAAAGAAGCGCCTGTTTCTCCTCTACAAGACCTATATAGTCATTCCCCGTGACACCCCTCATTATTTTTCTCTAGAAGCCCTAGAATAGGCCGACCCCCCTAATTTTTTGACATTTTTTTCAAATTTTGAGCTCTAGTTTCAGATTTTTGAATATAGCGCCCTTCGATACCTAGCGCAAAAGAAGCGCCTGTTTCTTTTCTACAAGACCTATATAGTCATACCCCGTGACGCCCCTCATTATTTTTCTCTAGAACTCCTGGAATAGGCCGACCCTACCCCCATTTTTTGGACATTTTTTTCGAATTTTGAGCTCTAGTTTCAGATTTTTGAACATAGCGCCCTTCGATACATAGTGCAAAAGAAGCGCCTGTTTCTCTTCTACAAGACCTTTATAGTCATTCTCCGTGACACCCCTCATTATTTTTCTCTAGAAGCCCTGGAATAGGCCGACCCCTCTAATTTTTTGACATTTTTTTCAAATTTTGAGCTCTAGTTTCAGATTTTTGAACATAGCGCCCTTCGATACCTAGCGCAAAAGAAGCGCCTGTTTCTTTTCTACAAGACCTATATAGTCATACCCCGTGACACCCCTCATTATTTTTCTCTAGAACTCCTGGAATAGGCCGACCCTACCCCCATTTTTTGGACATTTTTTTCGAATTTTGAGCTCTAGTTTCAGATTTTTGAACATAGCGCCCTTCGATACTTAGTGCAAAAGAAGCGCCTGTTGCTCCTCTACAAGACATATATAGTCATACCCCGTGACACCCCTTATTATTTTTCTCTAGAAGTCCTAGAATAGGCCGACCCCCCTAATTTTTTGACATTTTTTTCAAATTTTGAGCCCTAGTTTCAGATTTTTGAACATAGCGCCCTTCGATACCTAGCGCAAAAGAATCGCCTGTTTCTCCTCTACAAGACCTATATAGTCATTCCCCGTGACACCCCTCATTATTTTTCTCTAGAAGCCCTGGAATAGGCCGACCCTCCTAATTTTGTGACATTTTTTTCAAATTTTGAGCTCTAGATTAAACAATGACATAAAAGGTGCTATATTTTACAGGGTAGGACTACTTTTACATACGTTCTAAATTGAAGAGGGTGCATAGGTGGCCCTACACCTACAAATAATCCGTTGATATATGCATAGTTATTGTGGTACTGAATATTAGCCTAAAAAGTTATGCGACTTGTTAAAGCAATAGATTGGATAAAAACCATTTCAAAATTGAGTTTAAATTGCTATATTTTAACTGATTTTCTGCCTTTTTAAATATTTTTTTATTTAACGGCCGTTGTTGTCTTATTCTGTTTTTTGGTTTCTCGATATATCGCCTTATTGTTCGCTGGCTTATTGTTCGCTAGCTATTGTTCGCTAGCTTCTGCCTGGTTAAAAAAATTACTAATATTTGTTCTTAGTCTCAAGTTCAGCGTAAAAAAGCTTTTATTTCGTTTCGCAGTTTATAAGTACCCCTGTTTTCGCACCTTTTCTATTTTGATATCTTAGTCAAAAATTTAAAAAATCAAATTTTCAAAAAGTGAAATAATCAAAATTGCACGTTAGGTTTAGTACGTATTTTTAAAGTTTGATCAAATTTCTAAACTATCAAATTTATAAACGATATTTAGAATTTTAATATTTTAATTATTTGGTTAAAATTTCAAAATTTCAAAACTTTTACACAATTTGGAATTTTGATATTTTAAAACTTTGATCAAAATTTAAAAAATCTAAAATTTGAAAACTTTCTTAAACTTTGAATTGATAAGTGTTACACGGACCAATTTGTCACTGCTTATAAATTAAAGAAAGTTTGTGATTATTATTTGTGAACAAATTCATTATATTAGCTTGGGATACAAAATTCAAGATTCATATAAACATTTCTCAAGAAAATATTTTATTCGTCAGTGTTACATCGTCTGTTGTGTTTCTTATATTTATTGCATAATTTATGAACAACTTTATGACAGAGAGCACAAATGCATATACATGTTTCGACCTTTTTCTGCCACCAGGGACATTTCGTACAGAACAATCTTTTCTTTTCGACCCGGCAATTTTCTCAAATGTTGTTTTTTTTCTTATTAATATATGATCTTCGGAAATGTCATCAATTAATAAATTGTATAAAATAAAGACCTGATCTAACATTGTCAGAGTTCTTTTAATAGGAATTTTCTATCGTATCTTAATATGAAAAATAATTTGTTCATTATAAATAATTGTTGACAACTGTACAATAATAAGTCACTGTGATTGTAATTTAGAGTTTATAATTGTTCACAAAGTTTTCAGGTTGTTTGCGGTTTTGCTTTCTTTTATTTTGGAAGAAGAGACAAATATTAAATGAGTACATACATGCACCGATCAAGAACATGTATTTTACTACATTTTTACTAGGAGACATGTTACATGTATCATTTAAAAGTGTCATGTTGACCTGGAATGTTAATTTGGCCGGCACAATCCGGCAAGAATCTTTTCTTACGATGCTATACAGGACATTGCATTTTCACACGATAAATACAATATAAAATAGTTTTCCTTGTATCTCTTGTATTATTCATATTTCATTGTTTTGCCTTTGAAATTTCTATAAACCGTATGCCGTATAAAGCATAGAATAATTAAACCTAGCAAAACAAAAAAGAAGAAATTATCGAAATTTGTTCCATGCATTAAATTAAAATTCTTAATGAAACATGGGCATATAACTGTATGCTATCAAGACACATTTCTTCGTCGTATGATTTAGGCAATGGTTTTGAAAATTCTCGGCAGTATTCTTTTATATATATACATATCTTACATTCTGATTAAATTATGCGTGATCCCTCACTCAGGAGAATAAATTCAAGGGTTAACCACGGATAAGAATTAGCCATAATTTGATGGATGCGTTAACGAATCATGTCTTTAAATTGATTACGTCATTAATGTGAAGTGCACTTTTTGCGTACTTTTTCATCTTTTTAAGTTTTGGAGTTGTTTCAAATTGCACGTTTTCTAATACGTTCTTTGTGAAGGCATTTGAATAACTTCTATCTTCTATAGTTAATGTATGTACAATTTTATTTGTATTATATTCTTACAATTTTTGCAAAGTAAACACTTTTAAATAAACCTTTAGCCAGTTTAGGACAGTAAGCCTAGAATACATAAATATACTAAATAGCCTACTGCAATAGCGTCTGGGAAAAAGAGTAGATTTGAGACTCTATAGTTCTAAATATTATATACATATTTATATACGCATCCTTACATAATTTTATTTTCATAAATTTCATAAAAAAACTCCCCTTTCATATCTGTTCATCTTGGTAAAAAAACGCACGAATGTTTCTAGACGGAGGAATTAAATTTATGACAAAAACGGCGACGTCATAGTACATTACGTAGTTCATAACATCATTTCAATCGGCCGATGAATCGTCCCTTTAGCACTGAAAGGAGTATGACTTTGGGTCGATCATCGGCCCTGTGGCACAGAACTCGTTAAACTTAATAAATGTAATCGTACCAGTTTTCTTAGAATAAGGAGTTTTATGCATACCACTTAAGTTTTGTGGGCGGTACTTTAAACAACTAAGATTTTAATAAGGAAACACTTAGCGTAAGATTTTTCATCCTACCACTTATTAATAAGTAAAAAGGGAGGACTTTCTTCAACTTAAGTGTTAACTAAGGAGAATCTTTACTTAGCTTTATACATACGGACCCTTTATTTTGTGGTTTAATCCTTGCTGCATATCAATTAAATCCTTTAAAACGTTTCTGATCTAGCTACAAGCATCTACGGATAATAGGCATGTTACAGTCTTAGGGAGGGATACATCCTACTTTGTAAAGGATCACTCTGATTAAAACAAAAAATTCTCTGAAACTGATATTATCAAGATGCTTAATTTCTTGCTTGACAACATATTTGTAACGTTCGGAGGACGTGTTTTTCAACAGATGTCGGCATTCCAATGAGAACAAACTGTGTCCCTCTACTTGTCGACTTGTTTCTTTATTATCATGAGGCTGACTTCATGCAGGAACTTCTTAGGAAGAAAAACAAGAAGTTAGCAATATCCTTTAAATCTACGTTCCGCTATATAGATGATGTTCTTTCACTAAATAATTCGAAAAAATTTGGTGACTATGTGGAACGCATCTATCCAATCGAACTAGAGATAAATTATACTACAGGTACAGTTAAGTCAGACTCATATCTTGACTTACATCTAGAAATTGACAATTAGGGTCGGTTGAAAACAAAACTTTACGACAAATAAAGATGATTTCAGCTTCCCAATTGTGAACTTTCCATTTCTAAGTACCAACATTCCAGCAGCACCTGCGTACGGGGTATATATATCCCAATTGATACGATATTCCCGTGCTTGCATTTCCTATCATGATTTTCTTGATAGAGGGTTGCTGCTCACAAGGAAGCTATTAAACCAAGAGTTCAAAATGCTGAGGTTGAAATCATCCCTTCGTAAATTTTACGGATGCCATCACGAGTTGGTTGACCGTTATGGAATAACCGTTTCACAAATGATATCGGATATGTTCCTTACGTCGTAACTACAATCCCCTTCCCTTTCATGAATTTGACCTACCGAAGGATTTGTTATCACATAAGCAACACGAAGGGTGCCTCATGTAGACCAGGATCTGCTTACCCTTCCAGAGCACCTGCGATCACCCATAGTTTTTGATGGGGTTCGTGTTGTTTATTCTTTAGTTTTCTATGTTGTGTCATGTGTACTATTGTTTGTCTGTTTGTCTTTTTTCATTTTTAGCCATGGTGTTGTCAGTTTATTTTAGATTTCTGAGTTTGACTGTCCCTTTGGTATCTTTCGTCCCTCTTTTACAGAAATGTTAACAGCCAGTTGAGAAAAAAAATCACGGAAATGATACATATAATAGTATAGAGAAATGTTATCTGCATTTTCAAATAATTATTATTGTGACTATACTTGAAGGGTCTCATATTTATGATGACAGTTGTGTTAACGTCCTTGCTATATACCAATATGGAATTATAATTTTTCACAGCGATAGGTTATTCTTTCGAAGATCAATCCGGACGATACCATGTTTCAATAATATAAACTCCAAGGCATGGAATAATGACCTCTGTGATGTAAATATTTTCCCAGATGAAAACGCAAGCTATAATTTACTGCAAAACTATATTCGTCTTAGAGTTTTTTGTTGCATATTTGGGACTTTATTATTTTTAAGTTCATTTTATGATAGGTCACATATAGGTGTAACAAAAAACTTTCGTATAGTAAAGCCATACTATATATATTCGTGAAAAATATATATTTTTGAAAATCTAAAGGTTGTTTGATTTTTTGGTGGCATAACGTCCAGTGGAAAATATTTTTTTACCCCCCCCCCCTTTTCCAGAAACTAGTTTGCTACAATAATTTACTTACAAAGTGTCGTCGCATACACCGTTACCGGATGGTATCAACAATTCATTTGTGTCTTACTTTAACAGTTACATTAATATTTGTATTATGCATGGATAATAATTTCTAAGGTGTACATCTAGATTAAATAGTAATTTTAGAACACATTCTAAATGAGCCGTAGGGCGTATTAAAACCTGAACGCATTATAAATATATATCCTGTGTTTGTGTGGTCGGTAAAATAGGAACGCTAAATTTTGCAAATCTCTATATAATATTATTTTTTCGACGGTATAAAGGGTCAGGTAATGCATATTTTTAGGTTTTTCTTGTCGTAGAACACAACTCGGAAAAAAATCCCCTTCTGTGTAAAGTACACTCCAAAACTACCTTTGTTTGACCTAGGACACATTTAAGGATTATAGTATTAAACGATCAATTGAATGCATATTATGAAATTTGTTACATTAAATTTTGATATCAAATATCTTGTCAAATAGAAATATTTAAATGACCAAAATTACCCATTCAATTTTAAATCGATAAATATGTGTAATGTTTACAAAAATACTTGATTGATTATTTAGGTCACCATAGATACTCATGTTACCTGGTTATTGATGTTTAAACTCGTCCAAAATGGCTGCGATAGTCTGTTTGCAATTATTTATGCAAAAGCATGTGGTCCCTCTAGAAAACAAGAAGTTGTCGTCAAAACTGAATGTCTAAGGTATTTTTAAGATAATTGTTAGAATGAATTATTTACACGTACTACTTTTGATATAAATTTAAGCATCATATATGCTTAAATTTATATCAAATTTATTTCAAAAGTAGTACGTGTAAATAAAAGACGAGCCTTGTGTTGAAAATCAGAAGCATGAAGTTAATTGATTTATGATAAGCATATTATTTATCATTACATTGAAATACAAAGCTATAGTTAAAAAAATTATAGATACGATGATTATTTGTAAAGCATTTTGAACAATATGATTTATTGAAGAATATTTGTTTAATGTGATTTGATAATTTAACAGAATTTGTTTTTTTAAAACTTAGGGGGAGATAATTATTTTGATGTCTCATTTTTCATCTCATTACAGATAGAATATATTGTAATGATTATTGTAGTGTTAATCCGCGGATACACCGAAATGCTCCTTATACAATCTCTTACAGGACAAAATAGGTCTATTCTCCCTGTTCGTGTCAGATTGAAGCTCTGATATTTTTAAGTTTTGTATGAAAAAGAGTAATTAATACGTAATATACATGATACATCCCTATATTGATTACAATACATTATAAGTACCAGAACTGAATTTAACCCTACGCATGCAGCAGGACTAAAGAAAGGTGAACATAAATCTTTCAAGAGGTCTTGACCTTACCAAGTTTTCAAATCATATTGAATCGTTTTTGTTGTTGTTCTCAGATAATAGGGTTTGCTTTTGTTCATGTCTCCAAACAATAGTGTGTAGCTATTTACCATGATTTTTTTACTTACATAATCAGAATAAAATACAAATATGAGTCTTATTTGAGAATTTTATTTGAAAAATATGTGAAATAACAACATTAACAAGGGAGAGCAGCTGAGACGGTTCATTTAATTGTACATTCATTATATCAAGTATCATGTCAAATTGGCACTACCTAAATTGAAATTAAAATTGAATTACAACAATCTCTTGAACTTATGGTTTTCAAAAGCATTTTGTCATTTGATAACTGTGTGTGTATTTTCTTTATATGTCCATATGAAGATAATAGCTTTTCAAAATTTTCTTATCAATCTTGTTGGTGCGTTCATAACATTCAATGAATTACGATAAAGTTTCTAAAAGATAAAAAAAAAAACAGATTGTAGAGTGAAAAATAACAAAGACACCGAACTTCTGGGGAAATTCAAAATGGAAATTTTAGTCCTTTTACAATTGCCAAAATCAAAAGTTCAAATACATCTTACGAATGGAAGGCAAATGTTATATTTTGACCTGGACCAAGCATTTCCTTGTGTAGAAAACAGCAGTTTTGTTACCTTGTATGACAGCAGAATATAATTTTTTTTTTTTGACAACAATGTGGGAACAAAACAAACAGAAATAGTAAGTTAAAATGACAAAACATAGGAATACAACAGTCAACATTAGATCATACAAGTAATGGTAAACCATTGAACAACTAGATATGTCAATAAAGAAACAAACATCCATATAGGAAAACGTAAAATCACAAAAATACTGAACTCAGAGGAAAATCAATTCGGAAATTCAATAATCACATGGCATAATCAAATAACAAAACACATAAAAAACAAATGGACAAGAACTGTCATATTCCTGACTTGGTACAGGCATTTTCAAATGTAGAAAATGGTGGATTAAAGCTGGTTTTATAGCGCTAACCTTCTCACTTTGATGACAGTCTCATCAAATTCCGTTATATTTACAATGATGCGTTAACTAAACAGACACAATAAATAAAATAGTCAAAATATGGGTACAGCAGTCATCATCGTGTAACAATTTTAAAAGGAACAATTTAACAGAACACAAAAACATCTATTTACAAACACATTCATTGATTTGCGTGTCTGACGTCAAGAATTTTAAACGTCACAAATATTTGTCGTTCAATGTACATACAAACAATTTCAAAATTTCACATAGGCCATGTTAGCATACAGGGTTAAAAAATCAAAAGTATGTAAGATTAAATTTCAGAAATAGACCGAGATTTAAAATAGAAAAAAACATTAAATAGAATTTACACGAATTCACAAATAGTTAATTCCACTTCGCGATTGAATGATTTTGGCGTTTTTCGGTTCAACGAATATAGGCATAGCACATGAGCAAAACATATATACGATAATACAAACAATTACTATTGAAGTAATACAACGTTAACTAAGACAATTTTTTTTTTTTTTTAAATAAGGCATTATTTGATTATAGAGTTCGTTTAGAAATACAAATGCAAAAAAAATAAAACTTTTTTGTCTTGATATCACTGTTGTTTATTCATTTTTTTTGATTGGTCAGGATTAACCGGTTCGCTTATTATAGACCAGTCCATCTAAGGATATGTGTGTTGGGATAAGCTCAGCAATAAAGTGTCAAGTAAAGGTCATTGATCTGTTTAAAAATTGTAAACACTATACCTTTATGTGTATTTGCAAATTAAAGTGAGACACAGTGTAAAACAGACTTTAAATCCATGTAATAGTTGCACTTATTCTTTTTTTAAATTATCTTGGTGACACTGATAGGGGATCCGAAATAACGGCAATCATCCGTATCACGCACATCTTCAATTAGACTGTAAGCTCCTCCCGATCTATTGAAATAACATGTTTCAAATGCTTTAAATTGAAACCAATTGATCTTTTTATTTTTCATTTTGGAAATGAACAACACATAAACGTTACTCCTATATGTACATGTTGCGGCATCAAGTTGAATTATGTATTCAGCTATTTGTCGCTTAGTGTTTTTTCTTTCTTACTCAGGCATCAGGCAGGGTGTTGTTTTATATATTTTAATTGGTTTAATTTCACTATTCACGGTCATTTAATAATTGACGATGCTGTCTGAGTTTTGCATTTTTTAGTTTGGCAAATTAATCACTTGATGTGATGTTACGAACATCTTGTATTATTTACTGTCATTTTGTTTAGACTATTGTCATCTAGATTCTTTTATCTTACATGTCTTATAAACTCTATATTGTAAATTTATTTTTTTTAGGAAAAGTACTTGAAATTCGAACATTCTGCAGGTTATCCATATAATATTTCTTTTTTTAGATTGACGAAGTATAACAGATATGAAGTATCTTGTAAAATTAATTATTTTAATCAGATGTCTGAAAATACAAGGTGGGTACATACAAATAATATTAGGATATTATAAGTAGAATAGAGAATAAAAGATCGAGAGGAATGTGCCAAAAAGATATATATTGGACAAAAGAAGCGTACACTAGCTCAAGGTCACTAATAGGTTTTTAAATCTGCTTGAAAATCCCCCACACGGAGATGGCTAGAGGTTCATGTCTTGGGACTGGGACAACAACGTAATGGTATGAACACTAATTTTATGAAATGATCTCAACCCGTCCATCAATTTCTAGCCAATGTATGCATGATGATGAATTGTTGAATGAACCCATTTTTTAAAACCAATGAAAATAACACTTTTACTGCGATTGACGCACAATTCGGTCTGTTGTTTATTTGTTTGTTTCATCTTATACAATGTAGTTGATGTGTTTTCTCGATTTTTGTTTGTAACTAGGATTTGTTTTCTCTCAATTCATTCATAACCTTTGGACACCTGTATACTACTGTTGCATGTATCTATCAATTTTATAGTTTTACAGACCAAAACCTTTACAATATGATTATAGATGTATTGCTTTTATTTGTTTATGAAACATGATTAGTTCTTTCGTATATACTATCATAAGTTGCGTGTGTCATACCGTTGATTAACTTACACGTGGACATGTAGATTGTGTATTGTTTGAACCCAAAGTGTACGACACAAGTGATAATTTCAACTTGCACATTGTAAAGTTTTGCATTTAATATTTATATAATTTCAGAAATATAAAGGATTCACTGCCAAGTTTGTTACTTAAAAATACACTTTTAACCGAGTTTTTCAAGCAGTTACATTGATTCATACCGTCGAAAATATTTACATACACCAGGCAACAATTGCTTATATTGATCTGTCTCCTTTTCAATTTTGAATGTTAATGCACATGATTGTCAAAAAAGTTCATAAATCTATTCCGATTTAATTACCACAATATCAGCCTTTTTTTGGTATAAACATTACTTGAGGATATTTGCTGGTCATGTTTTGGATTTTTTTTCAGGTTTTTGAAATCCTCTGGTTTTATCCATTTGAATGCCTTAACAATATTTACCCATGGACCCCCATTTTTCTTTTTATAAATCTTGTACATGTATATTCATAAGCCATTTGTAAAAGTCTAATAAAAACTTATTCACTTTTTAATTTTAACTTTAACTGGTCAATTATAAAGCTATGAAAAATCAAGAGAAAACATTTTCCCGCCAAAATTCCAATGTCTAATATCTCGACAACAAACTCATTGAACCCTATATATTTTTTTGCTTTTTTGATTCCTCAAGTAATACCTTATCCATATATTTCCGACTTTTCTTTCATTAACAAATTGGTCATTACGAATGTGGAAACATCTTGTTTAAGGAGGGGAATCATACCTAGTGAAATAACAATCTCATGCAAACAAACATTTCCGAAACGAGCCTCATGAATATATTTTATTGAAATAACACTGGTGATGTGTTTTGCAGCACACAATATACATTCTAATTGAAACCTTTTTGCTGATATCCTTTTTAGTCAAATGAAGCATCTTTATATATAGAAGCTTTTTAATGACAATAAACGACTTGGAATGATTTAAAGAACAAATTTTGAATCTTAATTTTACATGACACTAGATAATATGATTCTAGCTTTAGCAATCAAGCATTTTAGTTGGCCTTGTTAACATTACTGTTTTATTCATTATTGTTTGTATGCATGTTATATTAATCACAATGGAGCCTTTTATTTAAACAAGAAAAGAACAACATATATTTCAGGTGACTTAGAATGGAAGGTTCTTGAAAAAGTAAGAGATTATGGACAAAATGTGACATTATTTTGCAATGTTTCAAACTGCTGCCCAAAACTTGCAGGATGGGATAAGTACACTCCAGCACAACAGACACTATTCATAGATCTTAAAAAAGGACGACCAAATAAAAAATATGACGGAAAGGTTTTAAAGGATGGATACACCTTAGTTATACAAAATCTGACTAAAGAAGATCTTAATGTTTCATATGCCTGTGTATATGGCTCTACAATCGGCGATAAACAATCCCTACTGGAAGAGAATGTTTTTAATTGTAAGTACTAGCTACCACTGAGTAAATATGTTGTTTTGAAAATTTGATGTGATTGAATCCTCACATCCTGCTACAACACAAGACTGTTTGTCGAGTTTTCTTTAAACATGCTAAAGAATACTTTTGGATTGAAACAAAGGCAGATGTGGGAGGATATAAGAAAAAATAACTGTCACATTGACTTAACATACATCTCATTTTATTTCAAGATAGTCCCATTCACTTGATAAGTCCAGTTAATAATATTTGTAGAAAATTTTCCATAAGTTACTTTGGCAGTTTTGTTTTACTGCAAACGCCCCTTTTATCTTCATTAGAAACTTCGTAGGTGTGATGTATTCTAAACACTCATACTGTATATCAGGCTTTCATTTGATACCCGAAACGTGCGTTTCGTCAACACTAGACTAATTAGTGACGAATCAAAAAAGTTACACGGCCCAATCAGTCATGACGCTGAAGATCATTGAAAACCAAACAATTCCGAATCAGTCATGACGCTGATGATCATTGAAAACCAAACAATTCCGAATCAGTCATGACGCTGAAGATCATTGAAAACCAAACAATTCCGAAAAGTTATGACTAATAAGAGGTGATGAGGATAAATAAGTCAGAATTTACTTGAAGTCAGCAGAAATAGAACAACATTGTTTTCTTGGACAATCAGACAGTGCTTCACAGGTCATGGGATACTTTACTGTAACTTGGACGGTGGACTATAATTATAAAAGCAATTCAGAAGAATAAAGAAAATATATTTGTTGTGAAAAGACAATTTAGCGATACAAGATTTACAAACAAATAAAAAAGACCAATTTCGTCCGATGACTTTTATACATGCTAGTTTAAGTATCCGTTGTTGCCGTTTTCATTGATTTCTTTGGTGTTTTAAGTTGCTTTTATCATGCGAAACTGACCAATTAAATTATCAGGAAGATGTATAAATAATTGAAAACAACTAAATTGACTAGTTGACTCTTTATAGCGACAACGGTTGACCAATTTTTAGGCTTTTGTCATTTTGTTTTACATATTTTAGGAGAGAATAAAAATAATAGTACTAAACTAGGAGAAGATCAAAGACCTATCAACGAGGTTGATTCGTTATCTACTTTAAAAGGATTTCATCAATTTTGTTTAAGTAAATTGGCTGATGCTGTTGCGAATGATTTTAAAATTGCATATTAACACATGAAGAAGGATTCATGGTCTGTGAAACATCAACTTATGTTGATTTATGGTACATTGTATAATCTATTTTGTTACAGACATAAGTACTACACAACACAATGGTCCAATTCATAACATAACTCTTTCTGTTGAGAACATGGGTACTACACAACAAACCGGTCCAATCGATAACAGACATTTGTCCGCTGGAGAAATGTAAGTTTGTAAATTGTAATTTAGTTCTAAAGATTTTATTGGCTATCATCTTAATATTACTTTCTCACAGGATACCTGTGTAATTGGAATTTACTTATTCTTTTATAATTCGAAGGATTTATTTTTTCAAGCTTACAAGCTTGACCATGCTAATAGAATTAAATATATAGGTAAGTGTATAAAATTATGTTAAATTTAAATAAATAGGTTATTCATGTTATTTACGATGCAATTTTATTTGGCACCTCCTGGTATATTATTTAAGGGAAGAAGTGTGTGTTGATTTGTCAAACATACGCGTTACCTACATCTATCATTTACGGTATGTACAGGTTAACAAATTTCCGGTTTTAATATTTCTTCTGGCATTTAGTTTTATTATGCCGTATATTTCCGTTCTGAAAATTTTGAAGATTTCTATCTTTGTTTCATTTATAATAAAAATCACAAAACGGTAAGGTGTACATCCGTTATTTTTTCCGATTTGTAAGCAGACACAAAAATCAATGAAGGAATCAATTTATATTAGGGATTCGAAAAATTCGAAACACAATATTATACCAATTTTACGTATAGTGCGACGTTGTCTTATGGCATTAAACCCTCAACATTAAAACCAAGGACTAGATAATAGTCCAAGGAAGTTTATGCCATAATTAATAGCTCATTTACCACATGCACTAATTATGTTAACTGGCAATAATCTAATCAATTAATTATCTTACCTCTATAGACAATTCTAATGCAATTATTTTGTAACAATTGTTCTGATTGGATAACAGCAAGCGTAAAATTCTCTATCTTCTTGTCTGTAACGAAGGAAGCCGACATTTGGAATTTCGGAATGTATTGACATGTTATTTCTACAATAATAAACAAAAAACTCACTTGTTGCGCCTAAAAATTTTCTTTTTATCAAATTTTATTACATTCTGAAGCGGCACAGAAGCCAGAAAACGCCCGGTATTTATGTTTGACGCCGGAAACATACCTATGACGTCACCTAGTGTAGGGACCAAAGAACATAACATCTTTTCGCGGAGTTTTCTTTAATGAACATTTTACACTGAAATAATGATTGCAATTTAATTATAAACTTGTTTTGCATTAGAATATAGATAACTGTATTGTATTTGAAGCTTTGCGGACGTCCATCGGTAGTTTTACTGTCGCAAATACCCGTTTACCTGTCTCCGCTCCGCGTCGCCAGGTAAACTAAATTTGCGACAGTAAAACTACCGATGGACGTCCTTAAAGCTTCAAATACAATACAGTTATCTCTTAAATGATAACTCAAACAGTAGTATTTTGGAATCGTAATATAACACATCTAATGATTAGCAGATGGGTGATAACTAGAACTTCCGGATACCTTTAACAATTTTCTGAGGGTCGACACAGTGTGCAACTATCTTGTTCTTAATAAGAACTATTATCTTGTCAACTTTTTCTCAAATTTGTGACGTAACTAACAGTAAAGCAAATGCAAATATTTCCTCTGACGGTACAGGGTTGATGGAATGACTAAGACATGATTAACTAAAAGTGTAAGCCTTGGAGGAAAAGTGCACTTGTTCATAGCCTACGTATGTTTTGAGGATTTTAAATTACAATTAAACGCAAACATTCAAAACGTATTTTCTTTTTGATTAATTCTGATTAATATTTAAATTCCCGGGAGGTGTTATTAATAAAAATATTATTTCTATCAGTAGGCAACGGCATTCGAACAGGAAACCGATTAGTCGAGTATCATTTGGGTATTCGATACTCGTTACTACCGAGCGATACTCGAGTACTCGTTGACATCCCTAATTTATATTGATGTTTATTTTCATTATGTATTATGTTTAATTGTATAATACTAACATTTTAATAATATTTAATTATATATTATCCCTGTATATATAATAATATATATACAGGGATACTTAGCCCAATGCAGTAAGCTAAGACAATGGTTTAACAGCATTAAGTGCAATACAGATAATTTAATTGTTTAAAAACAATCATCTATATATAACAATCTTAACATTATCTGTTTTGGGCGTTCTTTTATCTATTGTAAATTAAATATATAAGCATTGATTCATCATTTTCTTCTTATTGACTTTCCTTAATTGTAATACGTAAAACCATGTGAACAAGACAATAAAAAGCAAACACTTGCTCTCCATGTCGTAGTCGATAATTCTTCTAAAAATCTTATAATGTGAAACTACAGGACCATTATTAAGCAAGCATGTTAAACTATACTTAACCTTTATAGTTTATTGCTTTAGTTTAAGAATCCTACCTGTATAGCTTACAGGGAATATAGTTTAGCACCCAGTTCATAAATCTGGTAAGTTTTCTTCACTTTTCCACTATGGTATATATCTGATACGTAGTCAAACAATAAGAAAGTGACAAATAAAATGCTGATTTTAGTATTTTTTGAGAAAGTCAAAGTTGGACGTTGATCATTGTTTCTAAGTATCTGTTTACTATAAAAACTCATTGGAGATGTCAGGCATTTGGTACGCCAAATGTGCGTTTCATAAAGTGTTGAATCAAAAAGATTAAATTGCCAAATGAAATATGTCGCTGAAGAGCAATTAAACACCAAAAAATCCAATAATGTGTGCTTGAAATGAGGTCTTGATGCTAGATAGGTAAGAGGAAACATAAAATCCGCAGAAATCGAACGCTAATTTTTATCTTGGACAAACAGAAGGTAGTTCATTGATACGTTACAGTAGCATGGACAGTAAAGGGAAATTATTAAAACTACACTAAAGAATGTAGAAAATCATTTTTTTTCTGAAAACAATGAGCTAGACAATATTTACAAACAAATCATGAAAATCACCATGTGTATGAATTTTGTGACGCGAAATTAAAAGTATTGATTATTCTGTTGTGTGAAGTTCCTAATAAACAGACGGGAACTAAGCTTGGAAACTTACGTGACATCAAACACACCTCCGGCATTATACAAATACTTTTTTTCAAAGCGTATTCATATGTTTGTCGTAAATTCATGAGGTGTAAAAATCTTATCAATGGCGGATGAATTCCACCGTGGTTTGCAGTGGACCACATGTTTTCTAAAAGCATAATATTTCTAAATGATTTGGCCTACCAAATTTAAGAAACATTCAATTATTTCAGTAACGTCGTTTATAAACCAAAATTGTAAACGTATGATCAACTGTAATCTTGAAATTTTCATCTTTTATCTTGAAATTATTAGCTTTAATTTTAAAATTATGATATTTTATTTCTAGCTAATAGCTTATTGTATCTATACATACCTAAACCACCTATAATTCACGGCTAATTTTTTTGTAAAATTTAAAAGAAAGATAGGGATGCATCGAAAGTCTTTTATAGCTTCGTGTAGCCTAATATTTCGAATTAAGTTGGACGTTCAAAGATAAAGTTGGAAACTCCAAGATATTAGTTGATTATTCCTAGATTAATGTTGAGAATTCAGAGAATTAAGTTAATAATTACAAAATTAAAGAAGGAAATTCCAAGATGAGAGTTAATAATTGCAAGATTAAAATTGACGATTTCAAGACTATAAGTTGAAAAATGGATATTACTAGTTAAACATAAAATTAAAAAAAAATAAATGACCCAAAAACGCTTCCGTACGTTATGTTCTTCATTGAATTAACTCATATAATAATTAGAACCATATTGTCTTAATTATGTCATTACCGTCAAGACGACTGACCAAATGTGTCTCATTCCGTTTTGTGTTCATACGATTCCGTTATTTATCTTTTTTAATATTCTCGATGAACTCGAGAACATACTGTTGTCTCATATGTATCTGTTAAATTCCTTTGAGTCAGGCAAACCTTAAGATTTCTACACTAGAAAGTATGTTACTGACATTCTTTTTTTATTAACATTTTCAATACTAAAGGTTCGACAATTAAGTTAATAAAAAAGAAGAACATTGCAATTTCAAATACAATTTATTATACTCCAAGAAAAGAGATATTTGACATTATCTTATGGTTGTGGATTGATATCTATCTGTTTGAAGAGGTATATCATGTATCAAACTACACGGAGTGTGATACGAAACAGTGATGTGAAAACTTAAATGATATAGTTTCTGCAAATAACAATTGTAAGACAATAATATATACATGCTACTGGAGTTACACTTTGACTTTTGCGGATTTCTTAGAATTATGTACTCAAGGATTAGAGTACTTTACCTTATTTGGTAAACACTTTCGAAATTGTATGTCCTGAACACGTTTTAACGTCATTTTGTACTTTATTTGCCCATGCACATTTTGTTTATCCGAGTGTCACGGATAAATCGTTTGTCAACAAAACTAACGTGGTGTGTACAAAACTATAGTCCTTGTATCTTCATTGAATTTGTTTTGTAAGAAATGTTGTCCTGAATAACGTTTGATAGTAGACTTATTAGAAATAAACAATATTTATTTACATTTTTATATAACACAATGAAAGTATGTACTAGTACTGAGCCATACAAAAGGACTATAATTTTGTGTATGTTTAATTTTTGGCATCATCAATATTAATATTTGACTCTAGGAACATGTGTCAATATGCAGATCTGATATCATAGGCATGGTATGCCAACGTTCAACACATAGTTTAGATAATGAATATTATACACCTATTGACTGGGTGTGAGGGTAATAGCAAGTTTGTTGTCCCTGAGGTACCAACTATTGCTCGAGGCAAAGCCGAGAGCAATAGTTGGTATGCGAAGGGACAACAAACTTGCTATTACCCGCAAACCCAGTCATTAGGTGTTTTATTATACTGAACAACACAGCCATTAAGTATTTTATATATATACCAAATAACTAATTTTCTAAAAGTGTATATATCATCTGAAAGAAAACAAAAATGTCACATAACTTTATATGCACATGCTGAACTATACTTTATTTTATAATTCGTTTTGTATTAATAAATATTTCATTAATTTCAATCAAGACTAGAAAGACTTGTGTTAAACGTTCTGTGCTTATAAAAAATTCTAGCTAAAATACACCAAACGCAAATTCACTTTTAATATACGGAGAGCGAACCCATATTAAGAATAAGGTACTATATTTTAGATCTTCAAAAAAATCTCCGTGAAGATTTTTTTTTTCTTTTTTATAATTGCTTCTTAAAAGTGAAATTACAATCAACACAAACAGATTCCACCGTTTAAAATATTAGCGGGAGTTTGACGTTGCAAAGCATACGTAACCAAGCAGAGTAGTCAATGACATCATTATCGTCCAATGAAAAAGAAGCATGAAAAAGTACGGGAAAGATGATTATGAAACTATTCACCGGGGCAATAGTCTTTAAAACTATTGACTGGCAAATGGTTCTGTGAAATTAAATAGCACAACTATTTCATTACTTTTTATATAGAAAAAACACACTGAAGTATAATAACAATATCTATTAACTAATACATTCTTCTCAAAACTGTCATTGTTTATCGGTAATTGAACTATTTGTTGATTGCAGTGTTGGTATTGTATTTGGAGTTTTCGTAGTAGTGTCAGTTGTTTCTTCTGTTATCTTCTTTTGGAAACGTAGAAGAGAAATGCACAGAAACATTGGAAACAGAAATGCAGGTAATTTGATATTTAACACAATCTGGGTTGTCTTAATTAGTTCAATAAAAAAATGATAATGCAATTTTCTCTGGTGTATACTAATCCGATAAGATCCGACAATTAGCATATATGTCATAAAATATCAATTTTAAAACTGCATAATAAAATTACGCAATTCATCTTCAATATTATACAGACATACATCAATTATTTGCTCTAAACATCAGCGTCAACTCATAGTTAATTTGATAAACACACACAGATCATCAAAATACACATTGTATCTGCTTTTAATTTTTAAACTACAGCATAACAGAATATCAGTAATACCAGAATACTAAAATGACAATCTGGACAAATTGGAACCATTGATCGTGTATTGGCAAGATTTTTTTTTTTTAGGGGGGGAGGGGTATCTTCATTTGTAATTACTTTGAGTTTTGATTATGTCTTAACTAAATAACAACTCACTTAAGTTTTAAAATAAATATATCAACATGGGAACTTAGGTCCTGAAATGTCTGTCAGATGTGTCTAGTGTTGCTGTTCGCCAGTTTTATCATTAAATACAGACATTTCTATCTTAATTTTCAGGTTCAAATGAAGATGTGCCATTAATAAGTAAGTAATTTCGTTTATCAATGAAAAAGGAATTTAGTCTATTATACCGTGTATTGAAGTTCTTAGTTTTCATATTTCATGTATGTATTTGAAATTGATAACATGTCAGTCTATCTAGTTTTCAATTTTGTTTACGTTTTTACCAATACGACAAAGTTACTTTTAATTAGATTTCACCTGCCCAATTTGTCATCAAATCGTGAAAAAAAGAGAAAAAATACGTGATATTTAGAGACTAATAAATTATGGTATTATCTTCTTTTCACTTTGAACACTCAAAGTTGAACTGGACTGAAAATACAGTTGAAGTCGCTATGAGACTTTGCGTCAAAATGTGTTTAAATACATCATCCTTTTAGCCTTAAAATTTATGAAACTTTTACTGACTTGATTTGGTAATGCATCGTTGAAAGATTTTGACGATAATTGTCAATATATTTATGACAAAGTATTTGTAAGAATGCACCTTTTTGTTGGTAATCATTTGAATACGGTTTTATCTTTCGTTGGCACTGCAGGTCAGACGATCATTTACCTTTGTAATTGTATGCCTAAAGGATTGTCAATGAATTCTATTGATTTTTTACAGTCACAACAAAAATAATAGGATTGGAGTAAGGTTGACATCTTGGTTTTAATCCGACACTTTTTAAACCATCAATAAAACTTCTCTAAAATAGTTTTGAAATGCCCGATATGAAGACTAAGACCAGTAGTAAAAACCAATACATCTTTTAATCTCAGGATGAATAATATAAAAACGTAATCTTATGAATAAAAATAGCTTTATTTGTTCTATCCTTTTGAAAACTTAAAGCTAAAACTATACATTTAAAGTTATGTAACTATGATGTATATATAATGTATTTAACAAAATTGCATCAATGTTTGTATTCAATTATCAAAATTGAAATGCTATATAAAGTATATAAAACATGCAATCCCAAAATCTTAAGTAACTGAAAAATATAAGTGCATATTCGTCTTCTTCTTCTTGTGGATGTTGAATATCAATATAACGCCTTTATATTTTCATAGTAATACTGAGACGTAGAACCTTAATGACATTTTTTACAGATCCTTTTCTTGAAGAACCCAATGATATTCATTGCATAGAGGGTAAAGATGCAATTTTAACTTGCAAACTTAGGCCGGATATACCGCCAGTAAAATGGTTGAAAAATGACAGAGAATTAACACAAAATGAAAAGTATATTATTTCAATGGAAGATACACAACACAAATTTACAATAAAGAACATAACAGAAAGTGACAGCGGAGACTATTCTGTGCAAGTTGGATTGTTTTCCAAAAAAATACAACTCAACATTACAGGTATCTAAACTACTAAAATACTGAGGTTTCTGCTTTAACTTGATTCAGTAATAGTTGTACTGGCAAGACATCTTAGATAATGTAATCATACCATGGGTATTAATCTTTTTGTATTTGACAGACACCAACATTGATATTTTTTTTAAATATAGTGTCTAAAATTATAACATTAATATTTCAACCTTCATGAATTGAACCGATCTAGCATCATTCTGATATCTTTTATATTAAGATATAGCCAAGGCTTAAGCAAAATTTATAATTTATTGCATAATTGATTTTATCAAAATTAAATTTCAAATTTAAATGAGATATCTTTTTGGCTTATACCTTGGTTAATTTCTATTTTCTGCAAAACCTATTTGTTAAATAATTAGTCTTAATAAAATATCAGTGTAAACATGTCTGTGTGATTCCAAATGTCATAGTGACATCACATGTAAAGTGTCTATGTTATAGAACGTTTTTCATATACATGATATATCAATAACATATTTGCTTTCGTATTTTTGTTTATGCCTGTCCCTTTAGGTATATATTTTGTCTACATTTTTGCATTAAGAAGCTGCATCTGAAGGTTAAATACTATACATATACGTTATTAATAAAATGAACATAAAATCCCAAAATCTTTATCTACTGAAAATATAAGTGCATATTCGTCTTCTTCTTTTTGCGGATTTTGAATATCATTATATATCGTGAATAATTTCATAGTAATATTATGACGTAGAATCTTAATACTTTTTATATGATTTAAAACATGTTTTACAGATCCTTTTCTCGAAGAACCCAATGACATTCATTGCATAGAGGGTGAAGATGCAATTTTAACTTGCAAACTTAGGCCGGATATACCGCCAGTAAAATGGTTGAAAAATGGCAGAGAATTAACACAAAACGAAAAGTACATTATTTCAAAGGAAGATACACAACACAAATTTACAATAAAGAACACAACAGAAAGTGACAGTGGAGACTATTCTGTGCAAGTTGGAAAATTTTCCAAAAAAATACAACTCAACATTACAGGTAATTAAATTATTAAAAAATTGAGGCTTCAGTTTTAAATTTATTTAGCAATAGTTGTACTGGCCACAGATCTTACATAGTGTAAACATACCATGGGTATTGATCATTTTGTGTTTGACGGAGACCAACATTAATAGTTTGTTTTTAAACTCTGTCTTACATTATAACATTAATGTTTCAAGCTTCTTGAATTAAAAGTGAAACTGCAAAAATCCCGATATAGCATCATTCAGAAATCTTTCATATTTAGATATAGCCAAGGCTATATATTGTGTTGGACTTTAGCAAAACAAATACGATATGTTATTTCTAAATTTTCTTTCCATTTCAAGTACATTTTTTGAAATATGTTAATTTTAAAAGCCCCAAATGTTGATAGTTTAATTTTCTCAATTTGAGCGTCTAAATTTAACACGCAACGTTGAATATAGAATTAATCATATTGTCTATAATACATATCCTATTGCTATGAAACTTTTTCAGCAGTCTTATAATATATTAAGCTTTTTTCATACCAAGTTTTATAAAGATTGGTCAACATTTTCTATCCTATTAGGTCCGAGTACACAGTTATCGTCCTTTGATTGTCGTTGTCCACGAATATAGTCCTTATTGTGGACAGTGTGTTACTTGCCATATTTGTGATACCCCTTCCAAATTTATTTCTTCATGTTTTATGCCTCATATAGTAAGTAAGGGGTGAAATGACACTGTAAAATAATTTGGGTCATAAATATTATTGTAAAGTAGTGATTAGGTCCAACTGAAAAAGGTAAAACATTAGCACTTCGGAAGCTGTTAAAAGATTTCAAGACCCCCTTAACATAAAATTATGGATATTTTGAGTTAGAGCTGATGAAGTTTTCTATAATTTTGATATAATTTGTCCCAAAAGAAGGACAACACACTGTAAAAATATTATTGAGAAAGCGCAGGTGGGATTTTTTTAAGTTTCATTTATTGTCGAAAAGAAATGCACTACGAAATAACTGTGTACTCGGACATTATCAATAACATATTTATAAAAGTCCAGATGTTATTATAATTCTAATCATGGCAATACTGAAAATCTGACAGTTCGTGAAGCTGAAAGACTTTTAACCCCAAAACAACAGTACTGTTCCGATAGCAAAAATTACATTATTCAATATAAAATTGCAGTCAGGTTAAAATCTTGGTTCCAAGATGACACTTTCTGAAACATTCGTGTTGTTTATTCTTTAGTTTTCTATGTTGTGGCATGTGTAGTATAGTTTGTCTGTTTGTCTTCTTCATTTTTAGCCATGGAGTTGTCAGTTTGTTTTAGATTTATGAGTTTGACTGTCCCTTTGGTATCTTTCGTCCCTCTTTTAAAACCTGTCTAAATGTAGTTTTTAATGCCCGATATGAAGACATATGGCCGTTGTAGATCATGTCACAGCAGCTGTTAGTACACTGAGACCAGTATTAAAAATCAATACCTCTTCAAATCTCAGGATGAATAACATAAATAAATATTCTAAAAAATAAAACTAGGTATTCTAGTATTTGTTCTATCTGTTGAAAATCTTGAGCTGCAACTTTACGTTTAAAGTTAGGTGACTATGACTATAATGTATTAAATAATATAAATTGCATCAATGTTTGTATTTAATTAATACAATTTTAATTGCTATATATAATATGTAAAATGTGAAAGATTATATTTAAAGAGGTCTGACCGACTAAATGAAACCATTTAATTGTCTCAGCCTTCAGTTTTCAATGTGGTTCTTTGTAAACTTTTTTTACCTGTTTTCGACTGGCTTTTTTTTTTTGCGTTCTTGGTTTTTCTTATACATGTGCCTTATGTATATATTTTGCCTTTATTTTTGCATGAAGAAGCTGTGTTTAAAGAAACGTCATTAATAAACTGGACATACAATTCCAAAATCTTAATGTACTGACAAATATTAGTGCATATTTGTCTTCTTCTTTTTGCGGATGTTGAATATCATTATAACGCATGTATATTTTCAAAGTAATTTTAAGATGTACAATCCGAATACTTTTTTTATGATTTAAAAACATTTGTTTACAGATCCTTTTCTTGAAGAACCCAATGATATTCAGTGCATAGAGGGTGAAGACGCAATTTTAACATGCAAACTTCAGCCGGACTGTCCACCAGTAAATTGGATGAAAAATGGCAGAGAAATAATACATAATGAAAAGTATATTATTTCAATGGAAGATACACAACCGAAACTAACAATAAAGAACACAACAGAAATTGACAGTGGAGACTACTATTTGCAAGTTGGAAAATTTTCCAAAAAAATACAACTCAACATTACAGGTATCTAAACTATTAAACAACTGAGGCTTCAGTTTTAACTTGATTCAGCAATTCAGCAATAGTTTTACTGGCAATAGATCTAACATAGTGTAAACATACCATGGGTATTGATTATTTTGCGTTTGACGGACACCAACATTGATAGTTTCTTTTATTTTTAAACTGTGTCGTTTATTATAACATTAATGTTAAAAGCTTTTTGAATTGAGATTTAGCATCATTCTGAGATCTTTCATATTTAGGTTTAGTAAAACAGATAATTTGCTGTAAAATTGATTTCATCAAAATTCAAATTTCAAATTTTGAGAAGATATCTGTTTGTCTTTTGCCTTGGTTCATTTCTTTTTTCTTCAAAACCTATTTGTTAAATGTTAAGTCTTAATAAAAAATTAGAGTTAACTTGTCTGTGTGGTCCCAAATGTCATAGTAACATCAAATGTAAAGTGTATGGGTTATGTTACGTTTTTCATATACATGATATATCAATAACATATTTATAAATGTCCAAATGTTGATATAATTATAATCATGGTAAGACATAAGTTCTGACGGTTCGTTTAGCTGACAGACTTTTATCCCTAAGACAACAGTACTGATCAGATTGTAAAAAATACATTATTCAATATAAAATTGGAGTCCGGTTAAAATCTTGGTTTTAATCTGGCATATTCTCAACCATGAAGATAACCTTTCTATATATTGTTTTCTAATGCCCGATATGAAGACATATGGCCGTTGTAATTGATTTAACTGCAACTGTTAATAGAAGAGACCAGTATTAAAAACCAATGTATATTCAATTCTCCGGAAGAATAATATAATTACATAATCTAAAAAATAAAAATAACAATATTTATTCTATCTGTTGAAAATCTTGAACTTGAACTATGCATTTAAAATATGTGACTATGATTATAATGTATTAAATAATATAAATTGCATCAATGTTTGTATTCAATTAATAAAATTTGAACTGCTATATCAAATATGTAAAATGTGAAAGATTTGATTTAAATAGGTCTGACCGATTAAAAGGAAATCATTTAATTGTCTCAGTCTTTAGTTTTCATTGTGGATTTTTGTAAAAATATTTGACCTGTTGTCGACCGACTTTTTTCTTTTCCTTTTTCGGCGTTCTTGATTTTTCTGATGCGTGTCCATAAGGTATATATTTTGTCTTTATTTTCGCATTAAGAAGCTGCATCTGAGGGTTTAATACTTTACAGAAACGTTATTAATAAACTGGACATACAATCCCAAAATCAGAATGTGCTTAAAAATATAAGTGCGTATTTGTCTTCTTCTTTTTGCTGATGTTGAATATCATTATAAAGCATGTATGTTTTCATAGTAATATTAAGACGTAGAATCTTAATACTTTAAAACATTTTTTACAGATCCTTTTCTTGACGAACCCAATGATATTCATTGCATAGAAGGTGAAGATGCAATTTTAACATGCAAACTTCGACCAGACATTCCACCAGTAAATTGGTTAAAAAATGGCAGGGAAATAATACATAATGAAAAGTATATTATTTCAATGGAAGATACACAACACAAACTTACAATTAAGAACACGATAGAAAGTGACAGTGGAGACTATTATGTGCAAGTTGGAAAATTTTCCAAAAAAATACAACTCAGCATTACAGGTATATAAACTATTTATAAAACTAAGATTTGAGCTTAAACTCAATTCCGCAAAAGTTGCGATGGCAACTGAAATGACATGGTCTTAATATACTAAAGTTATTGATCATTGTGTTTTTGATACACACCAACATTGATAGTTTTAAATTTACATTTTGTTTAACAAAATTACCATGTCTGTTTAAGAATTCTTGAATCGAGTGCAAAACTGCAAAAATTGCAGATCTCGATCTTCTAATTTAGATAAAGAGTTAAAACAAGGTTAAGTAAAGCAAAGCAAAGCAGATATTTTACTACTCAATTGATTATGTAAAACTTCAATTGTTGGTAACATATCAATTTTATATAACTTTTGTGAATCACATGATACATCAATAACATTTTTTTATAAATGTCAAGACGTTATTAAAATTTGTATCATGACAATACTGAAAATCGTACGATTCGTGTGGGTAAAAGACTTTTATCACCAGGGCAACAGTACTCATCAAATAGCACATTGACATTATTCAATATAGAATTGGAGTTCATTGCATCAGATATGATTAAAACCACCTATTTCGAAATAATACATAGAATGCACGACATAATGAAAATAAATTATCTAAGACTGAACATCTTAACCGTGAGAAAAGAAAGTAAGACCATTAAGAAATAATGCATGGTAGCAGTAGACTTTTTCATTTAACCATTGGATGGGCATTTATATTCGATAATTTAACCCTGAGCGTTAGTGTCATCTCGGGATGACTAATATAAATATCTAATTCAAAAGTGAAAATAACCTATAGCTGGTTTTTCTGCTGAGATCATGACCCGCAATTATATATTATTGATGTTATACATTTTATAAATATCTGTTAGCAATTTTAGAACACTATTTGATTGATGAAATTTAAGATAGATTGATGCGAAGCATTGAATTCAAACATATTTGAGCAATCAAGTTAAACCATTCAATTATTTCAGTCTTTAGTTATCCATGTTATGTTTTGAGAACATGATTGACTTTTTGTCGTCTCTACTTTTTTTTTCTTTTGTGTTTATCTTTCCCTCCAACTTATGAGTGTTCTTTCTGTTATACTTTATATAGCTCTTCAAATGTTTGGCTTTGCGCGTTCCTGATGAAAGTAAATCCAGAAAAAGCGCTTCGGACGCAATAAATTAAAAACATGTTGTTGTCAATATTTTACATCCCTGGGTCGATACCTCTGCTGGTGGACTATAAGTCCCCGAAGGTATCATCAGCTCAGTAGTCAGTATTTCGGTACTGACATGACATACCAAACTTTACTTAATTTGTCCGTTTATAAACTAAGAAATTATTAAGAAACTAAGGTTTCAACTCCCTCAGGCAAAGTTGGCTGTAGATGAATTTGGCTATTTATTTTAGGTATTTTTGACATATATCTCTTCAACGGTTTCGGTACTTATACATCTTCGGATTTCAAATGTTTGGCTTTGAGCGTTCCTGATGAAGGTAAATCCAGAAAAGCGCTTTGGACGCAAGAAATTATTAACGTTTTTTTTCTCAATATTTTACATCACTGGGTCGATTCCTCTGGTGGTGGACTATCAGTCCCCGAGGGATTTCAGCAGCTCAGTAGTCAGTATTTTGATACTGACAAGATATAACAAACTTTACTAAAATTGTCCGTTTATAAACTAAGAAATTATTAAGATACTAAGGTTTCGACTCCCTCAGGCAAGGCATTTTTGACATATATCTTGTTACAGTTTCGGTACTTATACATCTTCGGATTTCAACTGTTTGGCTTTGAGCGTTCCTGATGAAGGTGAATCCGGAAAAAAGCGCTTTGGAGGCAATAAATTAATAACATGTTGTTTCAATATTTCACATCACTTGGTCGATACCTCTACTGGTGGACTATCAGTCTCCGAGGGTATCACCAGCTCAGCAGTATGTTTTTCGGTACTGACATGATATAACAAACTTTACTTAAATTGTCCGTTTATAAATTAAGAAAATATTAAGAAACTATTTTGGCTTTTTATTTTAGGTATTTTTTGACAAATATCTCTTCAGGACTTCAGAAAATGTTTTTGTTGATTTTTTTATATAGACAATGTTTCTGCCGTTGAATAATACAAAAGCATAAGTAATTGACTTGAAAAATATTTGACAAAAAAATTACATTCAGAGTACATGTATATGAAACCAAATAGGGTCATTAGTATATTAGGTTTCAATATGTTATGCTTATGTTTTATTATGTCAATAACTATCAGCGTACACACATTTAGTTGCTAAAAAAGTCTTTGATTTGTCATTGTTTGTTTATTTGCGTTGACAAAAACAACTTAACTCTACCTGAACCCTCAGTTGGTATGCATTTTTGTCTATTGGTTACCTTTTCGCCTATAGAACTTCAAATAGAGATTAGCAAGGACGAAAGAAAAACTTATATGGAGGCAATAGAATCCGGAAAAGAGATCAGACAATATGTAAGAGTTCAGGTCATTGGCAAAGATCGTGTTGGAAAGACAAGTCTTGTGCGTAAACTACTTTATCTAGAAGACGGCAAATATGATGGAAAAAGCACGGATGGAATTGAAATTAATAGAAAATGTCAGATAAGAAGAAATGATGGAGCTTGGTTTGTTGGTGAAGGTAAGAAATAAATTAGCAATAATAACGAACTCTTAGAAAAATTCTAAACGGAAAGTCCATGTAATCAAATGGCAAAATCAAAAGCTCAAACATACCAATCGAATTGACAGCAACTGTCATATTCCTGACTTGGTAAGGGCATTTTCTTATTTATTAAAAAGTAAAATCACAAAAATACTGAACTTAGAGGAAAATCAATTCGGAAAGTCCATAATTACGTGGCAAAATCAAATAACAAAACGCATCAAAAACGAATGTACAAGAACTGTCATATTCCTGACTTGGTACAGGCATTTAAAGATTAAATGGTTGACTAAAACTGGTTTTCTAGCTAGACTTACCTATCATTTGTATGACAGCCGCTTAATATTCACTTATATTGACAGCAACGACTTGTACCCAAAATATACGAAAATAAAAGGTAAAAATGTCAACAATGACAACAGTTTTAGTCTTGATAAATTGCGATTGTAAGCTAATAAGGTAATAACTTGTACAAATCAGTATTCTACCTTGGCCTATTTGATGTTCTCAAAAAATCTTTTTCCTTTTAACGCATAATACAAATAATTTATGACTAAGACCAAAAGTTATAAACTTTCAACATTGTACTTTTTGTATACCAAATATATGACCAAACTTTAAAAAAAAAAGTCAAAACATAGGTGGAAAGATGCAAAATCGTCTAAAACTAAATTATGATGAAATAATTAACTTATGGCATGACAGTAAATCTTCTAACAATTCGGAGTTTTCAGAGACGAAAAGCTGTCGAATTCATAAATTAAAAAACTGCGTGAACAATCGACCAAAATTAGTTTTCAGCGTCTAACAAACTGTAAAATATCTGACATTTCTTCACACAAATCTGATGTTGTTGTAGTTGCGGTAAAAGAATCAAATAAGTTGTCTTTTTATTGGAAATTGTACTACAATGAGTATCATGTATCGTAATTAGAAATCAATAAGCATTAAGGTAATCTCATATACGAAATATACTATTCAACAAGTAGGAGATTTTAGCAAATCGTAAGTTTTTCATAGCTCCAATGAACATTTCCTTGTACAGCAATCCTGAAATTTTGTATTTAGTACCGAAGCTCCCCAAAAGTCCGTACACACAACTGTTCATTGCCGGCTTACATGAATGTTCATCATACGAATTGTTCATTAGATTGACAAATAAATGTGTCCGTAATAATTAATATTAACTATTCGGAAATACTAGGAAACTGTTTACTCCCGTAGTGGTATTAAACATAGATGGATTTTTAAAAATCAAAGGAAATTCTGTATAATTTTACATCTCAGACTTTCTCTGAATTGAATTCTTTAAAAACTTGCAGTGAGTTTACAACCCTGAATACCATCATCCCCCATGTGACATTGACAAATCGTCGAAAAGAAATACTTCCAAATGCTATTTAATATAAAAATATGTGTTGTCTCATACGATATAAATGTATTACTTTGTGATACCACACGGCATGTTGTGTTCATAGTGAAAAGGTATTGCATGACACACTGAGAACAATTGATCAGTATGCTGGAGTTTCTTATTGACAACATATGTGTTGTACTTGGGGGTAGATTTTTAAAAAAAATGTCTGCATAGTTATGGTAACGTAATGTGCGTCTTTCCTTCTCCGACTCTTCTTATTTTCCAGTCAGACACTTCAAAAGAGAAGAATCAAAAAGATTTTATTCATTTAAATTTATTTTTCTGATAAATTGAGGATGTTCTTTCCATTATCAGTTTTGCAATTATGAATATCACCCACTTTAATAATAATAAACCTATTGTACCTGCATATGGGATAACGCATTCTGTGTTAAAGAGCTCACATCTGCTACTCAGACCTGTTAAACGTCACCGGTGTCTGAACAGTAAGTTGATGAACCAGGGTTTTGGCAAAGAACTTTCGATAGATATTATGCATCAACTTAACAAATAATACTTGACAGTGTTGAAGTATAGATTCGTGGTTTTAACGTTGTTTAATATATTGATGTCGTATACGAATGTGTTGGTGTCGTTGTTGTATTAACTTTTTTAAATCATATTAAACAAAAAGATGTGTTACCACATAAGTGTAGCTAACAATATTTTTTGACATACTTCAGGATTTATTGTTGTTATTTTGAGTAGAGTTTAGCAATACTATATATACATGTTTAAATATAAGGGTATTAAAGAAGTGTATGCTTATTTTAAGATTATCAACATTCTATATAAATATATATCGTCATATCTTTTTAAAACAAAATGCTGTTAGACATTTACTTATCATACTGTTTAAGTCTTCATATTAATACATTGAAGTTGACACACAGAAGAAGGAAATGATGAGACGGATAGGGCTGGCTGTTGATAGCAAACAATCAAAAACAGTTTCTCATCTTGTAGAAGATACGGAAACCACCCAAAATAAACAGATACCAATTGCTTCTACAAAGGACATTTTTGAGGAAACAGAAAATAAACTGACTGACCAAGAACCGCTTCTATCCAGACAAAAGAACAGGGAAACAGAAACTCTAAATGTTGTACCTACAATATATGATGATACAACATATGCAGGTAATACCCTAGCTGTAACAACCAACAACGAGGATGACAAAATGATGTCACAAACACATATTGATTTAAAAAATCCAGAATCAACTGATAATCATGTCATTACTGCTGACCAAATAACGGACTTGATGATTAAAAAAATGGATGAAATTATATCGAGTTCCAAGATGGATAAAGAAAAAAAGGAATCCAGAGATTTAGTAGAATGTGGTATTTGGGATTTTGCTGGCCAAAAAGACTACTATGCCACACACCAGACATTCTGTACACCATATGCAATATATCTTCTAGTTGTAGATATTGAAGACGATATTAAACCAATCACACATGATGAAGATGATTGTACTTGCATTGGAGGTAAGCTTGTCGTATGTTTAAAACAAAATATTCATATAAAAAAATCACTGACTTTTAAGAAAATAAGAACGTGGTCAACATTATTTGTTTAAGTACATACTAAACAATAAATGGACAGATCAACTTAATGATTCATGGTGTGATGTTCCAGTTTGTGTATCGTATGGAGATTGAATTTTCTATATGATTCCAGCTGCCATTTTGCAGAAAAAAAAAAACACATTTGAGTGAAGACAGCAGTTCTTAAGCAGTCAATAAGAACTAACAATTCTTACTTCACAGACGATGAATAGCATAGTTGCAGCATGCAAGGCATAAGTAATAAGCATACTTAAAGCATGACTAAGAAGTTAATAAGCATTGTATGTAGCCTTCTTAACTATTTTCTGTTATTTTTAACAAAAAAATTAAATAAGATACATAGACATGGCTTTTTTCGTTTCATATTCATGAAAACAATGCAAAACATGAATTTCTTTTCAAACAACTAGCTTGTATATTTTTTTTCAAAACTGCTAAAAACTGGTATGACATATTGCAAGCTATGTCAAAAGATTAAATACAATGGTACATAAATATACAGGGTACCAGTAACGCATACAGAAATATCTTACTGTGTGTCTTGTTGAAAATGTCAAAAAGTTGTATACAATTAAATTTGTAATTTATTACGGACCAAAATACATAACTGTTTATATGAAGTTTATGGAAGTGTATGGAAACATTAGTGTTAATTATTACGACTATCCTACCTAACTAAATACTTGTATGATACATTGTTATAGATACAGAATGTAAGAACCTATCAACATCTTAACTGGTCAGTTATGTAAATCTAACCAATTTTCGATATAATCATATTAAGTAAGGACATTTTGATTATCTGTGTCCCCCAATTTTGAATTAACAAGTGGCATTGTTGATTTGAATGAGAAATATTCGAATGGATTTAAACGAAATCAGTCCATCACGGTCACAAGTTAGCTAAAAAAAATGAAGAGTATCAACCTTTAACACAGATTTAAATATTTGATAACATGCATATATACGGCGTTTGAAAGGTGTTTGCTAACGCTTTGAAAATCATTTCTAATTGTCGTTATAGTGTATTGCCCAAGTATCACTCCACAACCTCACTTTAAGAAGAGAAAACATACATTTTTTTGTATTTCCTTTCAGATTACGTTGACTTTTGGTTTGACAGTGTTCATTGTTTTTGTAAAGATCATTCATCAGACAAATTGAGTCCACCTGTTTTAATGGTTTGTACTGGTACTGACAAGTTTGAAAAGGTAAATTTAATGAAAAATAACATAATATATATATTTTTGACACAACTATGTATTAACTGATATTACTGAGTAGTTTCCCTTCAAGAAGTGACAATACTACGTTGTCTCGATGACAACGAATATCGCAGGATTTAAGAAGTTGGTATGTTAATCCGGTAGTGAATGTGAAGGTGTAATAATTTTGTTTAAAACTTTAATAGGAAAATATTGTTTCATTTTACTAGGTAATTATTCGTTTTAATACAGTTGTTTTAATTAATACATGTAAATTCAACAAATACAAACTACATTCCTTTAAGACATAACGCATTGATATTTCTGTTTCAAATATCTGAAAGGAACACCATAACTGACAACTTCATAGCAAAAATGGATCAAAAATGGTTGATATGAATTATTCCTGGTTTTCATTTTTCAAATGACTATTACAGTATCTTAAGACTGCTTTTTTAGGTATCTTATCAATTGGTCATTGTGTCAGCAAATGAAAATGTTTAATACTATATTAACAGGTTAAAGATAGGCAAACAAAATATGAAGACAAATTTCTTGACACTGTTGGCAAACATACAAAATTCAATCACAGAAGAGGCATCTACTTTCTTTCTAATACACACTTTAAAAAAGAAGATATTGACGAAATCAATAGATTAAGAAAACACATTTCCAACATTGCATTTGAGATGAATTACTTTGCTGAAAAACTTCCGACAAAATGGATTCAACTAGAAACTGTACTTGAAGTATTAAAAGAAGATTCACCCATACATGTGTATTCTTGGGATAATCTGCTGAAAATATCTCATAAAAATCTGGTAGAAGAGGGAGAACTCCTTGCTTTCCTTAATTACCAACACAAAATTGGAAACATAATATTTTTCGACGACATCAGAGAATATATCATTCTACGTCCAGAGTGGCTAGTAAAGTGTTTCAGATGTCTTGTATGTGATTGTAATATCGAGAAGAGGAATTATAACTTGATTTCTCCAACTACTTGGAATCAACTAAAGAATTCAGGGAAACTACCAGACACATTAATCGATCAGTTATTTCAAAAAGAACCCGAATTGAAGTTTGCAGACCATAAAACGCATTTGCTTAATGTCATGGAAAAGTTTGACATTGTAATAAAACCTCAATTTAAAGATACCAGCACCGACAAATGCCAGAAGTCAGATTCTTACTATTTGCCGTGCATGATTGAAAATTCATCATCATACAAATCTATTTTGGATACATTTATTCCAAAGAGTTCTAATGTTTCAATTACACCTTGGTTGGTTTTTGAATTCGAATTTCTTCCTCTTGCCTATTTCAATCACATTTTGTTCTATTATATTAGAAAATATGAAGTTTGTAAAGGAAAAGCTTTATACCGAGGGAAAGCAGTGTTCTATTTAGACGAACTCAGTAAATTTATTATCTGCTTTTCACATAATGCTGTATCCGTGCAAATATGGGGGTGGGATGTTTTGGAGGATAATGTATATCAGACCGTTTTGAATGAATTGTGTTATATCATTAAAACCATACAAGGAAAATTAAGGCATACTATATCATACATTATTAAAGCAAAATGTGAAAAAGGAGATTTCTCTAAAAGTGAAGGTAGAATCACTCTCAAAGATGTCAATGACAAAGAGGTATATGTTTGTGATGAACATTGTAAACGACACAGCATGGATGACATAAGAAACAGCTGGTTTAAAGCTCTTGTGAGTATCTTCAAATCAAATATCTATATTGTGTCTCATCAATACCAGATGAATCCCCCAATGCATATTAAATGGCTCAGGTTATAATACACACAAAATGGACATGCATAATATGTTAATTTGTTTGGCGGGTCCTACTGCGTTAGAAGACATTTTTATTTTTACCAGCTGATTTTAGTGTATACTAATTAATCGATTAAGGGTATAATTTTAAAGATTAGAAGATACTTTTGACTTGTTTTGATCAATCAATTTCTAAAATAAAATTATGTTTGTAGTTCAATGTAAAGGGTAAAAAATGGATTTAGTTGGTTTAGTTTTCATGAGAATGCATGAGTCATTAAGTGCAGATAAATTAAATGTAAAGGGGAAAATGGGATTAAGTTGGTGTAGTTATTCATGAGACTGCATGAGTCATTAAGTTCAGATAAATTAAATGTAAAGGGGAAAATGGGATTAAGTTGGTTTAGTTATTCATGAGACTGCATGACTCATTAAGTGCAGATAAATTAAATGTAAAGGGGAAAATGGGATTAAGTTGGTTTAGTTATTCATGAGACTGCATGAGTCATTAAGTGCAGATAAATTAAATGTAAAAGGGAAAATGGGAGTAAGTTGGTGTAGTTATTCAGTAGACTGCATGAGTCATTAAGTTCAGATAAATTAAATATCAAGGGGAAAATGGGATTAAGTTGGTTTAGTTATTCATGAGACTGCATGAGTCATTATGTTCAGATAAATTAAATGTAAAGGGGAAAAATGGATTAAGTTGGTGTAGTTATTCATGAGACTGCATGAGTCATTAAGTGCAGATAAATTAAATGTAAAGGGGAAAATGGATTTAGTTGGTTTAGTTTTTCATGAGAATGCATGAGTCATTAAGTGCAGATAAATTAAATGTAAAGGGGAAAATGGGATTAAGTTGGTGTAGTTATTCATGAGACTGCATGAGTCATTAAGTTCAGATAAATTAAATGTAAAGGGGAAAATGGGATTAAGTTGGTTTAGTTATTCATGAGACTGCATGAGTCATTAAGTGCAAATAAATTAAATGTAAAGGGGAAAATGGGATTAAGTTGGTTTAGTTATTCATGAGACTGTATGAGTCATTAAGTGCAGATAAATTAAATGTAAAGGGGAAAATGGGATTAAGTTGGTGTAGTTATTCATTACACAGAATCCCTACAAACGCTTAAAATCATCAAACATAATCCAATCTAGCAATATGATATATATAAGGAAAGAACCAGAAATTACTCTTCATGAGTCATTTGGTGCAGATAAAATGAAAGTAGGTAGTCTTTACATTTTAAAATCTAACAACAAATAAATCCATAACAATCAAAGAGATTTTTTGCAAAAAAAAAATTTGAAATAGGGAAAAAAATCACTCATCTAAAATAATTCATGCAAAATACAACTTTTGTTCTACACAAACTAATATATCGAATATGTTATGAATTCAAATATGTTTGACAGCAGTAATTCAATGGATCCCTTCACACTGTGGAGTTTTGGGTAATGAACACTCCGACACATAGTTTGAATGTTATACTGAATATTATAATGTTTCAAACTGAACAACAATGATCACTATTTAAATAATAAGGTTGTGTTTAACATTGACTATGCGAAAATAGTAGCCAGGGTGATAGACAATAGTGCACGACCCGAAGGGGTCCGTCGTCTCAAACCCTGGCTACTTTTTTCCACAGTCAATGTTAAACACAACATAAATATCATTAGTATACTGACTGTTTACTCTTTCAAATAGTGCTAATTGTGTAGTTCTATGTAAAAAAGGCTTTATAATAAGAAGCCCTTTATGTAACTGCATATAGATATGCTGTCGTACAGAAATTTTATTTTGTCTACTTGACTGTTAGAAAGCGTTACAAAAAAATAGATTCAAAAGTATGTGTTTTGAGTTGAAATAATTGATGTTAACTCTATCTGAATATAAATCATTATTGACTAGTTAAACAAGTAGAATTATGGTGGTGCTAGATGTTGTCTTAAACTTGCTATGATGTACATTGTGTTATAGCTTTAATATATCGTCCGGTATTATTTTTATTTTGTCTAAACAATGTTTACTTCATAACCGTCCCCTTTCTTCTCCTTAACTATTTTCGAAGTACTCAATAACTAAAATGATGTGATGTGGTGATATTTAAGTATTCGAACAATTTCGGCTTCAACGGCAGTAAACAGACGTTAACAAATACTAAAATCGTTTTAACAGAAACTACGGTACATTAAAGTCTCATAAATTATCATAAAAATGTAAATGACATTTACATTTTCCTCTTATTGTTCAATTATAATAGTTGATTCATTGTCAGGCTAATAAATCCAACCCATTTCCCTTCATAAATAACTTAGCTTTTTAGGTTAAATTGACAATGATTGACGTGAAATAATAGTCTGTTGCAACATCAAGGCATACTAATTTCGCATAGTGCAGTTAACGCTATATATTTCTTTAAAAAGACATTAAGAAGGACATTCTTACAGGAAGTATAATAATAGTGAATAATGAGCATCCATTACACAGAAGACGATGAGATGCTTGAAGGTGTTGGTGAACATTGCAAGTCGAGGAGGAATGTATTTATACACCTAATTAAAGCATATATTTGTAATTGGATATATTCTTTAATTGCTCATGCTATTTAAAAAAAACCATCAAAGTTAAATAGGTGTGCCTTCCTATCCCGTTTGAACTGTATTTCAAAACGTTTTTTGGTCTTACACATCGATGTCAACATGCATTTGAACAGAATGACACAATGAAAAATAAATGGCGAGTTCAGCTGTGAATTTGACTGGATTAATTATTCTCTGTAAATGACATGTTTGACGTTAACTAAATAAACAAGGTAAGGAATTTTATACTGTCTGTGCACAACCTTTAGATGACTGAAAAAATTCATTCATTGTTAACATAATTTATTATTTTATGATGAAGGAATCGTGCAAAAATAAATGCAAATGGGTTGTCCTTTGAACTTAGATCAGACTTCCTTTTAATCACTCTTATTCAAAGCATTTTCATGAAGTTTGACTTACTCATGACTTGTGATCTAAAACATAAGTGTTGACTTAGCACTTTGAAACTGCTGACATACTTTTAATATACATAGTCATTTATATTTTATCTAAATAGAGGGAAAAATATGAGATCGAATCTTTCTCGATCGTTCTTATTTGTTCGCAAGTTAATGATTATAAATCATTTGAATAATTATGAATTGGTTAATTTTTTTTTTATAATTTGAGTCTATTAATTAGAATTTGAATGGAATCAATGAGACAAAACTTATTGTTAAATTAAGTTTAATCATACAAGGATATTGCAAATCTATTTCGTTTTATTTTAAATTATGAAGAATTCACATTGAGAATACTTTGATTATTATTTCTTTTCAATGTATACACATATCAGTATTGTAAAGGAATTCCTATTATTGGTTATTTTAATCCAGTTTAGATCCAGTATTCATGAATATTTTGGCTATCCCTTGTCTTTAGGTCTAGAATGTATGTCTATGTTGTTATAATGTTGTTACAGCAGTTAAAACATATTTACCAAAATATAAATATTGGTGTTACACTTGGAAAAATATAGTATGGCACAGAGCAACATTTACCGTAATATTACAACCCTATTTTAGTTCTGAAATTGTTGTAAAAATGATAAAATGTGTTTATCTTATTGTTTTACATATACAGACTGGTATGTCTTAAGTATCACAGTATGTTTAGTAAAAAGATGAAATATATATATATATATATATATATTATATCCACTTATAAATAACAGCATATGATGCTTAAAGTAGTAATAGTATATCTGATTTAATTCTTTAGAATGGGATTTTATGCTTAGAACTTTGAAATATTTGGGGTTTAATGAATCATTCATTAAGTGGGTTAAAACTATTATAATAAGATTGCCTGCTACTATCATATAATTAAAAGTATATACCAAATTTAAGCAGTTTAAATAGTTTTAAAAAAAAATATATAGCTGACATTCACATTTTCGTATGCTATTTAATTGATTTAAACTGCCTGGTTCAAAAAATTGAATTTAATTCTAAGTAGTTATTTTTTATGTTTTAAGACCTACAGGCCTAGCAATTGAGGGACAGTTTTTTTCATAATTTGTTAACTTTCTATTCCACTTTGATAGTGTATAGATATTTTGATATCAATAAACTCTGACATTTTTTATTGTGCCACTTTGAGTAATTATGTATTAATAAAGCTGAATGAAATAATTATTGGCATATCTCACATGTCTTTTCTTAACTTTGTGATAGGTGCTTAACTCATATACGTCCACTTCTTTGATGAAAATTGCTCATTCGTTGTTTGTGGGATTTCAAGAATGTTTGGTATAGCGTGCCTTTTGGTATTTCTATCTGATTTGATTTTGATATTGTCTTACTTAAAAGATTATTTGACTTGGGTTTATAAATCTTTCGGTTCACTTATGCTAATTCAATTTTAAATTATGAATTATGGATCTATGTGCTGTTTTTATTGCAAGTACTGTTTCGCTGATTTGACCATGTTTAAACACATTATTTCTAATTTCTCAAAATATTTATCTGAGTACAGTTTTGTTTCTCTACATATTTTACATCACTTATGTTTATATTTTTCATTTATTTTCTAAGTTAACAAAGGAGGAGATAAATTTTGCAAAGATGAGGATGAAAGTGCTGAATGTTCTTGCTGATGTTTTATATGATCTATTGAGGCCAGATAAACCTCACCTGCCTCTTAGGAGTGATTGTGATATAACGTACCTATACAAGGAGCTCAGAAGACTTAATAAGAACATTCCTAGTAATGGGTGGGGAGGAACATGGCAGAATATTCTAGTTACAGACATAGCTATTGGAGATGATATAGAACGCATAAGACTGACAAGGAATGACTTACAACACTCGAGAACATTCATTCTTGATGATAAACGTTTAAGTGATTTATATGTTATAATAGTTGATCTTGTGAAGAGATTCGATTTACATAACAAACCAGCAAGGCTGTATACAGACCTACTAAAAGAAATAATAGCCAAAACAGTTTCTGAAGAGGAGCAAAATGTATTAAGCATCAGCTTATAAGTGAATTAGAATTAGGTAAACTAACTTTCATTTAATAGATATCCATAATATCAAAATGCAAAGATTTTCTATAAATATTGAATAATTAAAACAAAAAAATCGATAAGATACGAGACTTATAATTAGGTACGTCGCTAGCAGCGCTCGAATAAAAACATTTGCTTGGAATTCCAACGCAATTACAAATTTAAGGACTGACGAAAGATACCAGAGGGAAAGTCACACTCATAGATCGAAAAAAAACTGACAACGCCATGGCTAAAAAAGACAAAGACAAACAGACAAACAATAGTACACAAGACATAACATAGAAAACTTAAGACTAAGCAACACGAACCCCACCAAAAAATGGGGTGATCTCAGGGACTCCGGAAAGATAAGCAGATCCTGCTCCACTCTTGGCTCCCATCGTGTTGCTCATATAATTACAAACCCGTGAAATAGACTAATTGGGTAGGTCACATTCGTGAAAAGGGAAGGGGATTGAAGAATATTATCAAAATGAAAATTTCAAAATGTTGTACCTAAAATGACTAGACAATGTACCGTGCAGTAGAACAACCTTTAGTGTTTTGAATATTTAAACATTTTATAAACAGTTAATTAAAAGCAAATGAACAATAAAAACCTTGATATTAAATATCCACAAAGATACAAATTTCCCTCATTACCTGAACAATTAATGTCCATAATATATAAGAACGAAACTAAATGCCAAATTAAAGTTTTGACAGAAATTTTACGGTGCACTGACATATGGAATTTGATAATGTAAAACCAGTACATTCTCGTGTTAAAATAGATAATAATGAAATGTGTTCACATTAACTTATTGTAATCATTACAATATTACGGTCAACAGTCAACAGGTAAATTAAATGCATAATTACGGTTTTGATCCTGGTTTCACGGTTCACACATCATTAGAATGTGATAGTGTTACGGTAGCATGCATAATATCCTGCAAACCTATAATTCTGTTAAATAAAATGTGAATAGTAATTTATATAATTCATGTATCCATTGATGATTTTTACTTTACTTTCAGAAATGGCAATTGATATTGAAATTGAACAGCAATGAATATTTCACCAAAATAGAACATCAACTTGTAACCACCATTGCATAAAACTGCTTTTGAAGGCATGCAACTGTTATAGCTAGAAATTGCGTACTTTAGTCAGTGTACCAACAATAAAAGTTTAAACCCAAATAATGAAAACCGAGGATGCATGATTTCTACACAAGCCTATAGGGCTATATTTCTAGAAGTGACTTAGCAATAGGTCAAATGATGTAAGGTCAATTTCTTAATGATTTCTGAATTTACATATACAGAATTTAGATTTTTTTTTCAGTACTGGAGCATTGACTACTGAGTTGATGTTATCCTAAGTAAGGATGTCGATAGCATATTGAAATAAAAAATCATAAGTCCTGTGTGTCTTAAGCACTTTTCTGAATAAACATTTCTTAAGACAGTCCAACCAGATCCAACCAACACAACTGAATTGTAATACTCAAATGGACTAATATACTAATTTCCAGTAAAAGTTGATGTATTGAACTGGAATTGCAATTCTAATTTCAAGTTGTAAACTGAACGAAAGTTTAACTATTGGATCACTTATTTTAATTTATGTTTGAATATTTAAACTGTAATCATGAATCAATTTGTAAATATGCAAATGATGTTGAATATATATGACGAATGTCACAATGTAGGTTACGTTTTGAAAAAGGAATCATGGAAAATTGTGGACCTCTTATATACGTCTTTCATAAATTGCAATATAAATGTTAAAAATTAATAAAATCTTCAGTTGTTAAATACTTTAAATTACCAAAAAAGTTGAAAAAGTTTTATTTACTAGAATGGTTAAGATTTTAGTTTTGAAAGAAACCCAATTATCAAAATACTCGACCATCTCATTTATTTTTCACATGCTCCACCATTCTGTGTTGATTGATTATTTTGGCAGAGATCCTTTAACTTCGGCAACAAGTTCCAAAACGTTACTTATCAAAGTGTTATATTAGCAGAAAACCGACTGAAGCCGACTCTACATAAGGAATGGTCCAAGTTATTTCTTCAAAAGAAAAACTTGTCATTCTGAAACAGAATAACTCCATATAGGCATGTAACGCCCTGTATTATATACATTTCACCCTTGATCTGTCCCTAACTATAGAATTGCTGAAATGATACTGACCCAATATCGTTTAAAATGATCCTCATTCTCCACCCAACTACCTTTTGATTATATAAGATTATATTCTCCCGCGGCCGAATTCCCTATGTATTTTATTCACCCTTTATGGATCTGTAGGGGGTCAGTAGTTAATCGTATTTACAACAGATTTATCGCACGCTGGACTTTTTCTGCTGTGTTTTGTTGAAAAATAAACAATGAAACACATCAATGTTAATAGATGACGTCACCATTAACGCGTCATGAACCCCCTATGGAATTTACTTACCCCCTACGGTCTCTTTTTTAAAAGACAGTACTCTAATTACCTGACCAGGCATGGAGTAATGCAAACTTATATCTGTAATGCATAGTAATGCATTACCTTTAACCAATTAACTACATGGTATTGTGTAATGCATCAAAGTTTGTATTACTTCAGCTAAAAGGTTATTTAATTGTAGGCATTACAATCCATTACTTTTTTCAAATACTATTATCTTAAATAGATTGTTGTGAATTTAACTTAAGCAGAAATCAAGGTTTATTGATTAAAAAAAATGTTATACATATGACCAAATTACAATTCTAAATCAATAACACTATACTGTATATCATTTTTTTATATTTCTATTTCATTTAATTTCATATATTTTCAAGCATAAAACGATTGACATTTGAAAAGCATTAAATTTAATGTAAAAGTGTGTCAACAGATCAATGATTACGGTAACCTTGTCATGATAAAATAACAAATGAGCTGCGTCGGATAGAAATCGACCTTATGCAAGTTCACGTACACATGTACATGTTTAAAGCCTTTGGTTGATTTTGGAACATTCAAATGCGAAATAAAAGATGAACTTGGGCTTATTTACATGTATACTTAAATTCAATACATGAAACAGTAACTGCATATGATATAATCTTTATAGACATCATGTTGTTTTTTAGAATGGTTGGTTGACTTTTTCACTTGATAATAAAATTTACAAACTTAAATGTAATGTGTAATTCAATGCATTACTTTACAAAAGTAACTAATTTAATGCATTACTTTACAAAAGTAACTAATTTAATGCATTACTTTCAAAATGCATGTAATTGTAGCTGTAGGTTAAAGCATGGTTTTGTTAAAGTAATTGTAATATAATGCATTACATTGCAAGGTGATAAGCTCCATGTCTGCACCTGACTGTATGAAGTCGAACATTGCATTGGAACTGAGGTAGGTTCTTCAATATCCTTAATCTGAAACATAATTTTGACGATCAATTGTTTTAACTTTTATGTTATAAACATATGACAGCCTTAAATCCCAAAATACCTAAAGAAAGTTAGAAACTGAGATCTACCGGCAGTAGGACGTGTCAAATGATAGAAAATTCTTTAAAAAAAAGTTTCTGCGACAATTTTGATTACTCAAACTGTAATAAACAATGTAAGAAATCGTTGATTTTGTTTCATTATTGTTATTAAGGTAGCACAATACAAAGATTTGTTTACTTCCAATCACTAACCTTTGAAATGCTGTAACTTACTTATGAATGCATAGAAAATAATAAAAGAGGTATATATAGATAGATAAAAGATTAATCTTTTAAATGAATGCAATATTTTTATTATGCAATCATTATGTAATCAATTATTATGTAATTAGTGGCAAAATCTTGGTAAGTTCACTTGAATGAATTTAGCTCTATCATCTCTTTAACTATACAGAAAATTTTAACGAAATCTTAATCAACACATCATGGGCTTCAAAAGGGTGTCTCAAATTGTCCTTATGGTATTCCATTCACCCATAAATATCTAATTAGTGTAAACATCCTAACCACATAAAAGAAGATAATGTTTAATTAGGTGTAAAATTTGTTCTATACATCCTATCTGAAATCTGAGACACCCTTTTGTAGATAATGGCCATAGGAACAACATATAATAAAATCAACCCTCTAGGGACACCTATGCAGAAGCTAATTCTAGCTTCTCTTGAGTAATCTAAAGGCCTGGGATAATGTTTTCTCTCGGTGATCTGGGGAATACTATTTATCACTCATTTCAGGTCTATGTAATACCTTCTGTGGGTGGGTCCCTCATCTCGGACACTTGTTGTTTGAGGCCTGGCGCTAGTGAATAAAATACAATGATGTTTTAATGATTTATTCCAAACAGCAATCTACATAGAAGTGTGAAATGTGATCTGTGATCCAATTAATTTAAATAGGAAACTTTATTTTAACTTATTTATGTTATTGAAATGGCTTTTTAAATTTAAGTTAAGTTTTAAATATCAAACTTAAGTGATTAAATCAGAAGGTAAATTCTTACTTTTAAATTAAATTTACATACCTTGTGAATAAAATACAAGGATGTTTTAATTCTTTATTCCAAACAGCAATCTACATAGAAATGTGATGTTGGGAGTTTGCGGTCTTCTCTTGTTAAACATCACATGCTGATTTAAGTTATTTTATTCACCTATGAAATTTTAGCGTCAATTTTAAATTTTATAAAGTTACTTTTTATTTGTCAACTATCATCTTTGTATGTTATAGATTCATATGATTGACATAATTTTATTAAGTTATGTAAAATCAATAAATGGATTATCAAAATATTAACTAATTTACAGGATTATATAGTGGACAATAGAAAAACTTGAGGGGTTACTTTCCTACGGCAAATTACAAACATGTTTATTCTTTTAAAAGATGACAGTTTATTTAATTTATTTATCAACGTCACATTAATAGCTATGAGCAAAAGAACTATAAAATATTAGATTAACTATATAATTAACAAAAAGCCGAAATATATTTATAACTTAATCTTATGTCACCTATTTTGTCTCAAAATTTAGGCAATGCAATTTAAGTTCAGTTCACTTTTATCTATTTGTTCGTTTATTTATCCAAGTTTACTTTATTTTTATTTTCCTTTTCCAACATGCAAAATTTTCCATCATTATATTTACATCACATTACATTGTCATCTCATCTAAGGAGTCATATTATGTAATTTTGACACTGAACTAGGGTTCATATAATGAATTTTTGTCACCACATAATATATATATATAAACGTTAGTACGCCTGACATCTTGTTATATTGTAATAATACTATTTACATTTTAATGTTCTAATCATGTTATTTGTTTCTGTATGATTCACATTTTAGTGTTCTAATCATGTTATTTGTTACTGTATGATTCACATTTTAGTGTTCACATGTTGTTAATCCTCACTGTATTATTCACATTTCAGGGTTCACAAAATTATTTTATATTTCTTCCTATGTGACGTTTACATTCTGACTTCAAACACGCTACTCTCAATAGAGTTAATGTGAACCTTGCCATTCAGTCACAGGACTTCAAATATTTCAAACCTTTATGGGTTGATTTAAAATACATATATAAGTAAGCAATGAATGTGGTTGTTAAATTTGATAGATTCAGGGTTCACATCATGTTATTTGTCACTTTCATTGTAGGTTGCAAATGTTATTCACATGTGTTGTGTTCTCGTTTTAACATGTAAATATGGTTCACATGTGAGTTTTCTTTCCTCGTCATAGTATTTTGTCAGTGTTTTTCTTTGTTACTAAGGTTTACATCATGTTTTTTTTCATCACATTATTATCATTAATAGCTGAGGTCAGATTATCAATAAAAATGCTTACAAGATCAACAATATATGTATGTTACTTGATTCCAATACTAGTTATAGATTATATTCATAAGTTATAAAGGCAACAGTAGTATACCGCTGTTCAAAAGTCATAAATCGATTGAGAGAAAACAAATCCGGGTTACAAACTAAAATCGAGGGCATTATAAGAAAATGATATTATCAAGATGCTTGATTTCTTGATTGACAACATATTTGTTACGTTTGGAGGACGTGCTTTTCAACAGACTGTTTGCATTCCAATGGAAACCAAGTATGCCCCTCTTCTTGACGACTTGTTTCTTTATTAGTATGAGGCTGACTTCATACAGGAACTTCTTAGGAAGAAAGATAAGAAGTAAGCAATATCCTTTTACTTTACTTTCCGCTATATAGATGACGTTCTCTCACTAAATAATTCAAAAATTGGTAACTATGTTTAACGTATCTATCCCATCGAACTAGAGATAATGGTGTGTACAGTCTTTATGAATTAAAAAGGGCAAACAATAAATTAACCTGTGTACATATAATTGGTTTAGATTAAGAGTACCTACTATTCTGCTGTAATCAGTAAAATTTAGTTAGTAAGTAAGAAATAAGTGATCAACACACCCCCTTAACAAAGTGAATAAATAAATAAAAAAAACATATCTAGTTTTAAGCGGGTTCGCGTGTCTTAATCAAATTTTATATTTGATATGAGATTTCGCTATATTTTTCTATAAATGAACTTTATCGTATACCTAATAGAAAAATGAAATAAAAAAATTGGGTCACCGTTCATTTACGCTCACAATCTGCCTTCGAAAGAAGCATACGTTTTTGTTAAAGTTCTTTTTTTCTGTTGAACTAATAGGAGAAAAAGCGGTAATATCGAAATAAAAAAAAAAGTAAATTACAGAAATCGTTTAAATTTTACAATTATTTAGTTTATATACAGCTCATTCGAAAACAACAATAAAACTTATACTCTGGTCACCGATGAGTTAAAAAAGATATTTCAATTTGAATGCCAAAATATGGCGTTTTTGCACCAAAGGGAGATAATTTGGAGCTTTTTCAATGATATCTACATTTTAAAAGTCACCAACATTTTTTGTACAATATTATAAAGTAACAACTACTTAAGGTAATTAATAAAATTTGCAATGAAAAATTAATGTTAATTTTTTTTCTGAAAATCTTATACCCGCGAGCCTCCTTAAATCATGTTGATCAAAACCGTGAATGTATGTTAAGTTATAACAAATTAACGTAAGACAGTAAAACTATGTTCACAGTCTTCACACTACGCCAAGGAACTAATAGACCACTTTCGAGTTTGTCCGTCACCGGAGAATACTCATCAATTACGCGCGCCTTTATGACATCATTTACCAGATAGAATGGATCGCCTGTATCCCCTGCTCGATAAACGTTCATCAAGCGTCTGAGGTCTAATCGAAAGTATGAGATGGCACCAGATTCTTCATAAATTCATCTTTTTTCCTCAAAAAAATCGGGAAACACTTCTCAAATTTTTTAATAACAAAAGTATGAATATTATTTAAATATACTTGAAATGTCTTAAAATTGGTTTCAATTTAACTTGAGGTATATTGTCTCAGGAAACTTTACCTCACTTTTATTTTAACAGGGTCGTAACAACATGTAGGAAATTTCAAAACCAAACGCTTGTCTCCATATCAAATTGTGTTCACGGCTTTGCAAGAAGAAAGTTCGGTTTTCTTTCAGACTTATAGCCCTGATTTTTCGGGATCAATGTTTCTTATTTATTTTCACTGATTACCCTTCTGTGTTCTATTAGTGTTGCATTCCTTTTGTAATCTAGTAATTTTGTTATGAACTTGATCATGAGTTTACAAAAAAATAGCAGCCACATGCTTAACTATGTGAATTCCATTTTTGCTTTATCATGCACATTGGTCTTTTGATGTTGTACCTAGAAACTTCGTTCTTACACTGAATTTATACATTTTGCTTTGAGACCAAAATATTGTCAAAGTATTATTAAAACAAAACTTCATTTTCAGGTTATTTAATGGTCTTCGGAACACCTAGAAAGCATGATTTTGCATCATTTGTTCTATAGCTTCTTGGGCCTTCAGTGGCTCCAAAACCCTTTAAAAAATTATGTTTGCCAATACATTTAAAAGTGTCTAGTTTTAACTAAACTTTAATACTATGTATGTATGCAATACATGTATATGCAGTTAGGAATTTAAAAGATTCATTTCTGCAGAAGGGGATGGTAAATCTAATTAAATGGTACATAATGACTGGACTATACTATATGTATTATTAAATAAACAAATCATTTAAAAAATTGTATGTTTTAAAATATCAAAAATATAGTTGTGAATATGAATAATCAGTCCCTTGCTTTACTGAAAATAAAAAATCTTGCTTCAATAGTGCAGAAAATGAATAATCTGTCCTCTTAGTTTACAAAAATAAATAACCGATCAAAAACAAATCCTCCTGCCCCAATGTATGTCATCATCGTCGAGAAATTAAAATACAATAGAATGTGACAAGTTTATTCAGTTGAATAAAGTTATCTTTATATTATATACCTACAAGGGGTTAGTGTCTTTCGGTCCTTTATTTCAAGACCAAACCTGGAGTGCCCCACGTTTTGATAAAATGTGGTTACAGCAACAAATAATGGCCTGCGTTAGGTCATCATTTACCATCTACAGAGTATACAAACATTTAATTCGTGTTTTAATGTCAATAAAAGTTTTACTGTACAATTTCCTATTTTTTTATTTATAAAGTTAAGGCAATAACAACTCTCCGTTTATCAGACTAAAATAAAATAATTACCGTTTACTCATTTACTCATTTTTGTCGAGCCTGCAACTTTTGTTGCAGAAAGCTCGACATAGGGATAGTGATCCGGCGGCGGCGGTGGCTACGGCGGCGGCGGCGGCGGCGGTGTTAGCTCACTTCTTAAAAGCTATATATTTTAGAAGCTGGAAAACCTGGATGCTTCATATTTTGTATATAGATGTCTCATCATACGAAGTTTCCGTCAGTCACATGTCCATTGTTCTTGACTTCATTTTCATGGTTCAGTGACCACTTGAAAAAAAAGTTCAGATTTTTTGCAATGTTAAATTTTCTCTTACTGTAAGTAATAGGATAACTATATTTAGTATGTGCGTACCTTGCAAGGTCATCATGCCCGTCAGACAGTTTTCACTTGACCTCAACCTCATTTCATGGATCAGTGAACAAGGTTAAGTTTTGGTGGTCAAGTCCATATCTCAGATACTATAAGCAATAGGTCTAGTATATTCGATGTATGGAAGGACTGTAAGGTGTACATGTTCAACTGGCAGGTGTTACCTGACCTTGACCTCATTTTCATGGTTCAGTGGTTAAAGTTAAGTTTTTGTGTTTTGGTCTGTTTTTCTCATACTTTATGCAATAGGTCTACTATATTTGTTGTATGGAATGATTGTAAGGTGTACATGTCTAGCGGGCAGATGTCATCTGACCTTGACCTCATTTTCATGGTTCAGTGGTTATAGTTAAGTTTTTGTGTTTTGGTCTGTTTTTCTCATACTTTATGCAATAGGTTTACTATATTTGTTGTATGGAATGATTGTAAGGTGTACATGTCTAGCAGGCAGATGTCCAACATGAAGAGTTTTGACTAAGTTTACGAAATCGTTAATATAGAAATTGAACATCAAGGGAGATAATAAACATCATTGTTTTAATCCGCAATTTACTGAAAACCAGTCTGTAGAAAATCCATTTACACGCACTCAGTTTCGAACATCACTGTAAAAAGATCGTAGAGCGTTTAACATAGTCCCGTTTATAACAAGGTCTTTTAATTTAGTGAATAAAAGTTGCCTGTTGATAGAATCATATGCTTTCTTAAAGTCTATAAACGCGGCGTACGTAGACATTCGTTTTAATTTTCTGCACTCGATGATTGAAGTCAGTGTTGAAATATGGCCAATCGTGCTTCGGCCCTTACGAAAACGGCCCTTACGAAAACCGTTCTGTTCGTCATTCAAAACGCTATTTTCTTCTTCCCAAAATACTAGTCGATTATTTAGAATGTTGCAGTAAATTTTGTATAATATGGTGCCAAGGGCTTTACCACGGTAATTCGATGGATCGCGGCTGTCAGCAGTAGAAGACTTTGGAATCGGGTTAATAATAGTTTTACTCCATATGTTTGGCACCATCCCAGTCTCAAAACATTTATTGAATAGAGTTAATAAAACTTCACTAATTTTGGATTTTTCAATACTTCTCCAGGTATTTCGTCGATTCCTGACGCTTTGTTGTTTTTAAAAAATCGGATAGCTTGAATAAGTTCCTCTAGGCTAATGTGTTCATTTAAATATGACCCATCGCCTTCGTTTATTTCGTTTTGTGTTTCACTTATACTATTATTACCCGTCGGATTTAATAAAGTCTGAAAACTATCTTGCCAGACTTGAAGTATATATATGTCATATCATTACTTGTTGTACCATCCTCTCTGACCACTTCCATCGGAATGCGTTTAAATGTTTCTTGACCAACACCAATTTTGCCAATTTCTTTCCAAAACTGTTGACTATTTGAAGTTAGTAAATTTTCAATATTATCTTGCTGTTTTTCCAATATATACGCTAGAGTAGTTTACTTGGCAATTATACCACATCTTCTTAATTTTATTAATTAAGCAATGCTAATTAATTCTCTCTCTAAAGCTCTCGATTAGTAAATAACAAAGATGTCAGCTTAATGTCAATCACTTTTAACATAATTTCTTCAATCGGAAATAAATCAATATAATGTCATGTATGTTAATACTTTAAAATTTCAAATTAAAAAAAAAAATTTTGCATTTATTTTATGTATAATAATTCGACTTCTTATTTTCACATACCATAAAATATATTTTCTTAAAAATCAAATTAAATATCAACTTATGAAAATGATAATAAAGTGAAATGACCTTATAACAGTAAAATTAAGTCAAAATATGAATTATACAAATACATTGTACATTCTTAAAAATAGTTTTGAAAATCGAAAATTGTATGTAAAATGAGAGTAAGTGACCATTGCTATGCAAAAGAAAGGGGCAGCTATAAAAGGATTCAAAAATAAAATAGAATTAGTGAAAATTGTTATATAATTGAGTTTGAAGATGAAACACACTTTATTTTAATACGTAAAATTAATAAATCTGTACGAAAATAGCAAGACAAAGAAACATAAAATTTAATTATAATTTCATTTTCTTGATCCGGGATTTTTTAAATCATCTGAAAAGAAAGTTAACATCTAGTTCTTTCTTCATTTGATATAAGTTACTGTCCCTTTCATTAAAAAGTCATGAGGAGAATGAACACAATACCTGCATAATTATCTATCTTTTTTTTATTGGTTTGTTTTTAATTCCGGTACATTTTATGTTAAATATTTTATCATATTAAGCAAAGAGTATAATTTTAACAAATATACAGGGAATGCAATATATCTGGAACAACTCCCCAGTATTATATTATTGTTGTTGGTGACGGGGAAATGCAGTTTGGTCAAGTTAGTGAAGATTAAATATTAGAACGTCCAATGAAATACCAGGTATAATACAAGAATCATACGGTATCACCACTGACATCACTACGTATATGTGAGATAACACTGTGACACATGAAACGAGAGTTTCCTAGTGGCGGATCCAGAAATTGTCATAAGTGAGGCCCACTGACTGTCTAAGAGGGGGCCCGATCCGGGGGTCAGGAGGATTTTGAAAATAAATAAATCAGCCTAGAACATCACAAAAATAAATGGTTTGTTCTGTGGTAATTTGAAAATAAATAATCTGACGTCCAAATTATTGAAATAAATAATTCAGCGGGTCTTTCAAACCGTTTTTATATATGCTATTCAAAAGTATGAGATGGGACCAGATTCTTCATAAAATCCATCTTTTTCAAAACTTTTTTTCAGGAAACACTTCCCAATTATTTTACTTATTAAAGAATAGATATTATTTATATGTCTGAAAATAGGTTTCATTACCAGTCTCTGTAACAACTTTCTCAATTGTATTATAGGGAAATAACTACATTGAGGCATGTAGGAAATTATAACCAGAAGTTTGTCTCAAAAACAAATTGTTTTCACGGCGAGTGTGTTGCAAGTAGAAAGTTCTGTTCTCGGACATACCCCTGGTTTTTTTTTCGTGGTCAGGTTTCTTATTTATTTATTTTTAATTAGTTAAGAAAGTAAGTAAGTAATGACTTCATTTAAAGAGGGTGACTCAATTAGCTTTCGATAATCTACCTCGAGGCCCTCACGAAGAACAAACAGTACAAATATAACAAAGCTTACAGTTTTTAACATATTATGTAAATGCAATATTCATGCTAACTACAATTCCCAATATGCCATGTAAATGTTACATGTACTGCATACATACATGGTATCATCTTTTGACTGCATGTAACTGGTATTTTATAAAAGTATCGTCAAACATTTTTATGCCGAGTGGAGCGAGGATAAAAAAAAATAATTAAGCAAGGATTGGGAGCCTCTAAAGGCTCTGAGAAGCTATAGAACAAATAACATGAATGCAAGTACTGTTTTATAACTTTTTGACAATATCTTGGTCTCAAAACAAAATGCATAGATACAGTTTAAGAGTTTAGTTTTTAGGGACAACATCAAAAGACAAATATGTAGGATAAACAAAAACTAAGCTACAAAAAGATTGCAACACTAAGAGAATAAAGAAGGACGATCAATCAACAAATTAAAGACAAACCCGGGAATCGAAAAACAAGAAAAGCAAAACAATAAGACAAAAAACACTGAAACCTTTAAAAACAATCTTAAAATGCAGAAAAGAGCTGCAAGATTTATTCTTTATGCACCAATACTAACACCTAGTATTAATTTATTTAAAGAGCTAAAATGGTTGAATTTCAAATATAGAGTTTCATATCATAAACTTATACTTGTTTATAGAATTCTAAACGATAAAGCACCTGATTACTTAAAGGGACTCTGTTGTCCAATTGTAAACCTACATAGTAGAAATCTAAGGTCATCGGCAAATAATAATTTAGCCGTTGTACGACCGAACACAAATTCAATGAAGAAATCGTTTGCATATAGCTCATCAATACTTTGGAATAAACTGCCAGATGAAATAAAATGTTGGACACTTTTAAACAAAAGTGTGTTGATTTCTTGACTATAAATGATTTATAACAAATGAAATGTTTGTCGATACTTTTAAAAAATGCCAGTAACAGCCAAAAGATGATACCATGTATGTATGCAATACATGTAACTTTTACATGGCATATTGGGAATTCAGAAGTTTCATTTCTGCAGCGGATAATGATTAATTCTGATTAAAGGGTACATAATGACTTGACTATACATGTATAAATTTAGTGAATCAAAAACATGTATGTTGCTTTGCAAATATTTTAAATATAGTGTAGAAAATAAATAACCTGTCCTTTCAACTTTCAAAAATAAATAACCGATCCAAAACAAATCCTCCTGCCCCCCCCCCCCCCCCCCCCGAATATCAAATCGTCGTCCCCTAAACTATATAAACCCGAATCATACCACTGACTTGATTGATTTGTTGATTTGATTTTTGAAACGAGAGTTGCATTTTAATAAGACATATAGTATAACCTCCGACATTTACTTAGCTTGGATTAGATACAAATGTACTGACGTCAAATCAATAAAAAAAACCTACTAGGTAAGTCTACAAATATTGATCAATAAAAAAAACTACTAGGTAAGTCTAAGAACATTGATCAATAAAAACACCTACTAGGTAAGTCTAAGAACATTGATCAATAAAAAAAACCTACTAGGTAAGTCTAAGAACATTGATCAATAAAAAAACTACTAGGTAAGTCTAAGAACGTTGCTTTACACAAAAGATTTTATGTCAAGAGTGATAAAATATTCCACAAGTAATCTTAAAATAAATTATTATTTTTTCATAACAATGTGACTCATCAAATTAAGGTTCGAAATATTGTATACATGTATATTATCATGTTCATTCAACAATAGAAACTTGGGTTGTTGCGTTAATATTGAGTATATCATAGCATTGTATCCCTGTTTGGTCATTGACCTTTTCATTCATACTTATATATAGTGCAGTTTAGTTACACATAATGACCTTACATAACCTACCATTTTATAACGTGACCTTAACTATAGCGATAAGAGGAACACGTATCCGATATCATCTGTGAAACGGATATTCCATAACAGTCAACACACTTGTGATTGCGTCCGTAAGATTTAAGGAGGCAGGGTGATACATAATAACGTGTATATACAAACCTCAACTCGTGCCCAGACTCAGCCAACAATTTTACAATAAAAAGCATCTTTAAAGTTATTTATATACAATTAAAGGGGTTGCTATAAAATGTTACGTTCTAGACATGCCTTTGTCGTAACTACGATCCAGTTCCCTTTTCACGAATGTGACCTACCGAATTAGATTGTTTACGGGTTTGTAATATTTTATCTATTAGTTTAAATGTCCCTATGGTATCTTGCACCCCCTCCTTTAGGTACTTACATGTATCAAAATGTCATTGCTTTTCTTAAATGAGTTTGGTATGCTAACGTCATGATCAATGAAGTCACATGGCAAGCCCTTTTCATATTTCTAGATACATGTCAGTCGGACAACCGGAAGCCTCTGAGTAGGAATATCTTAATCATAAGTGTCCGTCAGACAAGTTGTAATGGCCGCCAATTTTGGTGTTATTTTTGAAAGACCGTTTTCATTAAATTTCAATGATAAATTTCAAATTTATTTAAGTTTTCAGATGGTATTCACTACAAGTTATTGCTGTTCTTTAATTTATTTGATAAAAAAGGGCAGATCGATTGAATAATACGACAATAATCAACTTTTTCAGTGTAAATTTTCAAGCTCAAAAATTGTCATTTTTTCCTTTATGTGAAAAATCGAAGCGAGAAAGTTACGAGAGACACCTTAAGATTGCTATATTCTTAAAACTGAATGTTTCCGCTTTAAAATGTGCCCTCATTTGTGAAAATCGGTAAATGAACATTTTTTTGTACCTATTTTGAAGATCGGGTTTTTTTGCTCGGAAACCCGGATTTTTACCCTCAAAGCGTTTTTTGCTTACACATAATTCATCGTTTCCTTTATTATGTCCCTTGTTTTTTCACCGGACAATTCAAGTTTACATAGCATCACTAAGTGGTTTCAACGTCACTAGTAGAAAATATTAATGTTAAACGTGTCGGTGATACTAAACAGAGTAGACTAGAGAGACTAGAGTATCACCCGAACGTGTTACTATTAATTACTCGCATAATTTGATTTGTAATACATGAATAGTCTGTCAAACCATGGGCTTCATATCGATAGTAAACAACTTCAAGGCAAACAATAACAAGCTTAAACCCTGTGGCTGTGGTCAAACAAATATATGCACTAACTTGGCAGATTGTTGGCTTAACACTATATATAACTATCACGATATCAGTAAGGACCTAGTGTAAGGTCCCTGCATGGTTATAAACTTTGATGATTTTCAATGCAAAAAAATTTACACAAAATGAAACCAGCAGCCAGATAAACTGATATTTATAAGTCATCATAAATTGACCCATGAGCAAGTAAGATGCTAAAAATACTTAGAACACGCTCTATAAGGGACTGGAACCTTCTGCCAGACACAGTGGCAGCTGCACCTACACTCGAGGAGTTCAGGGCCAAATTAGCCAGTGTGCCCTGGACCCAGATGCAGCCTAACTAGACATCAGTTTGCCAAATTGTACAGTGTAAATAGTTTTAATTATTTTGTTAATATTCACTTTTAATCAATGGAGAAGCCTCCTGTTTTACCGAGCGGAGTTAGTAAATCACTCAAATATGAGGTCAACTCCTTAACGGAAGAAGAAGAACATGTAAAACGAACATATTTAGAAAATGCCACCTCTTCTTCGCTGCTTCTTCTTCATTCATATAAGAGTAGTCATGGGTTCCTGACAAAACAAAACTCGCCTACACATAAATAAGAAGATGTGGTATGAGTGTCAATGAGACAAGCTCTCCATCCAAATCACAATGTATAAAAAAGTACGGCCTTCAACACGGAGCATTAGCTCACACCGAACAGTAAGCTATAAATGGCCCCAAAATTACCATTGTAAACATACACAATTTAAACAGGAAAACCAACGGTTTAATCTATTTGCTAAACAAGAAAAATCTGAGCAAGAAACCAACAAATGACAACCACTGAACAACAGGCTCAGGTGCATGTAATAAATGCAGTTGGTTTGCTGCTTTAACTGGTGCCAACCTTCATCCAAGCCAGAGACATTGGGGTAACAATACAACATAGTATGATAATATAAAAACCGACCACTTTATATGGACCACTCAAATTAAGCTTGTTGAGAAGGATCTTAAACATGCACAGGACGTGGTACAGGAGGGTTATATGGGTGTAGAATAAGGCCAAATAAAATAATATGTGTTTCCTATCAAATCTTTTTTCTTTTACCTTTTTTTTTACATTGAGTCTGAGAAAGAAATTCTGACTTTAACAGTGCTTTTTGAAAAATGACAAAAAAAATAAACACTTTAAGGTAGGCTATTTCTAAGCTATAATGAGGGAAATAGAAAGCACACATATTTTTTCATTTAGTCTAATATGTTGATTGTTGCCATATAAATCTGTCCGAAGTCTTTTTTAAGTAAAAAGCTCATTTATAACAGACATTTTACATTTTTCATCAACTCCATAATAAATTCAAATTTAAACCAGTCGGTTTAAGAACTTTTATAGCTAGCTATCTGATATGACTATGTTCCATGTTGAAGGCTGTAATGTAACCTATAATTGCTTAAATGGAGAGCATTATAGCTTGGTTGACTCATTGTAACTCATTTCAAAATATGCAACTGAAATAAATTTACCGACAGTTTGCATTAAGTAGAGTTTGAAAATTTAATATGGACAAAATTCTAGTTTATAGTTCTATAAATAAGAAGATGTAGTATGAGTGCCAATAAAGTCATGATAGTTATGACCATACACATGAAGTTTTAACCATTAACAATTAAATTGTTATCAAAAATACATTTGCACATGCATGTATAAAAATAATGAAGCTATGTTGTTGCCTGCTTACAAATATTATTGATTTGCCCTTTCCAACTCTTCAATCAACACATGATAAATACCAATCTTTCAAGTTTTAACAAATATTCAACGGGTATCCTGACAGGACTGTTATTTCTCAACTTCAATCTATGTTTGTATTATGTACTTATCTCATTTGTTTTGCTAAACTTGTATACATTAACCAGCACATTTTAATAATGCATTTATCTGATACAGCATGCATGTATGCATTCAATATATTTTTTTCTTTGCAGCAGTAATTAATAAGCTTGCTTTACCTAAATCTGTATTCAATTTTTGACATATACACAATAGCTTGCTTTCATTAATCTGTATTCCATTTTTGACATACACAATAGCTTGCTTTCCTAAATCTGCATTCTATTTTGACATATACACATTAACTTACTTTCCTTATTCTGCATTTTATTTTGATATTTACACATTAGCTTGCTTTCCTAAATCTGCATTCTATTCTGATATTTACACATTATTTGCTTTCCTAAATCTGCATTCTATTTTGACATTTACACATTAGCTTGCTTTACTAATTCTGCATTCTATTTTGATGTTTACACATTAACTTACTTTCCTAAATCTGCATTTTATTTTGATATTCACACATTAGCTTGCTTTACTAATTCTGCATTCTATTTTGATGTTTACACATTAGCTTGCTTTCCTAAATCTGCAATATATTTATTATGCTTTTCTTTAGTATATGCACCTTCTGATCCTTAACCACCCCCTGTAGTATGCTAGTTAGTTTATAACATAACTGCATGGTGGATGTTGTACAGTGCTTTATAACATATGGATCTCTAACCAGTCCCTCCAAGCACTCTGGACACTGGGGGTTCTAACTAGTACTACACAAATATGTACAAGTATATTTATTCATATATTTCTGAAGATGTAGGACTCAGGACTGAAAACAGACTGAGCTCAGTACAATTAATAAATCTTTATTTTGTCAAGTGTATCAATATCTGTCAATTTAAAAAAAATAATTTCAAGAATTAAACAACTTATTTATAGGCCTTAAAATATAAGATTTTACTTTTTATTTTATCCATTGGAAGATTTTCACAAATTTTATTAATGATAAAAAATTCTGTTGACTTACAAATAAGAGTTGGTGCGGGGCCACTAGGCAATTTACCCACTTTGGCAACCAGCCGCACAATTTAAGCCTAGGCAGGGAATCGAACCCTGATACACCAACAACTTATTTATAGGCCGTAAAATTTTATATTGATTTTCTGAATCTAAACAATTTAATTTGATTTTAAAATAAAGTTTGTGATCTTCCAAACAGAAGCTTTACTTTGAGAAGAAATTGTTTGAAAATGTACAAGCCAAAAGTTAGTCCTTCTTATGAACTAAAAAGCATTCTGAATATTTAACTCATCTTGAGAAAAATGTTTTTCTGTGTTGATTTAGAGGAAATAATAATATTTTACAATATTATACATCAATTATTGTTCGGGTGATTTTTTTTCATGCTTAAAATTTCAATCAATTTTAATACTTTAATCTAAAAAAAATGCCCAAATTTGTGAGAGAAAAAAACATTTAAAGGAAAATAACTTCTACAGTACAGAAGTAAAATGGATTTGTGCACTTTTACATTTTTAGGTAAAAAAAGAATAGTAAATACATCATAATTATGGCTAGATGGTTTCAGTCTTTTACCTCTCCTTTACATCAACTATTCTAATTTATCATTTAAAGGGCAACAACTCCTATAAAGGGTTTATTAGCATTTCAGTAAAACTTTTGTAAATGCTGTCACTAATATTTTTTTATTACAATTTCAAGCTATTTTTTCCAGTATTTGGATTATGTGGTTTATGAGTTAGAATTAAAAACTATGAAGTTTTAAATTGAATAACTTCTATTATTGTTAATGTGTCTGCATTAAAACCTCTTTTTGGGATTTTAAATGAAACACGTCCACCGGTTTTATTGGTGAATTCACTGAACATTCATGTACAGCGCCCTCTAGCGACCCACCACGAGCATATAATTTAAAATTTCATGATCAAATATATTCAATTTATCAAAAGCTCTGTTGTAATTATTTTCCATACTCGTAATGACTCTTGAGCAGAACTCGTGTTACCCAGTGTTAGACCCCCCTCCCCCCCTAACAATAAAAGAGGAAGAAAACAAGTTTCTTTTCACAAAAATTCTATTTTAGAAATTTAGCTTGGATATTGGGAAGTTTTTTTATTTATTGGTTCTTAAAATATTAAACCAGTACATTTAAATGTTTTGTTTTTACAAAATATATTACTTAATAAATTAGAGTAAATCATGCAACAACCTTATGCTATATCCTGATTTGGCAAATACATGTTACTTTTGAATTTTTTCATACATTGCCATGAAATTATTTACATTTTTTTCCCTTTCAAATAAATTTAGGGGTAATTTATCTTATTTTAGTATTTGTTTGTACATGGAGATATACATACACTGTATAAGCATTTTAAATGTGTGCACTGGACTTTCACAGAGTTTTGCCCCTGGCTTAAAAATAAAAATATAAACAAGCTTCAAAAGTACAATCTACCCAAAAAGCCAGACTAGGAAGAGCACTTAAACTTAAGAAACAAAATCATGCACATTACCTATATAAAGTGAAATTTTAGCTCTTAAAAAGGTACATTGTTTGAAATCTTAATTAGTTCAAAGTTCTTTTTTTTTAAAGTGTTAAAAAATTAACAAAAAGTTGACAAATTAAAAATATCAAAATCTTCATATGCGGTTAACCTTATAATATATGCAATAAATGTTTTGACGACATGTACTTGTTCTTAAACACTACTTTCTAAAATGTGTTTTGTAGTATTAAAGGAATTAGGAAAAACTCAATTTCATAAAAGATCATATAACTACTTTCAAAAATGATAAAAATAAATTTCAAAACAGATTATCTTTGTAAATTAAGTTTAAAAATAATAAATCTTCCTGGAGACATCAAATATTTAAAAAATAGTACTTTTAATTTATTTTTTTATTGATCTTTCTAATTAACAATTGCCTGAAAAATTTGTGTTTGAAATAATTAATTACTTGTCTGTTGCTTAAATGATGCTACAGATATCATGAACAGTCAAATGTCCAACCCTATGGACAACATATCAGGATACTGTGTGCAGATTAATAGTAAAGAATTTTGAATTTGAAAATAAATGAATAAACTACCAATATCATAGTAGATCACATGACCAACCCTATGGACAACCTATCATGATATTGTTTGTAGGATTCCTTTCTAAAATGAGCCATTTAATTTTCAACAGTATTAAAGCACAAGTACAAAATTGCAAAATAAATAAAATATCAGTTATTTGAAATACTTAAAAATAAAATATATAAAAATGTTTCATTTGATTCAAATAATACAAAAAAAAAATTGAAATCAGAAAAATATTTATGCTAATTGTTGATACTGAAAATTAAATATAATATTTTCGAGATCATCATCGTCTACATTTTGCAACTCAAAGAAAACCGAACCATCCATTGTATCATCACCAAAGTCACTCCCATCAGATTCTGAATTGTAAAGCACTTGAGTAGAGGCAACAGCCTCAGCAGTATTTTCTTCTGTTTCCTCTGTATTGCACACCTGTGAATTAACATTCTTATTTTTACAGGAACTACCACACTTACAACCTGGACCACATGCCATATTAATTTTCTTACAACCACATATTTTGCTATTACAGTCTGATTTTAAACAGTTGCAGCCTGCAGTCCAAAGCTTTATATTATTGATTACTTTTTGCAAATTTTCCGGAGAATCCCAAATGACATCCAACTGTCCATCAATTTCTAATTTCCAACCAAAGTCTGTCAATGATGGATACTGAACATTCTCACGGTATGCTTGGATCCATACCCTACTCACCCAATAAGATCTTTTCCAATGAAGAAATAATGCATCAAAAGATGGCAAATAAAATTCTTCTGATGGAACTCTACTATAAAGGGCCTCTCTTATTTTTGAAATCCAAGCAATATGATTCTCTTGAGGTGATAGGTTAGAACTATAAACTGTTCTATATAACTGCTCTGGAGTCTCTAATTTTTCTCTTAGAAAAGCTGAAGAACACTTCCTCCAGTATTCACATCCAATTAAACGAATAAATGATAGAAAACTAGAAATGTCATCAGAGTTTGTGAGAGATAATTTGCCTATCACATTATTTTCAACTGAACTTATAATAAATTCTGTGTATTTGAAGAATGTTTTAAAAAATGATGTTTTACCATGATCTTTGAAAAATGAAACATAATCGCAACCAGTTAATATAAATAAATTTTGTATGATGAGAGGAAGGTCATCTTTTTCAATGCTGTGAAGATCTGGATCAGATTCAAGGCACCTTATAAATCTGTTCATGCTAAAAAATATTAAGTCATTTTTATAAGACAACTGAACTGCTTTATTTTTGTCACTGCATTTTTGCATAATGGGTAATCCAATGTGGTATGTATCATTATCTAGAGAATAAATTAAAATATTTTTACATTGTGAATTATAAGCATGAAACCATACTCGACTATCACCTTCAGAAATATTTGTCTGCAAGTTTGTGGCAATCTTTTCAGTATTTTCTTCAACAACTTTTGTTATGGAAGCATTTTCAAAGCCACCACCAATTACAAAGCTCTGACCAGAATTCAAAGCTATTTTTGCGAAATGCAAAAATTTTTCACTGACTAATTGGACAAGCAGCTTCTTGTTTTCTCTGTTATGTAAAAATGCTTGCCAATCTGATGGTATTTTTGTGGTCTCTGAAATTAATATTTTAGCTGATGTTTCTGATTTTTCATCTCTTCGTTTACGCTCAATGTCTTTCGGTGATAACTGAGGTGATTGATCATCAAATACAATGTGTATTTCTTTTGTGTTGAGTTGGATGTAAGGAATTATCTAGCGATTGAATAATGAAACTAAGAAATGAGCAAATAAGCGATTTGAAGATTTTAGGGGTTTAGAGTTCAGAATAAACATGCCATCTATGATGACACAGTCTGGTTTAAAATGTAGTTTGTTTTCGAATGCCTCAGGGTAACGAGAATGGTATATGCCTAAAGTTTTTGATTTATCACCTTTGTATGGTAAGCCGTCATGGTCAACAATTGCACGTGGCAATGAAATAAATTGTTGCAAATCTGATATTGGTGTGTTTTGTTCTTTAGACCATGCTATTTGTTTTCTTAAAAGTGAATTCTCAGTCCTTTGATCTTTCAGTTCTCTTTTTACTTTTGATATGCTATGTGTTTTTGTAGAGAAAGTTGTTATTTTTCTGGTCTTATTATATCTAAAAATACCATCTGACTGACAAATCTTGATATATTTTCTTAGATGTTCCTGAGCAATTTTCTGCAGATTTAATAAGTCTGATCTCTGCATATCTGTCAATACAACTTTGCTGTTGAATGCATGCTTCAGTTGTCCATTTTCATATCTAAAAAATAATCCAGATTCAATGCTTTCTCTATATGATGTAATATTTTGTATTTCAAAAGATGGACGGTTTACAGAATTATTGAAATCTTTTCGCTTACATTCTAATTGATCTTTTATGTTACCCAACACTTTTGCTCGAAATGGAATGTAATGAACTAACTTTGTCAAAGCAGATAAGGTGAAAAAATTAGACATTGCATTTTTAACTTCTCTGTTAATACAACTTTCATGAGCCTCGTCTAAGCCCTGAGAATGCATGTTTCTTCCCAAAATATTAACAACCCATCCACCTTTCTCAAAATGTTCAATTGTTGATTTAGGAAAAGATTTTAAATCTGCAATATGAAATGGTAGAAGTCTTGAATAAAATTTACAATCTGTTATTTGAGTGGTTTTTGCAACATGTTTTAAACAGTAGTTCCTTAAATGCCAGTTACCACTTCTAATGGATAAAAAGTAAGAGACATAAATGAATCCGTGGTAGTGAATGAAGTCATGCCAAAATTTCCAATTTTCATTCTGTTCACTCAATCTGCAACATAAATTTTTAAACTGTAATGAAAAATGTGACATTAAAGCAAGATGCTGCTGAATCTTCTCATCCTGACTTAGTTCTTGATTTTGTAAAATGAAAGAAACCTTTTTAATGTAATTTTCTTCTGATTGATCATTTAAGTCATTTTCTTCTGCATATTTAAGAATAGCACTAATTTGTTGTAAATAAAATGCTTCCCACACCTGCATCAAAAAGTGATGAGTTTTGTCAAAGTTTGTTGCCTGCATCACAGAAGCACCAACTGCACCATGATGAAAGAGTTCAATAAGTTCCTTTAGTCCTGCATCTAAATATAATTTCATTATCATACGTTGATAATTTTTAAGGATATGCCAATCCCCAGGAAAAGGTAAAAGCCAACTTAAATCATCCTTCAACTCAAGCTTCAATTTAACCAAAAGATCATAAGTCTTCCCATCACCCACCACCACCAAATGCTTTAATTCTCTACCAATTTTAAAGTCCTGGTGTAGTGTATCTAAAATAGTTTTCAATGTTTCTTTACTGTCAGCTTGTTCATTAAGTAAAGAGTGATATTTCACATTGGCTGTTTCTACGGGTATGTTACTATTTTTTTCGCTTATAAATGTTTGCAAATTGGTCTTGCCTAAATTGTTTGAACCATTCAAGCTGAGTAAATTGTTATAACAGAATTCAAATAATACTGTACTTACAGAATCTGCAGCCCTTTTTTCTGGCACTGTGCTTTCAAAATCAATCAAATCAAAAGATACCTTTTCAACATTCTTTGACAAACATGCAGCACTGTCTTTTATCATGTCATCAACTAAATCTGTACAAATCTTACTGTTGTGTATAGCATAGTGTGGCAATTTTGTTGTCCTTCTACGGTATTTTACAGATGCCTGACCACTGTTTAATGAGCTGTATATATCTACAATGCTAGAAAGCTTTTGGTTGAAGTTATTAACAGATCTCAATGTTATTGTATCCTTTATATCAATTGATTCTTGAAACAAAACACCATCAAAATAATCTTGGCGAGAAATAAGAGGAAAGTAAAGTCCATTTTTATTTAACAGATTTATCGAATGGTTGCTATCAGGATTTGCTCTTAATTGAACAATAGGTTTTATAGAGTTGTCATGTTCCTCAAAAATATTAACTGCACTTCCAGTGACATAAACCAAAGCAGTCATATCTAAGTAATTTACTACACGATTTAAATCATATAAGTAAAGCTCATGGTTGACATGTTCATCAATGTTATAGTCTGTCATTTGTGAAAATCTCTTTTCTTCAAGAAACTGTGAGTCATTTAAAACTGCTGTAAAACATTCATGAATTACATTTTGAGTGAAGTCAGTCTCAAGGCTATCTTTGATCTCATCACAGCACTTTCCAGAGGTATCCCTGGGAGCGTTTAGTAAGTTTAAGTTAGAAGAAATTACAAAAGACTGGAAAAAAGATGTAACTTTTTGTGATGTTTTATGGTTTATACATGTATAGTCAGTATTACCATAAGTAAAAGTCTCACCTGGTAGGACAACAAGTCTTTCATCTAGATTTAAGGAAATACTTTGTGGTTTCGGCTCTACTAGCTGAACTGATGTCCCATCAAATCCACGGTGCACATCAGTAGACTTTACTGCAGCATAACTAGATCTTTTATTGACATTATCAATTGAAGCAATTATAAGTGTTGATGGTATTTTGTCAACAGGCTTATTTACCTTATTTTCAACTACCATTGTTTGATTGCGTTCCAAAGTTTGTTTTGAAACACAGATACCAAATTTGTTAAGAATATTAATGCAATCACTGGAAGATGTGGTGAACTTATCAATTATATCTGAAATGATTTAATTGGAAAGTATTGCATTTTGTATCAAACTTGAACAGTAATGAAAACAATATGTTAATTAGTTTAAAATCAATATTTTCAAAAGTTTTATCTACTTCTGCAGCAGATTTAAATTTATTAGATGATGTTAGAGATGTAATAAATTCCCAAAGATCAGGAGGACAACTATTTTTCACAATGTCAACCAATTTAGCATCATCTACAGTTTTAAAGTCAAAATTTAAATTTTTTATGCAGTCTTTAATCATTTGTTTAAGAATTACACAGGCTTTTTCAAGTGTATTATCATTTCCCTGTTTAGACTGATAACTGACAACTTCTGACTTTGTATTACATAACTTCTCTTTTTGGTGCCCTTGAAGTGCCAAGACTAAGCATCTGCGGTCCTCAACTCCATGCAGTTTCACCATAGTACCAATTTTATCGATTTTGTCTGTGTCAATGTTCGAACTGAAAATTAACTGTAGTTTGTCAAGTATAAATCTGGTCTGGTTTTGTCTCAGATTTGATGAAAAACAACCTCCAAACTTTTGAAACTTGTCAACAATTTCTGAAAGAAGCAAAGCTTTGTCCTGCATTAATTCAGTACACAAAAATTTGATAAGTTCATTTAAAGCAAGTTTATTGATAGCTGGTATATCAATATCTAAAGTACCACTTACTGCTTGCTTCAAAATTAATGATACATACTCTCTAGGACTAACACATTCTACCTTTTTATCATGTTGCTGTTGGCCTGTATATCTGTAAAGAATTGAATGACATTTTTTGCATATTACATCACCTCTTGTCAATATTTTGTCAGTTGTGCCTTGTTCATACATATATTGCTGCAAATAAATTTGGTCAAAATTAGCATAATATTTCTTGAATAATGATAAATTGCAAATTTTACATTTAGCTTTACAACTTTTATAATAATTGTATGCTTTTAAGTAATGGCCATCACAAAGAAATATGGATTCAATTTGAGCTTCCTGAAGACTGACTGAAAAGCAAGTGTTTAATTCATCAGTATCTAATGGTGAACTTCTTGTTACAGATGTATTTGTACAGGAGTTGCACAGAGCAAGTGCACATTCCAGTTTTGGTTTTTTGGCAGTTTGTAAGCTTTCCTCTGCCAGAGCTTTATGTGAAAAATTCCTATTGAGTTTTAACATACATGACATGCATATATATGCAGTCTTTTTCACTTATTTTGTGTTTAGATTTAACAAAGTCAACAAATTCTAATTGATAAGATTTAGAACCTAGGTGTAAGTAACCATAATTACTGTCCTTTTTGCAGAGAGAACATGGTCCACAATAATCACCAGGATGAACTGGGCTTTCTCTTACACCTCCTAGGCCTGGTTGGTACAATTTCAGGATATCATTATCTGTACATTCTATCACATCATTGGTTGACAAACATGTTCCAGCTCTGGTCTGTAAATACTGCATATTCTGTTTAATACCTGAAACCTTTTCAATAAACTGTTTTAGTTCTTTTACTTTAACCTGCATTGTTTTAGAAATAAAAGTAAATGACTTACCAAAAACATGTATATGAACTTTTAGGAGTGGTAAAATCTCATCATTTTTACATTGTTTACTTGTGAATTCTTCTTGTAAACCTTTGTTTGATGGCATAGCTGTGTCTTGCTTTCTATTGTGTTTTTTTTCTACAAGATGTCTTGTCCAAGTTAGCCAATACTGAAAACATGTTTGTACTGAGGTGTGCCATGTTATTTGAGACTTGTTTGCCTGTATACACTGATTTCTTGCAGGAGATGCTACCATTATGTAACAAGGGGCTTGTAAGAGGTGTAGAATCCTTTTTGTGTGAACTTTTGTCCTTGTATGTTTTACCCAGGGGTCTGCAATGAACAGACACTTGAGAGGCCTCACTACTCACTTGCTCATACATGTCAGATGGCTTTTTCAAACCTGAAATTTTTAGATGTTGTTGAAGCGACGGCCTACTCAACAACTGTTTTATTTCAAGGCCCCCCCTTGGGCTTGATAGCAGTGGAAATTCTTCTTCATACTTGAACACTGACATTATGAATTATTTATAAAGAAGCAGTTATATTTTTCTGGAATCTTCTTCGATCAAAATTTAATACCCGGGGAAATAATCGACAAAATAGCCCTAAAAAGTAGAAGATATTTGAAAATGTGACAAGTTATTCAATTTTTATACAATTCTGTACTATTTAAACTTATATTTCCTTCAAATTTTCTTGATTTCACTGCAGAAATGGGATGTACGTCTGTACGCTGAGCCCGCCCCGGAAGAAAAGAACGCAATGGCTGATGGTCATCGTCTTCAGAAAATATGTTTTTTTGTTATTTTTTTTCAAAATATTTTGATAAAACTTTATAAAATCCCAATCTGTAAATCAAGATTTAATAGGCATTAAAAATTCACAACAAAAAGTTTTCAAATAAGAAAATAACGAAGAAAATAAAATCGGAAAAGATGCGAGTCATCTGCGTAAAATGTCAACACATATTTCACCCCCAATAAAAAACAGGTACACTTTTTTGTTCATGCAAGAGACACATAGAAACATATCTTAAATTATCGCCCAGATTCTGTAGTTTCTATATGTGTATTGTCATAGAGTTTCATAAGATAACATTTTTTTGTACCTATTTCGCGCATTGAACATGGAACCGCCTATAGTCACATTTTTATTTCATGTCCTCGGCAAAAAAATGCTCTGGAAAATAATTTATTTTATTTTGTTTATGCTTTTGTGCAACGAGGAGATTATTGAGAATATAAATATTGGTCATTTTAATTTTCTCTGCAAATAACGACATGAGTAGCCTCCAGTCGTAACAAAAAGATAAAAGGTTACTTTTCGCGGCTACCTTCTTTTCCTTACAAAGTGCACGAAATAGATCTGAAACGGCGGAAGGTCACTGATTAGAGACGGATCACATTTTGCCCTAAAAGGGACTTCCGGTTGTCCGACTGTGTAGCTAATTAATTTTATAAAAGATCTTAATAAGTTAGTATGTACTTCGCCATTTTGTATACTTTATGAGATATCGTATTCAAATTGAAGTTAGTAAGATACCGTATATGTACGGCCTTCAACGTGGAGCCTTGGCTAAAAAGTAAGTATGCATTAACATGTGTAAGTATTCATTTCGCCTCTGTAAATATTTTTATGACATATTTCTTTAATGGTATTTTTATGAGGAAGCAGTAGACCAATTACAAAAGTTGTGGCTGCCACAATATGACCAAGACTTCAAACTGTGATCTTAAATGCTGATAATATCCATCTATCAAATACAGCAATATTTGTATTTACAATGTTATCAATAAGATAATGTTTTACTGATATCTGCTTTTCCGTATTCTAAAAAAATATCTATTACAAATAGTAAAAACTACACCTAAGTATCATGAACAATTTCAATTTTATAATCACTAAGGACACACTCGACGTTTGTCTCCACTAACAGGGACATTCAAACTAATGAGTCAAACACAAACTGATAACGCCAGGTCAAAAACAAAAACCAACAACAAAAACCAAAGTACAAGACACAACATATATAAAACTCAATTTTAGGCAACAAGAGCATCATAAAAAACGAAAAAGAGGGGGATCTTATGTGCTCCAGAAAATAAGCAGATCATGGTTCACAAGTGGTACCCATCCTGTACGTAAATGTAGGTTTCTTCGTGTGAATTTTCCCTTTTTTTCTCTGTTCCAATATATGGCACCATTATAACTTTCTGGTATGCTATTGTTCAAGGTTTTACGAATTGTGACACCAATTTTCACATGTGGAGAAGGATCTGCTTTCCCCTGCATTACCACCTGATTTCCCCCCTGTTTTGTGCGGGATTATAGTTGCTCAATGTTGTGTATTGTACTGCTGTTTGTCTGTTTCTTTCTTAGTCATGGCTTTGTCAGTTTATTAATACTCTTTTGTTTGAATGTCCCTTTGGTATCATTTGCATTTTATTTTTTGCAAGTCTAGGCAGAAGGCACAATATAGGTACTAATTGAACACAAACTAGCCTGACACCGCAATATAAATTATTGTAATTTCGTTATAGGCTCAACAGTTATCTTCTCGGGCTCTGCAAATATACAATGAATATTATTCAAAGAGTCAACCATTAGAAATTTATACTGAAATTAATTTTTATATTACTCAAACTATGGCATCAGATTTGGAAAAAATAAAGAAAATTAGAGAGAGTTTAGAACCTGTTCCCTTACCGGATCATGATGGAGTTTGTTATCCATCTTTTCTTCCATTCAGAGAGAAAGGAGCCGAACAAGCTTTGAAAGATATCACTAATTTCCAGTCAAGAGATACGGATATTATGATATGCACGTACGCAAAGTCAGGTATTTATCTGTAACATTAAACAAACACGAATGATTAGCTCGAGTAATATGAGTTAATGTTTATGTATTATTTTCGAACTCGACGCGCATTGTGTGCATTTTGTATTGTTTGTGAAATTATTATTTGAAATTTTTCAGATATGTTTCCCACTTTTGTATGTTGTCCAGTTTTATATACATGCATGTCTTTAACGATTTTAATATCCATTTCCCCAGGAACACATTGGATAAACGAAATCACCAGTATGTTAATCCGAAAAAACAGCAGAACTGGATAATATAAACAAAGCTACGACGATGCTGGAAACCATTCCCGACTTTTCTGTCACGGATGACCTTCCATCGCCTAGACTACTCAACACTCATTGTCAGTTCCGGTATCTTCCGAAGGGACACACCGAACATAGGAGCAAGATAATACACATGATTAGAAACCCGAAAGACACATGCGCATCGTATTATCACCATTCGAAGAAAGACAATATATTTCTTAGCTTCTTTGGAACTTGGAATGAGTTTTTCGACTTGTGGATGTCGGCAAAATGTAAGTTATTGATACATTAAGAAAAAGAATAAACATTGTATTTGCGAATGTGTTAGCATTTATTATAGTACACTGATCGAAATCTGTAGTGGTTAATTCTTGGTACCTTGGCTTTACTCCCCCCCCCCAAAAAAAGTGGCTGCTATGGGGACAGATACAATGTAGTGATATAAAAAACTAATAAACAAACATATTATTGAAAATGGAAACGGAGAAGGTGTAAAATAGAGAACAACCAAACCAAAGAGCGGAAAAACAACCCAAGGCCACGAAATCGTCTTCATGTGACCTCTTAACAACACTATATATCAGTTCAGCAAAAATGGAAGTCACTGACAGACGAAATTCCGCGAAATTAATTAACAAAAAATTAAAAAAAAACCAAGACTAACAAAAGGCAGGAGGTTCCTGATGTCGCTTGTGTGCATGTTCATGCAGTCGACGTACCACTCGCAAAATTGAAAAACTCTTTGTTTCATTACTTGCACAAATGAACTGCAAATTCGCAGGCATTTTTTACTACAAATAATTATGTGTACTAAGGTGGATACTGTGCAAAATAAGTGTATTTTAAATGACTTATGCAATTGGATATTTGTAGGTGCATATGGATCATGGTACATTTATGAAAAGGGTATAGAACAAGCAGGGAAAGACTATCCTGGCATGATATTCACTTGCTCTTATGAGGAAATGAAAAAGGTTTGTGATTGTATATTTTCTAATCAATATAAAGTAATCTCCAACCAAATATAACCTTAATTTGTATTCTTGGTTTAATATGCTTAATCACACATAAGACGTCGGCAAATGATATGTATCTTCACTCAGTTCAAATTGTCTTTTTTATGAAAGTTTAAACACAATTGTTTGCTGTTCATTATTTCAGATGACAGTAGTGAAAAACAATATATTCTTATACATTATCTATCGCTCTGATAAAATTTAACTTTGTGTTTCATTATTGTAATTCATTGATTTACAAAATGAGGTACGCGTAATAAAACGGCTCTTTTTATGTTTACAATATATTGTTATGTATTTAGAACTCTTTGAGCTGGATATGAATTCTAAAAAAAAAATTAACATGCTGTTCGTCATGTTTTATTTTTTATGCATAAACTGATATCTGGCCAAGTAATTGCACACAATGATATGTATCCAATTCCATATACATACATGCAGTCATTTTGAAGTACACTTAAAAAATATATGTGAATGTGACCTTGAAACGGATTATGTTTCTCACTTTAATGGTTATCTATTTTTTTTTATGGAAAATAAAGGATCCAAAAAACAGAGATTAGGAAGCTAGCCGACTTCCTAGAAGTACAATGCACAGATAAACTTATTGAAGACATTGCAAAAGCAACATCACGAAAGAAAATAAGATTGATTTTTCAAAAGCTGGGGACGGAATAACATTCATATATAGAAAAAGGTAACTTTAATACTCCTTTTTATCTTAAAGGAAACTTAAATATATTTGTCAAAACTATGCCAGATACGTATTCTTTGATTGGCGCATGTCAACTTTGAAACAGCAGCGATGTTTCTTCGCTAAATTTACATAAGACAGAGGTTCGGAGAAAAGACTACATGTATATTGTCACTGTTTCGGAGTATGCAATAGGCTGTTTTGCTCCAATTCTAAATAATCTGTATTTTTATTATAATCGTTTAATAAATGAAAAATATTTGGAAATTCAGTAATCAATCTTACAAGCAACTTGAAGGTATTTCTGTGCATTACATTTAATATCGTTGCTGACATTTCTTTTAACAATAACATTTTCGCGTTATGTTATGCACGCAAAATCATGAAGTCAATATAACACGAATTTAGATCTTCTTTTATAACATTAAACATTTGCATTAATAAAAACTCATTTCAGTTGTGTTTGTGATAGACATGCAAATATAGAAAAAATAAGAGAACATGTAATTCTAGTGTCATATATCTATTCCTATCAATATTGAAGTTAAAAAATCAGAGAAGGCTTACATCATAAAGGATGAAAAAGAATTCAAAATTAAGAAAATAGACGAAAAGACAAATCAACATCACCATGACAAAGCACAACTAACGACAAAACGAAAAACAGAAAACTACAAAGCATTACATGGAAAACTAAACATTCCGCAACTTGAACCCAACAAGCTATAAACGAGAAGGATAATATCTTTTGATTTGAGCAGATAAGCAGATCTTTTTTAGATTTACTCGAACTAATACATTGCGTTCAATATAAAGCAATCTATGTTGATATCACATTAAAAAGTTGTCTTGATATGTATGTAATACTGTCCACTGTTAGTTAAACATCTCTAAGCCCTTCTTCTGGGATTTCTAATGATTATTTTAAACGAACTTCACAATAATTATAAACTGCAGTTTCATGTGATAGATAAGCAGTGCTCGTTCACTGAAAAAAATATGTAGAATTTAGTTGTAAGCAATTAATAATCAAAACGCGAGATTTGCCGAGCGTTTTTCTTGTTTCATAGCGAGAATATACGAAATTCCTATTTTTCTACATTGTACGATTAATTATATATGATTTATCCTGTAATCTATCATTTAAGTAATGATTGTACATGAATATTTGTTCTGGCTATGAAGAAATAACATTAAGAAATTGGTGCACACTGAATAACCCACAAAGCTACATTGTTTAGGTTATGTTATGACAGTAAGTTCTATTCATCTAATTCTAAATTCTATATTTAACGATATGATCAAAGATTGACAAAGTGTTGATGACGTCACTGACATATGACAAAATTATGTCTATTAGCTGGAGAAACATTGGAAACACTGGACGTTGAGCAACCAAAAGTCAATCAATCTATGAGCTAATAGACGAAAAACTTCCAGCCAATCAGAATACGTGTAACATTTTAAAATACATTTTTTTAGAATAAAACGTACAATGATTATAGAAGTTTTTTTCTTTCCAAACCATCGCATCAGAACAAGAATTAAACGCCGACCGAAACGACGACCCCAACTATTAATCGGTAACAAAAAAAAAATATTTGACTGTTAATGTATTCTGAATAGATGCAAGGTAACTTAAGACTTTCTTCATATACTACACTAAAAAGAATGGTGATTTTATCCTATAAAAAAATCCACTTACTAATGTGAATGTTCATTAATCAAAGTTATATTTTATGAAAACACGTTCATTATCACTATGTTTCAGGAATAGTAGGAGACTGGAAAAACCACTTCACAGTAGCACAAAATGAACAATTTGATGCCCAATATGTTGAAGAGTTTCAAGACTGTTCATACAAATCTATGTTTGATTTAGAATTATGTACAATAAAGTAATAATGTATCAGGATTTCAATTTTCTACGCCAGACGCGGGTTTCGTGTAGTAGTGATTTTTTGTTATTAGTTGTTAGTGGCTTTGAACTAGCTGCCAGTAACTGCAAGTCCTCTTAGATCTGTACTTAGTGTCTTTTTGTTGTTGGAGTGCACAAGTACTCGGCCACGTCCACTCTGTGTTTTTGTTAGATGCACTTATTGTACATGTATCCATCTGATGAGTTAAGCCTTATTCAACGGATTGTTATAATTCGTTCTTATGTTGTACTTTTGAACCACTTTCCCAGTGTAGGGGGATCCCGTTTACATGCTTACCCCCTCCCCTCCCCCCACACACACATTATATATATATACGTGCCTTTCTCATTTGAGGATCTTGTAATTCAGTGGTTGTCGTTTGTTATTGTTGACTATGCGGTATGGGATTAACTCATTGTTGAAGGACGTACGTTGACCTATAGTTGTTTATTTCTGTGCCATTTGGTCTCTTGTAAAGAGTCGTCTCATTGGTAATCACTCCACAGTCATCTTTTTTTTCTATAATCATCAGTGACAATAACATTTTTTTTTAAGTCAAAAAGGTCAACAAAAGCACAAAGTTAAAGATCATTGAGTACACTACATTTGCGAATGTAAGTGTTAAATAAAGAATGCATCATCCATTTTGGCGCCATTTATATCACGTGCTGTTCGGTGTGAGCTAAGGGCCTTACTTTCACACATAACTGTAAAGTTTACTTTTTAAACATTGTGACTTGCATGGAGAGTTGTCTCATTAACATTCATATCACATCTTCTTAATTATATCATATTTATTAACATATATCTTGACATTTATATTCAATTTGTTAATTGCTTTTTTTTTCTTTCTTTTATTTCTAAGATTTCCCAGTTATAGTTATAGTTATAAACGCAGAATCGACTAGTTGGCATTTTAGGAATTTAGATCTTAGTGTACCTCCACCTTTAATGCCTTATGTTACAGTTCTTCCAGCTTTCAGTATATAACTGTTAACTTTTACTATTACTATTTGAATTTTTTTTTTTTTTTTTACAAAGACACAATTTACAATGTACATTTGTGTAGCACTAGATTCTTTACCAATAACATACATTTTTGTAAGATGTGTAGTAACATCGATGAGACAGCTACTAAACGACAACAAATACACAAAGGACTACCAGGGGCAGAACACAGTCTTCAACAATATACTGATGAAAAAATTGTTATCTAACAAATAACTGCAGAACTGATTGGTATTGTTTTTCATTCATTATTTCGTACACAAGTTAGGCCTTAGTTTTCTCGTTTGAATTGTTTTACACATGTTAACTATACCACACCTTTTAATGTATATACAATACAAAGGTTATCTGAAATGACGAGCGCAGTTCAACAATACTTTCCTCTTAGGATTTCTTGAAGAAATATTCTACACTTTTAATGAAATTTGAAAGAGGGTGCGGATGGTGGTTTACAGAATAGTGAATAAAGGGAAAACATATAAAGAAAAGAGAAAAATCGACCAAAAATCTATACTATTAAACGAGAAGACCTCATTTTGTGTGTCGCTTCTCTTCCATCAGCAATATATTAATCATCATGCCTCTGTGTCCTATAGGTACCATGTATTGTCGCATTTGTCATCCATTCTTATGATTATTCAGTTTGGGTTATTTTGGGAAAAAAACGAGAAAAACTGCGTCCGGATATTTTCCGTCATTGGACGAAATTATAAGTCAGACTAGACACCCGGTTTGCGTTTTTTCTGTACTTTGTATATACCAAAGACTATGAATAACGTGTATTTGCTATTTGCTATCATTTTCAAATTTTCTATCCACGGCAGTCACAGAGTTTAGTAAATAGAGAGGGTCTATATAATATGTCAATGACCGCCGCGGATCGGTTAGTGAATTGAGAGTTGATAGTAAAAAGCAAATACACTTTATTTATAGTAAAAGAGGGACGAAAGATACCAAAGGGACAGTCAAACTCATCAATCCCAAACAAACTGACAACGCCATGGCTAGTAATGTATGTTCATAATATACAGATAAACGCTAACATTATTAAAATCAATAGAAAAAAAATTATAGGAGTTTTGGAGGAATAAAAAAATATGATCCGGGCCAGAAAAAAAAAACAATTGTCCTGTCCCCAAGTACCTATAACTTTTACTACCTTTCCTGAAATTCTCCAGTCAATAATTGTTTACACTTTACATATTTTCAACTACGCTCTGGATGCCCGCGATTTCGCGGGTGTGTTCTAGCATTTATCACCCTTGCTTAAAGTATTTCAGTTTGGGTTATTTTGGGAGGAAAACGAAAATATAGGCGTCCATATATTGTTTCCGACATTGGACTGACTTTTTGAGAAATATAAAAGACTTTCGCTGCCCTAAAGGCCTGTTTTGAAATTAAACATAATTTGCATAAGTACTTGGGACAGAATATTTATTTTTTTGCGTTTTTCTGTATACTATATGATCATACCTATACTATAGATAAAGTGTATTTGCTATTTATATATATTATCAATTCCAATAGTTTTCTATCCACGGCGGTCACGGAAATATTTCTGTATACTACATACATATATACTATGAATAAAGTGTATACATTTGCTATAATTTACTATACATTCCAATAGTTTACTGGGGTTACTTTTAATATATCATTGACCGTTTTGTATAGTAATTATAGTATATATATATATACATATGTATGTTCATAGTATACAGAAAAACAGAAAGAATAAAAATCGGTATTTGGAAAAAGGGAAAGGACAAAAAAAAATGTGCCCAGTCCCCAAGTACCTTTGACTTTTGATACCTCTCCTGGAATTCTACAGTTATAATTTTTTTTACAGTTTACATACGCTCTATTTCCCCGCGATTTCGCAGATGTGTTCTAGTCATAGTTTAAAGGAATAGAGAATATTAGAAAACAAGCATAAAAAACTTTTTGGTGTTTTAATGCCACAATTACGCGCCACTTTTTGGCTATTTTGTGGCAGCCAGTTTTTATTGGTGAAGGAAGACGGAGTTCCCGGAGAAAACCACAGACCTTCGATAGGAAAACTGGCAATCCTAGTCAATTAAGATTGGAGTCTAGACATATGGCTTAAAAAAGAACACAGAAATAAAAGACATCCAGACCCTCATGCAAATGTAGTGTTAGCTACTTCAGTTTAACATGATGATCAATTATTTGACAAAAAGACATATATTATAAACCGTCTTATAGAACAGTTGCACTTCATGGTATTCTTTCGTAGTCTGAATTATAATCTATGTTTACCTTTGGTTAACATTTTTCTTCTATCATTTGGACTCTGATTTCCATCTATACTCGATTTTTGGGTTTTGGATGTCTTATTTTATTGGTCGTTCTTTTCATTCCTAAAATCTATAAAGTTTTCATTTGATCTCATTACTAGTTATTTTTCGACATCTCATACGTGCCTAATGTATATTATCGTATTAAGAAACCGCAAATTTAGAGGTCTAAAAATTTATTTTGCTCAAATAAATAAATAAAAACCAACAAAAACAATTACAAGACAGTGTGAAAAGTTAACATGGTGTACATGTATTTACCATTTTACAATAGTTATTTAATCATATAAACATGGAAAAAAGTATTGCAACACCAAATTGAAATTCAAATAAAAAAAAAAACACTCTTTATTTTTTTGTGATATAATTTGTTGAAATAGAACTAGTTAAGCATTGTTAAAATATCACCTGAGTTTAATAAAAAGAAGTCAAATATTTATAAAGTTGAATTCTTTGATTCGTCATGCCATCTAACAAATTGGACCTTCTTATTAAAGTAAATGTATTACAAATACGTAATAAATGGATTAGTATAATAGACAAGGAGTTGTTTATTCTGCAGATAATAATATTTTAGAAATGAAATTTGAAATGCAATATTTAGACTTTACTATTATTTACAAATATTAATTATGTGCATGCCAATATTAAACAAGAGTGCACGCGCTGAAATGTCTCGCCTTTTTTACTTATCATTGATATTATGTTGATAGTCCTACATATAAAGCTATATTACAACTGTCACCCTAACTCAATGTTAACAAAAAAAACTTAAAATTGAGCAATGAACTATGCAAATGAGGTCAAGGCCAGATAAACCATGCCTGGCATACATGTACATCTAATAATTCTTCCATTCAACAAATATAATTGACCTATTACTTATATTTTAAGAAAAAAAAGGACCTAAACACAAAAACTTAACACTGACCGATGAACTGTAAAAACTAGGTCAAGGTCAAGTAAAACCTGCGCAACTGACATATAAATAATAACATATTTCCATACACCAAATAAAGTTGACCTATTGCATATAGTATTAGAAAAAAAACTAGAACTCCCAAACTTAACTTTACCACTGAACCATGAAAATGAGGTCAAGGTCAGATGACACCGGACAGCTAGACATGTACACCTTACAATCATTCCATACACTAAATGTAGTACACCCATTGCATACAGTATAACCTTCAAAAATATAAAGCTTTTTTAAGAACTAATCTAACGCCGCCGCCGCCGGGTCACTATCCGTAGTCGAACTTTCTGCGACAAAAATCGCAGGCTCGACAAAAAATACGCTATGAAGATCATATAAACAAAATGTTACGAAATTTAGCTTTCAAAATAGTATGCAAGTCATTAATTAAATAGGTATGTAAACACCTAGTTTTAATTTTTGTAAATAATGACCTAATAACCATCAGTAAAATCCTAAACATAATGCATGGGTATGTCATGGATATGTCATCATTAAAAAAAAAATCAAACAGTTCAACTTGTAAGTAAATGACTTGGTTATAAAAAAAAGTTGACTCTTCAAATGCATTGACCTTTTATTTCTTAAAGTTCATTCATCAGATACTTTCAAATGCAACAAAGATATATAGATATTATATGTCTGTTTTGGGGCTGAAAAGAGATGTTAGTAAATTGTTTTTAATTTGAATTCTTGTACATCATGTACATAGGTATTTACCTATTTAGCCATTTACAATGTTTTTCGCAGAAGTGATAGTCCTTAATTCAGCAATAGCAGCTTTTGTTTACTTCTGTCAATCGTAATTTTTACCAAAAAAAAACCCAACAAAAATCGATATATATGAACCTCAAATTTCATTTGGATATATTTGAAAACTGAATACTCATTTTTGAAATTGTCATCTTTTAAATTCCCGCTAAATACATTTGCCCCCTGTGTTCAATACATGTAACTCAGTATTTTCCAATTTTTTCCGATTCTGTTAATGATATGCATTTGATTTGTAAATGAATGTTTTTCATTGAATAAGGTATCAGTTTTTCATATTTATTATATTTAATGTGAATTAGAGTTCAAACTTGCGTATCGTTTCTTTTGTTGACTGGTATATACTAATTTACATTAAAACAATGTACTTACTTCCCTTTAATAAGGCTATTTGTAATTTTTTCAAATAAACATAATTTAAAATATGCTCAGTAAATCAAGTTAAAAAAGTAAACAGACGCTAAACAATCATCATGCAGATGATAACAACATGACACGAAGTTTCTTCAGGAAAATTAAACTGCAAGAAATCAATTGTAAAAATACCAAAGCATACAAACTATTGTTTGAAATATAATGTTTCACGTCACCTTATTGATTTTGCTCCTCACCTAATGAAGTATAACTGAAGGTGAGGATGCCGACCTTACCCACATACTGGTGGACAGTGGTGTTCTCCTGGATATACTGTGTTAACTCAGAGCGGAGTAGAACATAAGCATTGCCTCAGCCAGACACACACTGCAACTTTGGGAATAGACCTGTTGGGTTGTAAAAATGCCCAAAATGATGTCAACAGAAAGGTGACATTTCAGTGTATGGATGGATGAGTGAGTTGGTGAATATCGGTGTATGAGAGAATGTCGGTGAATGAGAGAATGTCGGTGAATGAAAGAGGGTGAATGAGAGAGTGAGTGGGAGAGAGAGTGGGAGAGAATGTTCGTGAATGAGAGAGTGAGAGGGAGAGAATGTGGGTGAATGAGAGAGTAAGTGGGAGAGAATGTGGGTGATTGAAAGAGTGAGTGGGAGAGACTGTTGGTGAATGAGAGAGTGAGTGGGAGAGAATGTGGATGAATGAGAGAGAGACTGTGGGTGAATGAGAGAGAGACTGTGGGTGAATGAGAGAGTGAGTGGGAGAGAATATGGGTGAATGAGAGAGTGAAAGGGAGAAAATGTGGGGTGAATGAGAGAGAATGTTGGTGAGTGAGTAAAAGAGTGAGTGAAAAATGAGAGACTCAGTGAGGGTGAATCACTGAGAGGGTGACTGGGTGAGTGGGTGAATGAGAGTGTGAGTGGAGTGAGTGGAAGAATGAGAGTGGGTGAATTGAGTGAGTGAGTGGGTGAATGAGTAGGTGGATGAGAAAGTGAGTAGGTGAATGAGAGAAGAGAGCGTGTGTGAATGAAAAGTGATTGGGTGAATGAGAGATTGTGTGCGAGAATGAGTGAAACAGTGAAACATTGAGAGAGCGAGAATGAGAGAGTGAAGTGCGAGAATAAAAGGGGATGAAAGAAAGCGAGTTAAACATGCCTACCACAATGAGTGGATAAATGATGAAATTAAGGAGGGCATGAAAAAACTAGGAATCATAAGAAAAAAGATACCTATAACTTTGAATTTTTGAGAAACAAGGTTAAATACCTAATAGAAAATTCAAAGCAAAATTTAATACTGATGTTTTAAACCATGAAAAAAATGCAACAGTAGTATACCGCTGTTCAAAACTCATAAATCGACGAAAAAATCAAAAAAAATCGGGGTAACAAACTAAAACTGAGGGAAACGCATTAAATATTAGAGGAGAACAACGACACAACATTATAATGTAACACACACGAACATTTAGACAAAATCCGATGAGAATAACAAAATATAATATCAAAACCAAATACATGAATAGAAAAGTGCCGTGACACGTCTTATAGTAATGTGAATTCACACTCAAATATTAGAGCAAACAAACAAAAAGAAACACAACGTAGCATATTAATCTATTGCAATAAAAAATCATAACATCTAATAAAATTTGTAGATTTAGCTAACAAAGTCCTTATATTTGTATAAAGTAACATTCGTTTATAGTGGAAAATTGTTTTAACGTTGAATAAGCTACAATTATAAATTGCTTGCTAGTCCCTCTCTGTGATTACCATTAGATAACTCTGGTTCATTTCCCAATCAATATATCGTCAAGGGAAGATAAATAATTCGATTTTCATTCATAGTCTTTTTCAAAAATGGTGAACGGTTCTTTATATTGGTATGTAATCATTTTAAACGTTTCAAATTTATGAAATTATATTCGTACATCAATGTTTTTGATACACCAATAGCAAAAGACTGAAATATATTGAATTGATACATTTTGTAATTATTCAAAATTATAGCAGAAACCTAAACTTAATTATAAAATAATGAACCTGTTAAAGGGAAACAATACTCGCATAACTGTTTCGAATTGGCACATAATACAACGGTATGTCACTCTTGCACACAAATGGCACATCAGTGTATTAATTAACTGTGCAATCGTGCTCCACCTTCAATGATGATTCTAAATTATAAATATACATATTACATATTACATATTATACATATTTAGGTTTATTATTAACCGAACATTTGAGTTATGAGGATATGGCAAAAACAGTTGCCAAATCTGCCAGTAGGGCATTAGGGTTACTAATAGCAAAATGTAAAGCTCATGGTGGTTTTCAATATGATGTATTTACAAAATTGTTCAATTCAATTGTATGGTCAGTGATTGACTATGGTGCCTCTATTTGGGGTACTAAAGAATTTTCATGTATAAACGCTGTTAAACATAAGGCTATGAGATTTTTTATGGGAGTAGGTAGATATACCCCTAACTTAGCACTTTATGGAGATATGGGATGGAAACCATGTATTGTCAAACAATGGTCTTCCATATTTAGGACATGGTCACGATTTAATAAGATGTCTAATTGTAGACTTAATAAGAAAATATTTCTTTGGAGTAATAATATCAGTTTTAATAAAGTAAAAAATTGGAACTGTAGAGTGAATACAAAGTTTAAAGAACTTGATCTTAATCAGTATTGTAATATTGAATGTATTTTGAGCAAGTCTGTTATTAAAGATATTGAAAACAAACTATGTATTATGTACCAAAATAATTGGCATTTAAATTTACTAGCTAATGAAAGCAGTAAATTGCGTACTTACAGGCTATTTAAATCAAATTATTGTACAGAAAAATATTTAAGTATTACTATGCCCGGTAAATATAGAAGTGCATATGCTAAATTTAGAGCAGGTGTTCCTCCGATTAAAATTGACCTGGCAGATATGAAGGTATAGATGTAAATGAAAGGTTCTGTTTTAATTGTAGAAAAAATGATTTGAATACAATTGAAGATGAAAAACATGTGTTATTAGAATGCCCAGAATATGCAGATTTGCGAACGATAACAGTGTATGTAATATAGAAAGTAGTTTTAGTAATTTAAGTAATGAAGGAAAGTTTTTATTTATGTTTCATGATGATAGAGTTTGTTATTTTACAGCCAAAATCTGACATGAAGTACTTTTTAAGAGAAAGTGTATTTTATACTCGTAATAAGTGTTGATAATGTTGTTTGTTTTCTTTTGTATAATTGATTTTAATAGTATGGTGTTTTATGCTAAGATATATTGATATATGTAATAGATGTAATATAAATGTATTTTAATCTGTGTTTTTACAGTCTCTCTTAACTCTTTTTAGAGTGGCTCTTTTATAAATTGTTAATATTATATTGTGTTGTATATCAAATGTTTTAAAGAGGTGAGACTCTAATAAATTATTTGTTTGTTTGTTTGTTTGTTTATAACCAAAAGTTGTTAATCTATAGATAGTGAAGACTAATGAAAGCTAACCCACCGTAAAAATATTTCTTCACAATTTTTTAAAACTTCCTCAGAAAAATGCTCGAGCCACTTGACTTGCATAGCTCATAATTAACGTTTTTACACAATATTTGAATAAAGTAGTAAAAAGATTATTCGCTTCTGAAAGTGTAAGACGCAATACAAATCGTATGCTTGCATCATCTTACCAAACTACGGATTTAATTAAATCTTGAACATTTCGACATTTCTTCGTTTATTTTTATCAAAACCGGTTTTAAACAAATCACAAGTACGTGTTAAGATCCGACTCAAAACTTATTTCCCGATATGGTCAGGTAAATTTGCTAAATCATGTATTCTAATGAAGAATGATTAATACACAAACAACAAGTTTATGGTTTTTGAAAAATAATAAGAAATTATTAGAATTAATAGTGAGAATAATTCACGAACAGCGTGTGCAGAAGGTTTAAATGCAGCTGTAAAGTTTCATTTTCAGAATAATGTACCTTTTAATAACATAATCATTAATGTTGAAAAACTTAAAAGAAACATGTTTTGTCAAATTAAGTAAAATTTCACTCTGTCACTTTCGTTGTGCTGTTCGTTTACTCGCGGCTTTCCATCGGTATATCGAGAAAAATGACCAAGAAAGAGTCAGTAACGGTGGTCAAGCATTACTATTGGATCGTGAAAGATCTGGTATCGGAACATGAAAGCAAGTAAAAATAATTCAACTTCAAATAAAATATACATATTTTCTGATTCTGACAGTGATACATCTATCCTAGAACTGAATCTGACAATGTTATTTTCGAACTGAGTCTGACAGTGTTATCCTAGAACTGGTTCTGACGATGCTTTCCTAGAACTGAGTCTGACAGTGTTACTCTAGAACTGATTCTGACAGTGTTACCATAGAACTGATTCTGACAGTACTTTTCTAGAACTGAGTCTGACAGTGTTACCCTAGAACTGATTCTGAGAGTTCTTACCTAGAACTGAGTCTGACAGTGCTACCCTATATCTTATTCAGACAGTGCTACCATAGAACTGAGTCTGACAGTGCCACGATAGAACTGATTCTGACAGTGCTACCTTAGAACTGATTCTGACAGTGTTACCCTAGAACTGATTCTGACAATGCTTCCCTAGAACTGATTCTGAAAGTCCTACACTAGAACTTATTCTGACCGTGCTACCCTAGAACTGAGTCTGACAGTGCCAACTTTGAACTGAGGTTTGATTGCACATGTCTGAAAGGAAACACACGTTTTTTGAAGCTCCGATAATACATATGACTTGTGATTTTCTCAGGAAAACAGCTTCCATGTGTGACTTTAACATGCTTGAGTGCCTTTGGTTCAGTGCTTGTACGTTACGGACATCAATTATATACATTTTGAATCATATTTAACGTAAAACTAAGATGTGACATTGAACAGGTATAATGTTTTAATAGTACCATTCGAGTGCACCTTTTAAAAATAAACAAACAAACATTCCGATGATGATATAGACTATGTTACTCGAGTGTCCGTCATTAAAAATCAAACTTGAGATATAATATATGTGTGTCCTATACTGATTCCATAAATACAAAAAAGCGAAGACGTAGAAACTCAGCCAGGCCATCCCCCCAAAATACACAGATTGCAATAAAAAAAATCTTTCCAGAAGTACTGACCTTGAAAGCTCTACTGATAGCATGGCAGCTACCAACCAACAACCCATGATTGCTAGCATTAGTGACAGTGATATCACAAAAGTAGCTATAGCAGTTAAGCAAATGTTGACTGATGAATTCAAAGTCCTTATTGAAGAAAAACAGAGGCCTATTCTCTTTGAACTAGCCGAAATTTGATTCTGACAGTGCTACCTTAGAACTAATTCTGACAGTGTTACCCTGGAACTGAGTCTGACAGTTCTGTATAGTCTGATAGAAAACACATATTTTAGATATATATGCAACTTACATCATTCACTTAAATTCATTGGTTAGTTTTTCATTAAACCTTTTTTTTTTCAAATCAGCTTGATCTAGAGACGTAATAAATAATCGTAACCGTAAATGATTTCTTTGTTCAACGTAATTGATACATGTGATATACATATAACCTTTTTTAATTGGACGTTACGTAACATAGGATGAACATTAATTTTTGGAAAGAAATAAACACAGAAAGGTTTTATAGGTAGCAAAGAACGTAACAGAAAGAAAACAAAATTTGCTATTTTTTTTTTAATTGTTTTATATTGATTTTCAAGGCAAGCCTTGAAACTTTAAGGTACAAATCACACAATTTTAAGAGGTGTAACTTTAATCTAACCAGAAAGTATCAAAGTTAGTGAAAGTATATAATCATTTTAGTAACACAAAAATTACAGACAATAGGACTGTATGTATCTTGTACCTCGTATTTCTGAAATTCTTGTGAGTTGCGTACGCGTCTTTGAGATGTTTTTGACAAAGTACATGCACAAAACTCAACATAGAGAACTAAAGACTAAGCAACACGAACCCCACCAAAAATAGGGATGATCCCATGTGACCCGGAAGGGTAAGCAAATCCTGCTCCATATGTGGCACCAGTCGTGTTGTTCATGTTAGTACAAACCCGGTAAATAGTCAAATTCGGTAGGTCACATTCGGTAAAGTAATGTTCACAGTAAACTTATAAATATATACGATCATTGTTGTTTCGTTGATAATTTGAAATAACTAATTCATAAAATATTTGATGAGCATTCATACTTAAAACCGCAGTTTGCTAATAGCAGTTCTGAAGACATGTATTGCAATCATTCAAATGTGAAACCCTTTGTGCATATGGACGATCATAACTATCATGTTTCATCACAAAAGGCAGAAAATTTTAATTTTCAGGGAGATGATAATACATGTATGTCTCGGTCAACAAATTTAAATGAAACATTTATTACACAGCTGAGCCTAAAGATGATATTATGCTTTTAGATCCACAATCACAGTTTGAAAATAGCAGTATGTCTCGGTCAACAAATTTAAATGAAACCATTTATTACACAGCTGAGCCTATAAATGATTTTTTGCCTTTAAATCCACAATCACAGTTTGAAAATAGCAGTGTTAATAATGGTGATTCAGAATTAAAATTGCAATCAGACTTTTGTCCCAACATACATGTACCAGACTCTGCATTACAACATTTTGTTAATCATTTTTGTGACCCAAAACTTCAGTTATGCCAGGACCGCGAGACATGCACGGATGGTATTTCAAGTAAAGAAAGTGAACATGTAAACTGCTTTTTAAAGCATTTAAATGATCATAATTATTATATCACATCTGAAAAAGCAAAGAAGTTGAAACAAAAAAAAACAAATTTCAAGTGTGATAGCTTTGTATTTGTTGATGAAAATTTTGATAGTGAAGAAGTTGAATTGGGTATGTCATTTAATTTGAATAAGAACTTTCTAAGTCAAATAAAGGAAATTCCACACTTTACTTGCTGCTCATGTGACCGTTTCTTATTTCAAAATCAAGTGTTTTATTCTAAGAAAAGTGTTGACTTATTACGAATAAGTGAAAGTGACATATTATGCCAATTTTGTAATAGATATCTAAGTAAATCTCAGATTCCTTACAGAAATATGAATTATAATAATTTACACACAGGAAATATACCGAGAGAATTGCAACATTTAGATACAGTAGAAACACGTCTTATAAGCAGCATAAATACTTTCTTTACTTTGATTGTATTGCCTTGTTATCCAGTAGGTCAGTCTGCACAGAAAGGTTTTGCTATTCATTTTTTAACAAATATTTCTCACAATGCATCCGAGCTGCCAAGAACATCAAATGAAAACAGTTTAGTTTGCTTTTCAGGTACTTTAGCATAGGAAAATATATTACCATATAATTCAGCAAAAGTTAAAATGGCTTTGGAATGGTTGATTGACGACAACTTCTTACATCGTGACATTATTCTTTCTAAAAGTAACAAGTTGCATACTAGTACTTTGACTACTCACGATTTTGATACAATACTTGAATATGAAGTTATACCCAATGATTACGCTTATAACATTGATGCATCGGATATTTCAGATGTCAATTCAGATTTTAAACCACTGAAGGTAACTGTTGATCCAAAACCTGTTAATTTCCTATCTTTTAAGAAGGCAGAAGAATTAGCATTTCCATGGTTATTTCCATATGGGAAAGGAGGCTATGATGCAGAAAGAATAAAAAAGTTAACTCTTTGTCAATGTTACAAAATCAGACTTTATTCAGCTGCAGCAGTATGGCGAAAGGATATCACATATTTAATGCATGCTGTTAATACTTATGAAAAAAATTATCTTTCTCAGTTAATATATGTTTACATGAAAGTTCAAAAAGGCAATAATTTTACAAGTCCTTTGTTATCTGCATCAGATTTGCAGTCTTGCAATTCAAGTGTATTAAGGGAAAATTCTTACATGTTCATGAAAAAGATTAGAGGAACTGCAGCATACTGGAAAAATACATTGCTTAACTTGCTTGCTATGATCAGAAACATTGGTCCTCCAACATTATTCTTGACATTATCTTCAAATGACTATCATTGGGAAGAGCTTGCAATGAAACTTCAGCTTTGTAACAGAGTGGAGGATATAAATATTAAATCACTTCCAAATGATGTAAAGCAAGATCCTTTAATGACAGCCATTCACTTTGACAGAAAATGGAGAGCTCTATTCAAATATGTATTAAAAGGGTCTCCAAAACCACTTGGTGAAATCACTGACCACTTCATACGTGTAGAGTTTCAAGCAAGAGATAGCCCTCATTTGCACTTATTTTTATGGATAAAAGATGCTCCTTTACTTGAAACTGCAAAAACTGAGAATAGTATGACCTCATACATTGACAAAGTAATTTCCACAACTATTCCAGATGAAAGTAAGTTCCCTAATATGCATAATTTGTTAAAAAAATTGCAAAGTCATTCTCACAGAAGGTATTGTTAGCGAAGAGGTAAATGTCGTTTTAACTTTCCATATAAACCTTGTGAGAAAACTCGTCTTCTCTCTGCTGTAGATTCGGGACTCGTACAAGCTCTGATACAATGATTAATCTTTATAATCCTATTAAATTGCAACATTGGAAAGCAAATATGGATATTCAGATGGTAGGTGGCCCTTTTGGGATAGCAAGTTATATTTGTAGTTACATTTGTAAATCAGAACCTGACACACTTAAAAATACTTTATCATACCTTTTATCAAGTTTACGTGTGCAGCAAACACCTAAACCTATGTGTGAAAGAATGTTTACTGTTGGCATGTGTGTTTTAAAGCATCGAACTCTGTCTGCCCAAGAGGCTGCTTATCGTCTCAGTGATTTAGATTTTACATCAAGTACTAGAGAAACTGTGCATTTGTCAGCCTTACCCCTTACAAACAATACAGAAAATTGAGAACAAAACCTGAAATTGAGGCATTGAACCCGGAAAGTACTAATATATATTAATGTCAAATATTATTGAAGACTACCACCATAGACCTCAATGTTTGGAAAACATATGTTTGTTTCATTATGCCAAATGTTATAAAAAAACAGTATTCTAAATTAAAAAAAGATCAGCTTCATATGAAATTGTTAAATTCCTGTCATTTTTTAAGAGAAAGAACTAAACATGCTGTAGTTAAACTACAGCTAGGTGCCTTTAATTCTGATGACTACTATCAGGTTTAATTTTGCTTTACTTCCCTCATCGCAGCTACTCTGACATTTTAGGGCATTTTGAAAATTCAAGATTGTCCTTTCTACAAAAGAATGAACAATTTGATAAGGTTGCATTAGAATCATGTTATTCAAGTCCTTCAATTGATAATGCTTTAAGAGCTATTCAGTTATCACAGCTACCAGAATTATGTGATAATGTTTTGCCTGAAGATCATGAAAATGTTGATTTACATGTTTTGCCTGAAGATCATGAAAATGTTGATTTACATGAAAATGATGAACAGATATCTCATAAAAATTTGCAACATGAAAATGTAAATATTTCACTGAAGTCAAATTTTGAGTCAGAATTACACTATTTTACAGATTGTGATGCATTAGAAAACCCATTAAATACACATTCAAATCAGAAGAAAAAATATCAAAATATTAACTTCTTGTATGAAAATATTTAAAATCTCACTGATACATGTACAGGTTGTGATAATGAATGGCATTCCTTAGCAACTGGTTTATTTCATGGATATGTTATGACTATGTTCCAAAAACTTACGTCTGATAAAAAAAAGCTGTCAGTTATATTCAAACAAAATTTCAAACAAAAAGTCCACCATTCCACGTATTCATTAGTGGAGGTGCTGGAGTTGGCAAAGTTATATAACAGCATTTCTTGTTCAATGGATAAGACTCTGCACTGCAATTCATAGTGGTTCTGATCCTGTTTGTTTATGTGCTCCAACATGTAATGCATCTTATAATATAAAAGGGACAACCATTCACAATGCATTTAAACTAAGTTTATACACACTATTGTTATAGATGAGATAAGTATGGTCAGTTCAACTCGGTTAATAAATATCCACCGCAGAATGACTTCCATTAAAAACAATGACTAACCTTTTGGTGGTTGTAATGTTATAGTTGTGGGTGATTTTTTCCAATTAAAACCTGTAATGGGAACTTTCGCATACAAAAAAAAAATATTTGTGGCCTTTGTTCACTCCATTTATATTGAAACAAAATATGCGTCAGTCATCAGATATTTTATATGCACAAATCTTAAATAGAATTAGAATAGGCTCTTATACACAAGAAGATGTATATGTTCTAAAATCAAGACTTGTTACTGCAAACAGTTGTCTAGACCCTTCTATTCTACACATCTATCCAACTAAAATTGAAGTAGATTCTCATAATTATAAAATGCAAAGCTTGCTTACATCCTCAATTCACAAATTTACTGCTCAACACATCTTTTCAAATAATGATATTGGTAAAAACCAAAATGTTTCACTTGAATACATACCACCAGATGATAGAGATGCAGGAGGTTTGCCATTACATATTAATTTGTCTGTTGGAACAAAAGTAATACTTATTAGAAATTTAAATGTTGAATATGGACTAGTAAATGGTGCACTTGGAACTGTCACTCAGTTAAACTTGCATAATAATAGTGAACCCACAATTGATGTTGTATTTCCTGACATAGATTTACCATCAACAATAACTGACTTGCCTCATTCAGTTAAAATTATGCAATATGACCAAGAATATCTTTTCAATGGCAGATACATAATTCGCCGTAATTTTCCATTGTTACCATGTTGGGCTACTAGTATTCATAAAGTACAAGGTCTCTCGTTGGATAAAGCTGCTATATATATTGGTGCTACTATTTTCCAAAGGGGACAATCTTATGTTGCATTAAGCAGAGTGAGATCATTGAAATATCTTTATTTGTTGGCTTTTTCAGAAAATAAATTACAATGTGATCCAGATGTAATAAATCAGTATTTGTCAATGTATGTTAACAGCAGCTCAATCATTCATGAAGTTCCTATCTTATCAATGTTATTGCCAGTCTTGTATCCTTTCATATTTTAATACTATATACCCTATATATACAGTCACTCAGTGGTTACATGTACCAATACAAGTCATTTTATTTACTATTAAATAATCCAAAATATTGTTGTTACTACAGACTTCAAAATAGTAAATTCAAGGATAGAAAGATTAGAAATACTCCTTAAATACATAAATTACTAAAGTCTAAAAGAACACCTAATTCAATATAATTAGTATAACTACCTTGTATTAGTACAAAGACACTTTTTTTATGTTAATATTATTACTGACTAACTGTTTCAGTTATTATACATGTACATGTTATATTAGATATTAGTAGTTTGTGCAAGTCTTTTTTTTACCCTTCATCTTTACTTTTTGTTTAGCTCCTTTTTTCAATACATAGATTTGATTAATTTTTTTTCAAGTAAGACAAAACACAAGCATGATAGCCATAGATTACATTGTATGCGACTTGATTTTTACCTGTAATCACAGAAAAAAACCATGGGTTATAAAAATGCATTCCCTTTTTGAGCATTATCTAGCATGTGATAACAGAACATGTATTTAATTTGATATATTATCACATGATATGAATAACTAGTTATATAATTATTTAAGAATTTATTTATAAACTATTTAATTTTAAGTTGCCCTACATCCTTTTCTCATTCAAAGACCCCAATGATACACCAATATAGCCACAATTTCAAAATATTAATAAAGATGTAGGTAAAACATGGTAAATACAGTTTGGCTTATTAATAAAGGTGTGAATAAAAACAGTTCAGATCAAACATCTCTTAAACAAGAATATGGTTAAGTTTATATCTCTAAAGCTAAAGCATTTAGAGCAAGCTGATATGGGCTAAACATATGCAACAAGATAAAATTGTCCTTCTATAAACAGACAAAACAAACAACCACTTGTAAGATTGCTGCCCCTGAATTGATAATTTAAGTAATTTTGCAGCCTTTGATAATTATCTTGAAACTATTAACAGCAAACATGTAAGTTACAAAAAAAAATATTTTCATTGAGAACGCCTCCCTGGAAATTAAATATTAATCAAATATAATCAAAATTAAATTATGAGTCGAATGTTTGCGTTTAACTGTCATCTAAAATTCCTTCAAACAGAGGAAGGATATATATGTCAAAGAGCACTTTTCCAAGGCTTAGACTTTTAGCTAATAATTCCTAGTAATTCCCCCACGTCAGTACCGTCAGAGCATATATTTTCATCAGCAGGAATGTTTGTTACCTAACAAGTTTAAAATCGCCTTGTCACAGACAAAGTTAAAAAAATCACATGTTTCAATAAGAAAAAATGTGTTGCAACCTTCGGTTATAATTGAATGTGTTTTTTTTTTATAATTCAAATACTGCTGTTTGAGTGATAATTTGTCTATAGATATTAATTAATTACTTGATTATATTATTGTCAGCTCATATAATTTGTACATGTGTAAATGTGCTATATATTGGGTTAAGCCTGCCAATTGATATTTTACCGTGTGTTTTTCTATGTTGTGTTGTTATGCTATTGTTTCAGAAAAAGGGAGAAAGTTTGGATCCATTAAAACGTTTAATTCCGCTGCAATTGTTTGCACCTGTCCTAAGTCATGAATCTGATGTACAGTAGCTGTCGTTTGTTTATGTAATTCATACGTGTTTCTCGTTTCTCGTTTTTTAAATTTTATATAGATTAGACCGTTGGTTTTCCCGTTTGAATGGTTTTACACTGCTAGTTTTGGGGCCCTTTATAGCTTGTTGTTTGGTGTGAGCCAAGGCTCCGTGTTTAAGGCCGTACATTAACCTATAGTAGTTTACTGTTTTTAAATTGTTATTTGGATGGAGAGTTGTTTCATTGGCACTCACACCACATATATCTATATATACTTATATACTTATGATATAACATTCCTTAGACTTATCTAGACCTAAATGACCGAGGTAATAATGTTGAGGATTTTACGTTCATGAGGCAACGACCAACACTGCATAGAATGGGTATAATTTCCATTTGTAAATGTTTTACCGAGCGAGTACTTGAGCACTCGATTAGTAAATCTTCATCGTGTTGGCATCCTTAATAAAAAAAAAGGAGATGCGGTATGACTACAGTGGAGATCACTTATAACCTCTCATTAGAACTGTCACAATAATCTGTCATATAACTGTTCCAAACTGTCCTAGAACAGTTCTATCTAGAACTTAGAACAGTTCTATCTAGAACTTAGAACAGTTATATCTAGAACTGTTCTAAGTAGAACTGTCAGAATCAGTTCTAGGGTAGAACTGACTAAATCAGTTCTAGGTAGAACTGTCAGGATCAGTTCTAGGGTAGAACTGTCTAAAACTGTCAGGATCAGTTCTAGGGTAGAACTGTCCAAATCAGTTCTAACTGTAGAACTGTCAGCAGAACAGTTCTAAATGACGTCACTGCAGTAAGGGCATCTTAGAATTTAGAAAATATAATATCAAGGCCATGAAGAATGTATAACACATTTATACAGAGATGCCGCCCTGTCAGAGTATGAGCTGAGAAAAGAAATGGGAAAACAACTATGGTCAGTTTTGGTCAATGCGGTCAAATAATTTACCAATTATAAATTTAATAATTTAATAATAAGTCAGCATGAGGTATCAAAAACACTGAAATTTTTGTTACGAATCAACATGATCAATATTGTGAATAAAAGGGGGACATACTGGCATCCTAAATTGATGCGAACAATTTTTTTTATTGTATTGCAATATTTCTGTTCATTGTATTATACATTACATCCTGACATTAAAAATATGGCTGATTTATTATGCAGGTATATAGATTTACAAATTAAAGTGAACATATGGTCAGTTTTGGTCGATGCGGTCAAATAATTGTTTAGTACAAGTCAGCATAAGGTTTCAAAAAACTCAAATTTTGTAACATATCAATATTTTGAATAAAAGGAGGACATGCTGGCACCCTAAAATTCTGCGTACACAAATTGTTTGTTATTGTATTGCAATATTGCTGTCCATTGTATTATACATTGAATCCTGACATAAAACATATGGCTGATTAACTATGCAGGTATATAGATTTACAAATTAAAATGCACATATGGTCAGTTTTGGTTAATGCGGTCAAATAATTTTGTTGTACAAGTCAGCATGAGGTATCAAAACTACTCAAATTTTGTTACGTATCAATATTTTGAATAAAAGGAGGACATTCTGGCACCCTAAATTTATGCGAACAATAATTTGTTTTTAATGTATTGCAATGCTGCTGTCCATTGTATTATACATTGAATCCTGACATAAAAAAATATGGATGATTTACTATTCGGGTATATAAATTTACAAATTAAAGTGCACATATAGTCAGTTTTGGTCAACACGGCATAATAATTTTGTTATACAAGTCAGCATGAGGTATCAAAACTACTCAAATTTTTGTTACGTATCAATAGTTTGAATAAAAACAGGACATGCTTGCACCCTAAATTTATGCGAACAAACATTTGTTGTTATTGTAATGCAATATTGCTGTCCATTTTATTATACATCGAATCCTGACATAAAAAAATTATGGCTGATTTACTATGCAGGTATATAGATTTACAAATTAAAGTGCACATATGGTCAGTTTTGGTCAACGTGGTCAAATAATTTTGTTATACAAGTCAGCATGAGGTATCAAAACTACTCAAATGTTTGTTACGTATCAATATTTTGAATAAAAGGAGGACATACTGGCATTCTAAATTGATGCGAATTTTTTTTTAAAGTTATTTATAAGACATGTATTACCAAAATAAGACTTAGTAGTCATGATTAAGCTATAGAAGGTGGTGGCTATTCTGCAATTCCAAGAAGTAATAGACTATATAGTTTTTGTAAAATTGACATTGAAGATGAGATGTAAAATTGAGAATGGAAATGGGGAATGTGTCAAAGAGACAACAACCCGACCAAATAAAAAACAACAGCAGAGGGTCACCAACAGGTCTTCAATGTAGCGAGAAATTCCCGCACCCGGAGGCGTCCTTCAGCTGGCCCCTAAACAAATATATACTAGTCCAGTGATAATGAACGCCATACCAATTTCCAAATTGTACACAAGAAACTAAAATTAAAATAATACAAGACTAACAAAGGCCAGAGGCTCCTGACTTGGGACAGGCGCAAAAATGCGGCGGGGTTAAACATGTTTGTGAGATCTCAACCCTCCCCCTATACCTCTAACCAATGTAGTAAAGTAAACGCATAACAATGTAATTTATTTTAAAATGTCCTACTTATCAAGGTATTAGATCTTATTTTATAAAACCATATTATTGGAGAAAACATTCTATATATAGATATATACAATTAATGAGTTCTAATAATCTTAAAGAATTATGTAATTTAGGTAAATTTATATTTTGTGCACAAAAATCAAGATCTAACATGATGTAATATGTTTCACACATTACCTTCTGCTATCTTTGTATACTTTGTGTAGTTTATATGTTGTATGCCTATAGTTGTTGTGACTTTGGTAATATATATAATTACAAAAAGTTATTTGCAAAATATTTGATTAAAGTGAATAATTTATTTATTGATTGTTGATTGCTTAACATTCAGTGGCAAATAGTACATAATAGGACATGAACAAATTAACAATAAGTAGGTACTGTTATAGAGGCCATCACGTAGTGAGGTAGGGGGAATTTAACAGTTACAAAAAGATGCTGTTATATTGGATTAAAACGGATATTTAGCCTGGAATCAAGTCGCAAACGGACCCCTTAAAGAGTTGTCGCAATATTTCGTTGCAAATAAAACTACAGTATCTCTACACGAATCATCGGATTTAACGGACCAGACATAGCTGCGCACTGCATAACAGACGGAACATTTTTGAAATAGTGTTTAAAATACACCGGACATGATTTGCCATTTCGATTGTTTTGGTTTTAGCGCAACCACTGGTATATAGTGTTGTGTTAATTGTAGCATAATAGAGGAAAGCCTGATAAGTTTGATAAAAAGTTAATTATATTTTGGCCATCTTAAAAAAATATACTAATATATATAAAATAATAATTATATATAACATATATTGTATGCTACATTTTTGTGTGTCAAAACATTACGAATAGCAACTTTATTATAATCACATTAATTTTGTGTTTTTATGATTTTCGCTCTTCTCTTATTCCTTTTATTACTTTTCCCTAGTAAGTGCATATTGTGCATTTATAAACTACTCTTCTTGATAACAGCAGCTTGTGTTATGATAAAACAAATATTTATCTTGATATTTAAAACAATTACAAACCAAACAGGACATATACTTGAACTTACGATATGACTTACGATAATACCATTTATCTATCTAAAATTGAATAAGCAAACAATCTAAAACGGTTTTATCCACGGGTGGTTTTTGAATTCAGTAAGTATTTTAAAGTCTGAAACATTTTTCTCTGTATTTTCCCTTCATGTATACAGAGTACAAATCGTATATTAAGCAATGTTTTATTAATTTAGTCTGCAAAAAGATATGTTTCATGATAAATATGGATTACATATTTGATTGATTGTCATACATTTTTTTTTTCAAATGAATCTTCAAACGAAAATTGTAATTGTATAGTTTTACATACAATGGAATACTACAGTTGTCTTTATTTGGTACTTGTTGAAAAGCAGCAATTGTTAAAAAAATATATTATTGATTATGTATAACGTTGCTTATGTTGATTGCATCAATTTCTATATTTGTAAACTAAACAAAAAGGGATGTCCTCTTTCCTCCATATATAGATTCCTATCTTAATGGTTTACAGAGACGGAAAAGAGATAAATCACAATTTACACTTTTACATCGCGTCACCGTCTCTTAATGAAGCACAATTACCTACATTGTCCGTTGTTTACGTAAGTAAATACAGGTATACATTGGGTATGATAAACTTTGTATTTGCAGTTATGAGTATTTCTCAGTAAATCTGGACAGCCTTGAATGCATCAATTATAATTCGGTCGAAACAAATAAACATGTTGATAATATGGGAACATTTCAATTAGTTCTTATTTTGTTTAAATTTGTACACACCTATTCTACTTAGTTACTTTGTTTGAATCTTTCAGCAATGGCTTCGAATGAAGAAAAACCACTTTTGAACTGTACTAAAACTTCGACATCGTATAAGAATAACGTAACCACAACCCCATATCCAAGCTACGAGACAACCACAAACGGTATTTTACTACTTTTATTTAAATGTTTTATACTTGTGTAGCACCTCCCTTTATTTTAGGCAACACTTTAGGTTATTTAACCAATAGTTTTCGTTGTTCTATTGGGAGTTAGTGGAGTACTTCCTGTATATACTATTGTTTATTCGTGCTCTCTTTATGTGTATTTTTCTAATTTAAAATGAAGTGGATAATATAAGGAATGAAAGTCCATACAGTCTTCTAGAAAATAAAAAAGTTCGACAAAAATGTTGACAGTATTTGTTTTAATCAAAATATCAAGGTATAATACTAACAAATCAGAGTACGCCACGTCCGGTTGCAAACAAAAAAGGATCGAAAAAATATATTCCCTAAAATTTGACAGTTGAAGGATGTGTTTACATAATATTTATGAAACTTATGAACTGGTTTCTTAATCTTGTACACATATGTAAAGAGAAGAATATTGATTGGTTAACATCCAGTGATATTTTAATTTTTTCGTATGTGTCAAGTATTTTTTGTTATGTTTTTGTGTTTCTATAGAGTATTCATGAAACTTGAGGTTACCTGGTTTCTAAATCTTGTATGCAGATGTAAAAAGAGGAGACTAATTGATTGGTTAACTTCCAGTGTTTATTACATATGTTTATTACATGTATCCTAGCGGAATAATAAATACAATTAAAAAGAATAGAGGGAAGATGTTTTTATGAATGAAATACAGTTGTTGTTATTATATCTTTACATACAACTTTGCAATTTAATGCATTTGAACATCAAGGAAAACAGGACATTTTGGTTACGCAAAATCCTTGAGAATAAACCAACAGCTTGAATTATATTTGCAGATGATATCCCAACGACAAGTAAAACTCTCAAAGTAGAAATAATGGTAACTGCAATTGTTGGTTTGGTGATCCTGATCATTTTGTACGCCACTGCCTACCGAATGTGCTGCCCTAAAAAGGAAAAGTACCACGATACTCCAAAAAAAGCAGCAACCTATGTTGCAAAAACTCTACTAACATATGTTCTACACGTGTCTGATACACTGTCTGATGTATTCCTGTTTTTACACTACATTGCGATGGGACAGTTGGCGAAGTCTGTGATGATTATGATTTTTACTGCCATGCCAGTTTTCTTTTTATCAATTTTCTGCTTTGAAAAGCTAAAAAAAGAATTGTGTGAGAATTTTGTTCGGAAACATGGCGATCTTCAATGTTGCTTTATGGTATTATGGTTCTTGTTAGTGATTGTGTTTTGTCCGTTTGCAGCAATTTTGTCAACTTTAGTGTACGTATTATTAATGCAAGTGAAAGCTCTCTATATATTTATGCAAAGTTAGGATATACTATTATGGCAATTTGTTTGTTAATCTGGAACCAAACTCCATTTAAAAAAATTTCTTCCATCTGAGTAAAACATATGTTTACAGTAATGCACGTTTTAGTTTACACAGTACAAACCATCGTCTGCATGAACCTTACATGAAGCTATATATTATTTGAAGAATTGTCACTCTTAATATATTAACCTCAATGCAATAGTACGGTAACGAGCGTTAACTATTATGTCCTGATTATCAACAATCATTCCTTAAGGTTTAACGTTAACATTTATCACAAGACAAACCAAGACAGTTTAAGATAGAGAATTCAGGTAAATTAGAGTTTTGTTAGTCATCTTGTAACCCTTATTATCATGATCATATGACTATATCAATTTCAATTACGTTGAGTATCAGATCAACAGTAAAACATTATAATGATATATTTCAATATTGTTTTGATCAGTATACTAAAATATTATTGTGATATCAATTAATTTCAACATCATAATGCTTATGCATTACCACATGGATGAACTCTTGTGGTTCTACATCGTGCCGATGTCTATATTAAGGAATTTCCGAGCAGCCCTTTGAAAACCGAATGATAAATCAGATTCAACTTGATCGATTATTTATAATATTTTACTAGTGAAAATGACGCTTTTTCCTAGACTGCTAATGATTTCTTTATTACTTAATCTATCATGTGTATAATGGTTGACATGAGTATTTGATGAGTGTCAGAGCAACAAAAACACAGTAGAAAATAAAGGTTGTTATACATGATCTGAAAGAATAAACCTATTATAGTTTGCATTTTCTCCCTGTAGTGGTCCTAATGAAAATGCAAACTAGGTAACTGGTCTGATTTAGTATGCAGTATTCGAGAAAAACGGGATTGATATTGCTTATACTAATTGGAACATATATGTCGTCATTTGTGAAACAGATATTCTATAATAGTCGACAAACACATAATGGCATCCGAACACTTTTAGAAGAAATGATTTAAACTACAACTCATGCGATGTAAATGTTGTGCAATGTGAAAGACAGGACGGTGACATATAATTCCTTACATCTACAATACTTGGTATCAGGAAGAAAGTTGTCTCAAAGTCCCATCATAATGTTATAATGTTTTAACTCATAATGATTTTTGAGAAATAAACTAATTTTTGACCTTAATGTTTTGCTGCTATCTCAATTGCAACGTAATGCAAATGTCGAAGGAAATCAAATGATTAATGGTAATGCATATAGACTAGATAAGTAATCGAGATACAGACACAATGAAACATGTTGTTTTGAGTAAAAATATGTGTTTGCATATTTTTCAATCTAATGCATTTTGCTTAGAATACTAGGTTGTGGTTTGTTGTGATATCGTCCTGTTGTATTTTGGTTATCATAATGTTAATTAGAAACGTTTTTTTATACATTATTAGTTAATGTTTATTTCATTTTGTTTTATCTATTTGTAGATACGCCCAGAAGCTTGCACTCGGAAAATCATTCGAAAAAAATAAAGAGTATGCATATGTTGCATTTTACATACCTTTTGTGGAAGCCACATTAGAGTCAGCTCCACAATTAACATTTCAAATAAACTTGTTAATTACAGACAGACACACGGACACAACTTCAACAAGTAAGTGGTTATATAAAATGAAATTATGAAAACAAATTAAAAACAGATCATTTGTGCATTTAACAAATCTTCAGAGTAAAACAGTACAGGAATCATAAAAATACTGAATTCCGAGGAAAATTCAAAATGGAGAGTCCCTAAACAAATGACAAATTGAAAATGATAAAACCCATTAAACAAATGGACAACAACTGTTATATTCTTGACTAAATACAGGCACGTTCAAATGTAGAAAATGGTGGATTTAACCTAATTTTATAGCGCTTAACCTCTCGCTAATACTAAAATGATCTTTATGTGGTGAGTCTAAATGGATTAACGATCACTTGTTCACATCAATAAAAAACAATTGTTCAAATTTTAAGCACACGACAGTAAGTAATCTTCTCTGAACGAGGAGCCATTATTTCTGAAATTTATAGAATTAATATGCAGCGATATTCAAATATGCATTCTCCTTGTATTTACACTCCCGGTTGAACCCCATGAATAGGTTTTAATATATATTTCACTTCATTTTATTCAGCATCAATTCCAATATCAAGGAGTTTTTTTTTTTAAGTAAGCACTTGAATAAAAGGTAAAAAAAATAGATTTGAACACAGAAAATGAAACCTTATGGAGTTGAGGTATAAAACAGGGGAGATTATATAACACTTATGCTGATTTTAAACTCACTTATCAATGGAAAAGTGAAACATTGTAATGTTCCTTTAAATTCTACAACAACAATATTTATAGTTTAAATAACGACCGTGGGGATCGTAAGTTGTAATAATATGAAGAGATGAAATATAAATGTGTTACATTTTGACTACGTATCACTAGTTCCACTGTTTGATATTTTATATATAAAAATAATAATTTGACAAAAGCAAAATGTTTTGCTATTATGCAAATCTAGCCTTTGTAAGAGTTTAATACCAGGATTTATCATATACTTAGACTAAATAACATATGAATTTTACCGTATGATAATAGCATTAAATTAACGTATATTTCATATTTTTTCCAATTAGTGCTTAGCGGGCTGATATGAAAAGTTTATCACATGCTTCGATTGTTATCACATGCCTTTCCGTAACGTTATCACATGGCATTCCGGTGATACTCGGCAAATTCCGGAAAATACACCTCAATACTACGTTTTCAGTGAAAAACATTACCAAGTAGTGTACAAAACAATTATTTGGATACTGGAAAATATATTGTGTAAAATAATATAAAAAAAAAAAAATATTTATTTTTAAATGTTAAAATGGTTTTTTTTCTCTGTTGAGGCATATGTTAGAAAGACTCATATCGAATGTACCAAAATTTGGGTCCGACGTCCCTGAACTTTTCACTCTTTGAACTTCTTTTCTAAAAGGATCATTCTATGAATCTGTTATTTTTCTTTACTGTTGAAGCATATGATAAAAAGATCATAACATGTCATTTTTCATATCGTATGTATTATCAGCCCTCGGTCAATATCAGCCCTCGAGCCTTGCGGCTCTTGGGCTGATATTGAACCTAGGGCTGATAATACATGCGATATGAAAAATGCCATGTAATAATCTGATAATATTGACCTGAAAGTAGTATAATGACCGAGGTCGATATACTAATTTTGGTCGATATATCCTTAACTGACCTCATACAAATTATACATGTATTATATTATTAATGTTGACCATGTTTGTGTCAAAATCGTCAGCGTTATATATTCAACTAATAACGTATACGAGCAAATAAGACCCAATAAGAATAAATCAGAATATGCAATACTGAAAACGTTCCACTGTCGATGTAAATCAAGATTTTTAATATTGCTCTTCCAACAGGGCCAATACGGACAAAAACAGGGCCAATACAGAAACAAACAGGGGGAAAGCCGCATTGGCCCTAGGGCTCATACAGGACATTCTCATCCGGTTTTCAATTTTCTTACAACATTACTTAACATTTGTACAATATTTTTTAAATTAAAATCATAAAATAAACAGGTTAAATGATGTCCAATGTTTTGTAACGTCTTAAAATTTTGAAACAGAAAACAAGGCCAATACAGAAAAAAACAGGAAAAAAACCGTATTGGCCCTAGGGCTAATACGAGACGTTCACTTCCGGTTTTTGATTTTCTTATAATCATTTAACAAAAGTGATATGAGCTGGCTGTTTCTGTATTAGCACTGATATAGATTCTCGTTAAGTTGTATTGGCCCCTCGACCCTACGGGTCTCGAGGCCAATACATCAAACATTGAATATATACCAGTGCCAATACAGAAAAAGCCAGTTAATAACACTATTTTATTTGATTTTGTTGGAAATCAATAGATATAACATTGTCCCAAAGACAATAGCAACATATTAATTGTTATTTCATTAATTTGTTGATGTTTTTTTTGTAATGATGTATTTGTCCAAACTTTTAACAATATTATAAAATGAATTCACAAAGCATATCATTTTATACATACATGTATTCTAAATATAACCGTGCAATATACTTTTTGCTATACGCCGTTTTTTATTCACCTTCGAAAATTTAGTTTAACATGTGAATAACCCTGAATCAAATAACTTAAAATATTCAAATTGATAATATTACTCAATATGGTTTTATTCATTACTTGACAATATTTCGAAATTTATCCATTGTGCACTTTTGACGAAGTCAATACGTTATATATGTATCTGTTCAGATTTTTTTGTCCGATGACGAAGTCCGAGTGTCAATATTATCTTACAGGTCTATAAATGACGTATTGACTGAGTAGAAGTCCTTAAAATTTCTATACTACATATCAATGTCAATAATGTATTAATTACTATACTACATATCTATGTAAATAATGTATTAGGAAAATCTCGTTCAATGTTATTTCTGCGTGTATTTTTAATTATATTTTGCAAGAATTTTAACATGTTATTGACAATATCATTTTTTAAAAACTTTATAGCTTGTTGCATTAGCATTCGTATAGCCTGCATTTAACATAAAATTCTTGAAATCTTCTGATAAACTTGCAAATTTTCTTTTCTGATTTGGTGTTTCCTCGGTGATTGTTATGAGTGACTTCATGACGTCATAAATCTAAATTTAGCAAGATGGTTTTTTTTTGTATTGACCAATATACATATAAATAGAAAACACAGCGTCAATGTACGTAAGATAGACACAAAGCGTCAAACACGTAAAATAAACTTTGAAACACGTGATCGGCATATCCAATGAAAACAGTAGAATGCTACACCATATGTCATATTGCATGATATGAAATGGTTTCGATTTGACTTTATATATTTGTGTTATATCTTTTAAATATTATTGCGTTATTACGCAATATGATTTGTGTTGTGTCATTTGGCGAATTGGTTTTAACATAAGGTGATGTGAATGTGTGTTAGCGTAATGTAATTGATTCATTGCAGCATGTGGTTTTGTAATGATGATTTTGCTATTATTTTTATGCCCCTCCTACAATAGTAGATAAGCATTATGTTTTCTGGTCTGTGTGTCTGTTCGTTCATTCGTTCGTCCATTCGTTTGTTCGTCTGGTTGTCCGTTCGTCCGTCTATCCCGCTGCAGGTTAAAGTGTTTAGTCATGGTAGCTTTTGATAAATTTGAAGTTCAATCAATTTGAAACTTAGTATACAAGTTCCCTATGATGTGATCTTTAAAAAAAGTAATGCCAAATCGGAGTTTGTATCCCAATTTTACGGTCAACTAAACATAGAAAATGATAGTGCGAGTGGGACATCCGTGTGTTATGGACAATTATCGTTTGGCTTTAATATTTCATAATAATGGTGAAAATTTGATGGGTTGATACTGTATGATGTATTGTTCCGGGACGGTTCTGTCATTCGATGATGTGGTTAGAACATTACCTGATGAGGTAAAACCACATTATGATTTTAGAAAATCGATTAAAGACCTTTTACTCCCTAATGTGTTCAGTCCTTTTTCATATATTTTTTTTTTTATTTGAACTTTTATTGATGCATAACTTTACTTATGGATGTGTACGGGTTGATAACTTAGTCTTAGATGCATGATTTTTTTTAGTTGTTAGTGGCTTTGAACTAGCTGTCACATAACTGGGATTACTCTCAGATCTTTCTTTTTGTTTTCAGGATGCACAAGTACCCGGCAAAGTCCACTTGTATTTTTGTCCATCTGATGAGTTAAGCCTTTTTCAACTGATTTTTATAGTTCGTTCTTATGTTGTAATTTTATACCACTGTCCCAGGTTAGGGGGCGGGTTGGGATCCCGCTTACATGTTTAACCCCGCCACATTATTTATGTAAGTGCCTGTCCCAAGTCAAGAGCCTGTAATTTAATGGTTGTCGTTTGTTCATGAGTTACATATTTGTTTTTCGTTCACTTTTTATTTTTATACAAATAAGGCCGTTAGTTTTCTCGTTTGAATTGTTTTACATTGTCATATCGGGGCCTTTTATAGCTGACTATGCGGTATGGGCTTTGCTCATTGTTGAAGGCCGTACGATTACCTATAGTTCTTAATGTCTGTGTCGTGTTGGTCTCGTGTGGACAGTTGTATCATTAATAATCATACCACATCTTCTTTTTCATATTAGCCGATGCACATTTAAATCAATGTAATCGGAAACAAGATAAACAATAACTTTTTTTCTTAAAAGATCACGTGATTTTTATATTGTCAATCAATGATATAACGGCAACAAAGACTGACAGAACAGCATCAAATACCGGAACGAATAAATTATGCAGTTTAAAATCACTAAAGTTTGAAAAATTATTATACAATGTTAAAGGCATATAATGAATTGTATAATATTAATTCGGAAATAACAAAACCACATCATGTAATGGTATAACCGTATCGTCTAATGACACAAGTACAAATGGGTACGGTCTTAAACCTGTACAAAAGTAAACTTGAAGCAAACTTGTTGACTGCTTTTTAAGTTCACGTGTGAAATTGTTAGCAGACGATCAAGTTAACATTGTCGTTTGTAAACTAAACCTTCGGTCGGTTTTTACGACTGCTGCATATCTATTGACAGGTCTGCTCGAAACCAGAAGTATGAACAATTCAGTTTGTGACTGTTTTGTCCAGTCTTTATGATATGTTAGTTCAAGACCAGACCTGTTGACAGGTCTGCTTCTGATCAAACCTGTAGACAAGTCTGCAATTGACCAGACCTCAGAACATTTCTGCTTATGACAGATTTCCGTGTTTAAAATTTTTCATATCAGACTTCAGCTTAAAATATGTAAACAATAATGGCAATGTTTTTCCCAGTAGTTCTATTGCACATTTCATTACTCTTTCGACTCTATAGATATTATACTCATTATAAAAACAATCTGTTTTGTCTCATTTCAATTGCTTTCACATACAGCTATCATAAAAAAAAATATATATTAGACATTGGATAGCAAGGTAATCCGACGCATTGTAACGATGTTCTTAAATCATGGGATATCAATATCATTGTCGACGTTGCTTCATTCCAATTTTTTTGCAGTCACTTCCTAAATTTGACTCTTTGCATGACATGGATATTTCATTTTCATTCACTTTGTTTGCCTTGTGATTTACGAATCTGTTTCCGACAAAATATTCTAACGAAAATTGAACAGTGTCTTGATACATAAGGTGTTGTATAATTATGAACAATCTCGTCCGATTTGACTATGTCGATTATAATTGAGGTATATAACGTCCGGAAAATATGCTTGTTGTGCACATACATGAAATAGTTGCAACTTGATGTTTTGTTATACACAAAATCAATCAACTGACATAATATACTAACAGTATAATTTTTCAGGAAGAGAACCTTAAATAATTTCCTGTCAAATAGTTTTGTTATAAACACAATCCTAAACTACTATATTTAGTCACGGTTCAATATTATGATTAAAAAAATGAAATGCTGACAATTTGAATTATTGCAGAAAAGATTTTGCATCCATTCTTTTCCAATGTTACTTTCATTTGTGTTTTACAAACCATCCTGACATAAAATAAACCTCTGATTAATAATGCAGCCATATAGATCGCATACCTTAGTGCAAATTTTGTTATGTTTGGTTGATACGGTCAAATAATTCTGCTATACTAGTCAGGCAGACGTATCAAAACTACTGAAATTTTGTTACGTATCGATATATTGAACAAAATAAAGACTTTATGCGGTTTAAATTTTGTATTCATTGTGTTCCAATATTTTCGTTGTTTGTATTATACATCCTGACATCCAGATATGGCGTATTTGTTATGCGGCTATAAAAATTTACATAGAAAGGTGCAAACATGGTTAGTAAAGTTGATGATATCTAAAACTTGTGCCATACAAGTCAGTCGGAGGTATTAAAACTGCAGAAATTTTGTTTTATTAATATTGAGGACATGCTGGCGCTCTAAATGTAAGCGAAAAAAATATGTAGTTTTGTGTTCCATTAATGCTGTTATTTGCATAATACATTACATCTTGACATAGAACTATTGTTTGTTTAATATAAAAAACAACTTGACACAAAACATTTCTAAATTGCGGCTAAACAGAATCACATGGTAATGTGACAATATGGTAAGTTTTGGTTGATGGTGTCGAACAATTTTGTTGTACGAGTCAGCATGAGGTATCAACACTACATCCTGTGTTTAAGTATCAATATCTTCAACCAAAGGAGGTAATTCTGTCAACCATATTAACGCCATTGTGTTCCAATATTGCTGTCATTTGTATTGTAAATTGTATCCTGACAGAAAATGTTTGCTGATATACTATTCGGCTATATAGATTGACATAATTAAGTGCAAATATTGTTTATACAATTAACAGAATTTGATATGTATTCGAATATAATTTTATGTTCAATGACCATTAGCATTGTCACTGATATCCCTTTTTAATTTATAGAAAAGCAGATAACGGATCAATTTGAATAACAAGTACTTTATTTACAAATACATGTATGCTATCTTGTTTCTATCACGGAACTATCATATTAACTAAATGTTCTATTTGCTATTTCAATGTTTATTTAAAAAAAAAAGACATTAAATGATATGTAACAAAATCGATGTAGAGCGGTCATGGTTTCAAGTTAACTTTGTGTTGAGCAGACCAGCCAAACGGTAGCTTGAGATCAGGTCTGATTCAATCGAAGTTGTCAAAGTTACAAAATGCGAGCGCATGACAGGACTAGTTTCGAAGTTTACTTATATCAGTAGCGGACCTGTGTGTAAGTTAACTTGTTCGGCAGACATTAAAACAGTCCTAGAACTATATATAAGTCTGCTTTTCAAGTTAATTGGATTGTGGTCCTATGATTAGCCAGAGCAATCCAACATCTTGTCACAGGTAAATTATGAACAGTCCAAATAACTAGTTATCAAGTTAACCTGCTGTACATGTTAGGACTGCTACCATATGTACATTGAATAATGTTAAAATCATATTTTTTTTTTTTGCAAAGCCATATTAAGTAATTTCAATAATATATCAAGTCAATACGAAACCTTATCATGTTATATCGAATAAGCATAAAGTAACGACCAAGTCATATCAAGTGCTAGCTATATATTTGTCCAGGTTGTCGTGTGGTCCAGCGCGCCGGTTACAGTGCAGGTGATTTGGTGTCACGATATCTCAGTAGTATGGGTTCGAATCCCGGCGAGGGAAGAACAAAAAAATTGCGATAGCAAATTTACAGATCTAACATTGTTGGATTGATGTTTGGACGAGTTATATATATATATATCTATATATAGTAATATCATATCCTTATACACATATGTCAAAACCATATAATTTGAAGACAAATTACCACAAAGTAACACGAAAACTATAAAAACGTTATATCAGCGTACCACACAAAAAAAAAATACTTTGGCATTCCGTTCTTATGTTCAATGTGTTGACGTTGAAGTAATTACCTCAATTCTAATTTAACGTCGCCAAGGCATGTTTTACAAATAACGACGAATATGTTCCAATTAATTGTTGTAAAAGAGGGATGAAAGATACCAGAGGGACAGTGATACTCATAAATTGAAAATAAACTGACAACGCCATGGCTAAAAATGAAAAAAAAAAACAGACAGACAATAGTACACATGACACAACATAAAAAACTAAAGAATAAGCAACACGAACCCCACCAAAAACTAGGGGTGATCTTAGGTGATGAGGAAGGGTAAATAGACCCTGCTCCACATGTGGCACCCGTCGTGTAGCTCATTTTATAACAAATTCAGTAACCATAATTCACTCATTTGTCACTTATAACATGTATAGCATGAGACATTAAAACATAGATTAATCAACGAGTTTGTACGTATATGAACAACACGATGTAAACAACATGTAAAGTTGGATCTGCTTTCCCTTACATTACATATACGATAGCTTATGATTTTGGTGGTATTTGTGTTACCTTATCATTAGTAACTATCGGCTTGTCATCGTCTTAGGAGTTGAAATATACATTTATCACACACCTTTGACTGCTGTACTCTTATTTTTGACATTTAACCTACATGTTTAGTATTATGTCTCTTAAATTTGTTCATAAATTGTTGTCAATATAACCAAAAAATTGTAAAGTAAATCGCTGTAACATATGATCGATAGGGTTAAATGTGTTAAACGCGAAATTAGGTGGTTTACAGTAATATTCAACGAATCTGCGGAACACCAAAAGCTAGATTTAACGAACACTGTATTATTTCTCTTACAGGTATTATTCGTATAGTGAGTATATGTGCATCCGCCCTTGTACTTGCCTGGTCTTTTAATGTTTTAAAGAACTATTTTCGACCAGGAGACACCGTTTGGGTTAAAATCTGTCTCTGGGTCTCACGTTCAGCTGAGATATTACCACGAATTCTCTTGATTGCACTCGTGACTGCAGAATATAATGCCTATATAGTGTACTTTATAATGTATCGATGTAACCTCGGATTGCTGTATGTTTGCTGTGATCGAATTTATTACAGTAAATTCTGCTGTAATGATTTAAATATAGCAGATTTATTGGTAGGGATAGTAGGTAACATATTTGGCTTTTCTATGACAGATGTGTTTAAATGTCAAAAGAAAGAACAATGTGGTGGCAAATTCTTTATAGGTTACTATATGTTATTTTATGCAGAAAATGGGTTTCTATTGTATAGTTGGTTTACCGATGACCCTTTGTTTGTTCAGTACAAATTTGGAGGAGCTTGTTCAAATCACCAGTGGTATGTACCTTGTGTCTTTGTGGTTATCATTTTGGGGTCGATTTTACAACTATTATTTTTGTTTCTGTATTATTTGTTACGTAAAAAAACGGATACAGGAAACGAAAACAACATATCCGAAAGGGAAAGCAATGAAAAATTGTCCCGTTTTAGTGTATCTACAGTGTCACAATAAAAAGGCTAACCAAAGCATATACGAACACTTGGAGAAAGTCAACAATGTGAAATCAGCTTAAATTGGAATTCATATGTAAATACGTGGATATGAACATTTCGAAAAGTACGGTTTTCAAGATGAAATTTATTCACGAGACTATATCTGAAGATTCAAATCGGCAAAACGTATCATTCAAAATTAAAAACAATCCAAAATATAAATAAGTTGTTGACAATCATTGATTCTAACTTGATTATTTGCATCCTTATTTAGTAAATCTAATTGGTCCTAATGCATGAAACAAAAATGAAGTTTTAGATTTAATCCTCATGTGATGTTAAGTTTTAAAAACTTTACAAATAATTTGAAAAAGATTTTCTTGTACTCTCATATTGATAATTCCTTTACCAGATCTAGTTTATCAACATTTTGTGGTCTTTAGTGCACAAACCTAACATGTTTGATATATGGTAACCTGTATATAGGATCGTCCAATTGCCTTCTTTGTCAATGTAGACGTTGTGTTGTGGCAATGAAATAACTCTCCATCTATGTCACATTTTGTAAAATGTAAATCATAGTAGGTCAAAGACCGTATTTATGTTCAATACTGCTCGTTGTATCCTCAAAATCGTTTCAGAATTGTTTATCGAATTGATTTGGAAATTTAAAATGAGAGTTATTCCCTCTTGTGTATTACTTTAGATATAAGTGACACATCTTTGTAACTGTCAAACCTACAGGGTTAAAGATGTAGGGTTGTTTGCAATTGCTTAAAGGTCGTCCGTCATTGAGGTGAAATGAGGTGAAGGCCAAATGTCAAGGTCGTAATTTAATTTGCTTTGACTTCTTATCGTCGCATCTCCTCTGAAACCATATAAAAGATCGACACATAGTGATCTTAACTGTAAGATTACGCACGATGCTGCAAAAATGTTTTGATATAAAGGAGGCATTGACATTTTTGGGACTTTTTCGCCCATTTCTTTTAATTAGCTGTATTGTAATAAAATTGATTAATGACATTTGGTAGAGACTAAGGTTCCTTTGATAAAAAGTCCTCACTGGATGGCATTGACATTGTATTCACGATAATAGTTAAATTGACGTTCTAGACTTTTACATAATGTATATTAATACACAATACATATATGGTGTATTTAGGTTGCATTAGGTTGGTAATCATATATCCTTGAAAAGATTTCCGGAAGTGCCCTTTTGTAAACAGAAAGTAGTCATTTTCTCCATTAATTTCATTTCACTGTAACAAATTTCTATTTGGAATGAGATGAAAGTTATCTGATACCGTAAGTGAATATTAACAAATTGATTTTAGTAAAATTATGTAAAAACCATTCATTTTCTATCTTGATGTAAGCTATTATTTGACACTTGGAATGATTTTTGTATAACTCAAAGTGGCTAATTATCGTCCAGAATTCAAGAAAAAAGTGAATTAAACATTACGTCTTCATAATCAATGTTCGATAAACTATCATACAACACCAATCATACAACACCAATTAGATATACAAATATGTGATATGAGTGCCAATGAGACCACTATCTATCCAAGTTACAATAACTAAAAGTAAATTAAGCATAATTAAAAACCAATTGTTCAGTGAATATTTTAAGGTCTTTCCACCAGTAAGGATCTATTTTGATATGAAGAATATTAAAATTTAGTTTCAAATGTCAATTCCAGCATCAAATGACAGCTTAATTTACGCTGATTCCAAAAATATATGGTTTCTATACATCAAAATACTAATCAGGGAGATTACTTTTTATTTCCGATTTGAAAAATGTTACTTCTGGTATTGTTTGATAGTTTACTTGACACTGATTTAGAAATATATAGTTCTATATTCTTTTACATTAATTAAGTACAAAAAATAGCGCCTTCCGGATTACAAAAGATCACTTCCGGTCGACTTTTTCAAGGTCACATTTCTTGCAAACTGATGCAAAAAGTCCCATGGCTTTATCAGGTATATAAAAAAGGTAAAAGCAAAGGTAAAAAATATAAAACGTCGAATCAACATTTGACCTTGACCCAAATTTCAAGGTATTGAAACAAGAGCCTCAATTTAAAAGACCCTGGGTCTCAATTATATATGATGAATGAGTTATATCACGATACATGCAATTTTGAATATAATAGAGAAGAAAACTCCCATTAAACGTCTCCGTTTCCTTTTAACTCAAATTCAAATGTTACGACATGTCACAATTAACAATTTTGTAAAATTATTTTCTCAATATCTTATAAGATTTCTGAAAATTAGTGATAGTAAGAAAAAATCCAAATTTTTAACATGACCTTGACCTCATTTTCATTTTTATAGACCAATGATCTCAAATTTAAAGACCCTAGGTCTCTATCACTAATGCTTTTCAAGCTACTTATGTATTTCACTTATATCAAATACAAAAGGGGAAATACCATTCATATGGAGTTTTCGTAAAGCTTCGGTCAAAATAAAATGTAACATTCTGAGGATATAACGAACAATTTTGGAAAAAAAGCATCAATTTGTCGCTTTCTTTTAAGGTTGCGGAGGAGATCTCATACCTAAAAAAACAGTATTTCGGGAGATAACTCTTATTAAGAAAAGTGTTCGGTTAAACAGGGTCAGTTTCAAAAGTGTATAGACTGTATGATATTATATACAAAAAAACTAAGCGACATTTTTTGAAACAAAAATGCAGCGCAAGAAAAAAATTGAGCGGAAGAGAGGAAAAATAATCAGAACAAAATCAATAAGTCTTTCCACAGAAAGGTGGAAACAACTAATTATTATTATGTGTTATCAAAATTTTCTGTATTTTAACTGAATTTGGATGGAAAGAATTCCAATTGTGCCATGAACACGTTGTTTTTAATTATAATTATCATTATATTTTTTATTAATATTATTATTATAATCTTTATAAATATCGTTATTATTATAATTTTTATAAATATCATTATTATTATGATTTTTATAAATATCATTATTATTATAATTTTCATAAATATCATTATTATTATATTTTTTTTATAAATATCAATACTATTATAATTTTTATTAATATCACTATTATTATAATTTTTATAAATATTATTATTATTATAATTTTCATAGATATCATTATTATTATAATTTTTTATAAATATCATTATTTTTATAATTTTTATAAATATCATTATTATTATAATTTTTATAAATATCATTATTATTATAATTTTCATAGATATCATTATTATTATAATTTTTTATAAATATCATTATTATTATAATTTTTATAAATATCATTAATATTATAATTTTTATAAATATCATTATTATTATAATTTTCATAGATATCATTATTATTATAATTTTTTATAAATACCTTTATTATTATAATTTTTATAAATATCATTATTATTATAATTTCTATAATTATCAGTATTATTATAATTTGTATAAATATCATTATTATTACTTATCATCATCTTTATTATTATAATATGCTTGTTAATTGAAAACAAACCTATGTCATGTACATTTAGGTAGACGTCGGCGTAAATAAACCTGTACAATGAATGTTAGACCTGTATGTCATATAAATATAAACATTGTAAATGTATATATTAAACAATTGCTTCTAATTTTTTATCCCCTTTAAAGAATAGTTTTAAAAATATGACAAATAACACCCACTTTACTGTGTTGAGAGATAGCTATAGGTGCTTGATTACCAAAGGTAAAATCACAACAACAAAAATGAACTCAGAAAGTTCCCAATCACATGACAAGTTCAAATGACAAAACACATAAAAAAGAATGGACGAGAACTGTCATATTCCTGATTTGGTACGGACATTTTTAAATAATAAACCGGGAAGAACCAGGAAAAAAATCCTTTAGACTGACAAAGACGACAATAACAATGTTCACTGATTAAATTGTTTGTAACAGTTTAACCATAAATGACATTGTTAACTTATCAAACCATTTTTCAAACGGGTTTAAGTATTATGTGAAAAGAGAATGTATATAAACTCATCATAGACACCAGAATTGAAACATTTATATTCGCGCGTTTTGTCTACAAAATACTTATCAGTGACACTCGATCAAAGCAAATGTTAAAAAGGCCAAATAAAGTACGACGTTGAAGAAAGCATCTTCACGTCAATGAGTTAATAAATCCGTTCAGTCATTCAGGATCAAATATTCTATATTTGACGCGCTTTTCATCTACAAAATGGTAACCATTAACGCTCAAATACAAAGCTATATACAAAATATAGAACGCAGAGTTAAAGCATTGAGACCAACATTTTGAAATGTAATTATCCAGGTTGGTCTGCAACACTATTGAGACATAACTCTCTGAAAATCAATGATCAACTTAGTGTTTGTCAAACTGCTAAATATCCAATATTGTTTTTTCAATTAATTGTGTTGTTCTTATTTTTGAAATTTTTAAAATTGAGAATGGAAATGGGGAATTTGCAAAAGAGACAACAACCCGACCATAGAAAAAAACAACAGCAGAAGGTCACCAACAGGTCTTCAATGTAGCGAGAAATTCCCGTACCCGGAGGCGTGTTTACATTTTTGTGGAAGGGTGAAGGTTTATATGATATCAAATCTTAATGCCAACTTTATGTAAGTCAAAGTGTTTGTTACCACCTTTAATACATATTTTGGTTTTAATTTACGCTGGAACGATGATTTCATCTTTACAAAGATTTTTGTATGATGGTGTTTTGTCTACAAAAGAGTAACCAGTGACGCCCGAGATGATAATATTGAACTTACCTGTACAAAACAAATGCAAACTGTTTTTTATCAATAAGAAATGAGACCAATTGTAATATAGTAATAAAGGGAAGATCAGAAAAAAAACCTTACAGCTAAAGATTTGATACAGATACGTAAGGCGTGTAATGTGTACAGTGTTTAACGAACATATATAGGTGTTACTGTATACTTCAATACATAGTATACACCTTACCACCTTTATTTCCTTTACAATATCGTTGTGTCGTGACCAGAACTGAGTACTAAAGTTTTTAAACAGTTTATCAAACTCATAAATCGAAAATAAAGTGACAACGCCATGGCTAAAAATGAAAAGCAATAGTACAAATGACACAACATAGAAAACTAAAGAATAAACAAACACGAACCCCACACAAAATTAGGGGTGATCTCAGGTGCTCCGAAAGGGTAAGCAGATCCTGCTCCACATGTGGCACCCGTCGTCTTATTATGAGATAACAAATCCGGTAAATAGTCTAATTCGGTAGGTCACATTCATGAAATGGAAGGGGATTGTATTTACGACGTAAGAAACATATCCGATATCATTTGGGAAACGGTTATTAACTTTCCATTGAATTATACTATGTATATCATACCAATTTTCAACATTTGTTCGATTATTTGTATGGTGAATTGTGTCCCTCAACATTGAAATTAAACACTTGTGAGACACATCTTCACTGAATATATCACTTGTGATGCTTAGATGCATATTTCTGGATTGTGTTCTTTTTTTACCTCACATGGCCCGAAGGGCCAAGTGAGCTTTTGCCATCACTTGGCGTCCGGCGTCCGTCGTTAACTTTTACAAAAATCTTCTCGTCTGAAACTACTGGGCCAAATGTAACCAAACTTGGCCACAATCATCATTGGGGTATCTTGTTTTAAAAATGTGTCCGGTGACCCGGTCAACCTACAAAGATGGCGGCCATGGCTAAAAATAGAACATAGGGGTAAAATGCAGTTTTTGGCTTATACCTCAAAAACCAAAGCATTTAGAGCAAATCTAACATGGGAGTTAAATTGTTAATCAGGTCAAGATCTATCTGCCCTGAAATTTTCAGATGAATCGGACAACCCGTTGTTGTGTTGTTGCCCCTCAATTGGTAATTTTATGGAAATTTTACTGTTTTTGGTTTATTATCTTGAATATTATTATAGATAGAGTTAAACTGTAAACAGCAATAATGTTTAGCAAAGTAAGATTTACAAATAAGTCAACATGACTGAAATGGTCAGTTGACCCCTTTAGGAGTTATTGCCCTTTATAGTCAATTTTTAACCATTTTTCGTAAATCTTAGTAATCTTTAACAAAAATCTTCTCCTCTGAAACTACTGGGCCAAATTAATCCAAACTTTGCCGCAATCATTATTGGGGTGTAGTGTAAAACATGTGTCCGGTGACCCGGTCAACCAACCAAGATGGCCGTCATGGCTAAAAATACAACATAGGGGTAAAATGCAGTTTTTGGCTTATAACTAAAAAAACAAAGCATTTAGAGCAAATCTAACTGGGGTAATTTGTTTATCAGGTCAAGATATATCTGCTCTTAAATTTTCAGATGAATTGGACAACCCGTTGTTCTGTTGCGGACCCTGAATGGGTAATTTTATGGAAATTTTACTGTTTTTGGTTATCTTGAAGATTATTATAGATAGAGATAAACTGTAAACAGCAATAATGTTCAGCAAAGTAAGATTTACAAATAAGTCTACATGACCAAAATGGTCAGTTGACCCCTTTAGGAGTTATTGCCCTTTATAGTCAATTTTTAACCATTTTTCGTAAATCTTAGTAATCTTTTACAAAATTCTTCTCCTCTAAAACTACTGGGCCAAATTAATCCAAACTTGGCAACAATCATCTGTAGGGTATCTAGTTTAAAAAATGTGTCCGGTGACCTGGCCATCTAACCAAGATGGCTGCCACGGCTAAAAATAGAACATAGGGGTAAAATGCAGTTTTTGGCTTATAACTCAAAAACCAAAGCATTTAGAGCAATTCTGACAGAATAAAATTATTAATCAGGTCAAGAACTATCTGCCCTGAAATTTTCAGATGAATTGGACAACCCATTGTTGGGTTGCTGCCCTTGAATTGGTAATTTTAAGGAAATTTTGCTGTTTTTGGTTATTATCTTGAATATTATTATAGATAGAGATAAACTGTAAACAGCAATAATGTTCAGCAAAGTAAGATTTACAAATAAGTTAACATAATTGAAATGGTCAATTGACCCCCTAAGGAGTTATTGTCCTTTATAGTCAATTTTCAACAATTTTCATAAACTTTGTGAATTTTACTAACATTTTCCACTGAAACTACTGGGCCAATCATTATAGATAGAGATAATTGAAAGCAGCAAGCATGTTCAGTAAAGTAAGATCTACAAACACATCGCCATCACCAAAACACAATTTTGTCATTAATCCATTTGTGTCCTTTGTTGAATATTCACATAGACCAAGGTGAGCGACACAGGCTCTTAAGAGCCTCTAGTTTATATCTAAATTGCGTAAAAGGGTAACGTTATAAGCTGTTATATTCAAAACTCAAAATACTTTCAAGCATTCGTGTTGAATACGTTGAAAATTCCTTAAAGGTAATCCGAAAACGAGATTTTGCTACACGTTAACATGCATCTACTCAAAGTGTATCATGAGTACCATGTGTCATTATAAAATGTAGTAAGAATTGTTTGGTATTCCTTAAGCGTGATAGTTTTAACAAACTGGATAAGGTTTGCTGTTTCTAATTCTTGTTAGTACATCACATACGTATTGTTCTTGTTTTATCATCAATTTTCTGAATTTCTTGATAAAATAGATATATTCCGCATGGTTGGACGGTTATATTTAGGGAACGATATATTTATCGATTTTTCGTCATCTGGTGCGATTTTCTACGATTCATCATGATGTATGCAGAACATTGTGCTTTTATGATCAAGTTTGATACATAGTAAGTGATTTGTGAATATATAGAGATTAATACATGGCCTTTTTCCATATCAGCCTGGGTATCATGCTGGGACTCCCATATCAGCCTGAGACAGAGTCGAGGTGCTGATATTGGTCGAGGGATGATACCCAGGCTGATATGGAAAGGATCATGTATTAATTGCCTTATCATATACTTCCGACAATAGTTTTATGTAAGGCAAATACACAAATGCAATAACTAAAACAGTCAAAAACTTTATAAAAAAGTTAAATTATAAATCAAATATACTATAATTGTCCAACAACAGCATCACTACCTTCGTATACATTTTTGGTAACATTTCCTATAGAGTCATTTTGAAACATTGAAAAGTTGGAAGAGTTTTATAATCATTATTACTCCATGTTTGTTGTACTATAAAATGATTCATAATTGTCAATTGCACTTGTAAGCAAGTACTAAACTACCCCAAAAAGAGTTCCCGTAAATTTTGACGTCGTCATAAAAATATCAGACGTCTCAATGTAAAAGTAAACAACCGATACCCGGAAATAACTTGCACGAGAGGCACTTTTATGGGTTTTGTGCACGAGATGCCCCTGATATGGGTTATCAGCCCGGGTGGGAAATTATGGCTTGTGTACCTCCGCTCATTACACATATGCACAAGCTATCATATCAATGCTAAGTATATGATAAAACTTGATAATTCCTGATCATCGGCTATTGACACATTGCAATAATTTCGTGACGTTTACGACAAGATTGAATGATCTTTTACATTTAGAGCAAAGTCCTACAGTATATGCACCAGATTATGGATGGTCCGTAATAGATTCTTAATATGCTGGTGTTCACGCACACTACAGAAAAGATGTGCAAACAGGGAATATGTCCGTAAAGGATTGACAGTGCCTACAGTAATGTTAAATTAATGGAAATTACGTCTCTATTGATGAACATCTCTGAAAATCTTATGAATCTGCAATTAATCAAAGGAAAGAACGTTATCTTTTTAAACATGTTTATTGTGTTGACAAAAATGTATACAGCCTTGGTCGATTGACTTTTCTTACTTGTCAAACTTTTGAATACAGTTATTTTAAGAGGAACTACTAGCTGGTGATAGGTCCATTATAATTTGTATGCAGTTATTTCAGCATTGGGTATCTTATTTCTTTACAGAATAGTTGGCCCCGCCTCCTCAAAAATGATCTTTCGACTTTGAATCTTTAGCATCATTTACATGACAAAGCTTGCTGTAAGGTCCTGTTTAGATGAGCCACTCATTGTAAGCCTTAGATATTTGGAATGCAGACGAACTAACATTTGTATTTCCATTAATATAATATGACTCAAAGCCCTCTTCATGGTTTATTTAATTTCAACATTTGCTTTCTTCTATCATTGTTACAAAATGGTAGACAAATATCAGTGTCAACATTGTATTTATGTTGTCATCTTTATCCTATTATATTATTAGCCATTCAGGGTTCGACATGATTACTAACGAATGTAATCGATTACTTGACCGACTTTTGTGTAAACGATTAATAATCTAGTTTGTATGTAATAGATTGTAATCAATTACTTTGTCAAAAGTAATAACACCATTTGTTGATTATATCAAGTTTAATTATATCAAATGAATAAATAACATAGAATTGTAGATGTGGGGATACAATCTGCCCCACTAATAAACATTTATATATATATATATATATATATACTTCTAAAGATAACATTCAGGGAGGTATGCGCTTGTGAATTGTTCATCAATTGTTTCTTAAGAATTACAAGTTAACAAATCAAAAGCTCATTATTTAGGCAATTGACCAGAAAGCACATACAGGTTAACTCCTGCTGACGCCGCTAGATTATTAACTAATAGAAAAGATATAATCCAATTATGACTTGATCATTTTTGAAATGTATCTACACGTAACATAAAATTGAAAATGAAAAGGGGGAATATGTCAAATAATCAACAACACGACCAAAGAACAGATAATTTATGGTTTTCATCATACATCATACATCTACAGTATACATAGCTAACTCTGTATTTAACTATGAGTAATAAACAATTTTTACAAAATTATCTTCTACGCTGTCTTCAATGATTATAGTCAGCCATATTTTCAATTAGCAAATTAAATTGGTTATTCAATGATGATTATCGATATATTGTGTGTATGTTCCGGACCATATGAGTATTCGTACCAACGCGTATGGTCATGATCACATGGGTATATACTCATTTGGTTTGACTATACGCGTATGGTCAGGGTAATTAACACTCTGTTACTGTTAACTTTGGATACTTCTAAACTCTGATATGGTATCGGACCGTTTCTTAAAAATATAAGTCACTTATTATCATATAATAATAAAAGAGATTAACTAAATAAAAATAAGAAGTTTCACATAGTTAGTTTTAATACCTAGTCAAAACTAAAATGAACACATTTTATACCGATGTCCATTACCAATTTGTTATTACGAGTGAATAGCAATATGTCGACTTGAAAAGATAATTTCCAAATATTTCTTAATAAAGCGTTACACAAGAAGTCACTGGCAAGGAACATATTTTATTTAAGTTATTTTGTGAATATGGTGTACTATAGTAATATTACGATATTTGAAATCTAGAGTCTCTTAGACATCATAAACACACCGGAATAACCCATAACCTCGGCTCCACTGCACGCAGCTGCAACGAAGGCTATCTTTTCACTTGGAAACAAAAGGTGTAACTGAAAAGGATCGTCACAACCATGACGAAAAACCGTTATGGTACCATGTGGAAGTAAATGTAAATGTCACCATAAGTCTATATAACAAGAATGCAATAAGCGATGAAAATTAACTTTGGCGTCAATGTTTAATTGTAACGTGGCTTTAAATTAATACATTGTCATGTAACCATCTTTTTTTTATATAAAGTTTAATTGTATTAATGAAACGTTTGTAATGCATATTTGAAAAAAAAATCCTATATGGTCAAAATACTCATATGGTTCAGACCGTTAATAACCATACAAGTATATACTTATATGGTCCGACCTTATGAGTATACGCATATGGTCATGACCATACATGTATGGTCCAAATATTCATATGGTCCGGAACATGTACATTATTTATATGTAAGAATAACATGTGTAATACACATTTTGATAAATGGACTATCACCGTACAAAGAATGGCATATGCTCATAATGTTACTCCTAACATTATTCAAATAATTTACATTGATTTGGATTCTCGCTATTATTTAACAACTAACTCACATATAGTACCACTAGAATTGTACAGATTATTGATATATACACATAGAAAAAAGTATTGCAACACCTTGATTTTTTTAAATTTGAAAAATCAGCCTCTTTTTTTGGATGAAATATAATAAAATATTTGTATAATATTATTGAAACATAGTTTATGATAAAATTAGCATTGAAACGAACAAAAAATGTTTGAAAAAAAATGATTTATATAACCACAATTTTAATAACAAAATGAAGTGTTTTTTGTACAAAAAAATGCATTTTACAACTTTTACTGTAGTCGAACTCTACAACGTCAGATATTTCAAAATTTATCTTCAGATGACTGTTCACATCATGGTTGATCGTTATAAACCAAAGAATTAGTACTTTGTGCGCAGCCTCCATTCAAACGGATAACCGCATCTAAACGTCTTCTGATTCCTGCCAAAAATCGACTTATTTGATACTAAGGTAGCAGCAACCATTTCTGATGAAGTGCATTGTTTATTTCATGATGTGTTTGAACTGGGGTGTCCTTTCGCGCACGTTCCGCCCAATAGTGTCCCAAATATGCTCGATATGGTTCAAATCCGGGCTACGATCCGTCCAAGGAAGATGAACCGAATTCCATTGGAACAATGGATCTTCCTCCACGATGCTAATTTTCAACTTTAGCGAGCTCTGCACTACATTGGATACGGAAAACTGTGTGTCTGTTCGTAAGCAAAGGTCTCCGAAATGGTCTTATCGCACGATAACCAGTAGCGATGAGTCGATCTCGAACAGTTCTTATTAAAAGGCTCCTGTATGCCCACCACTCTCTTTTTAGGATTGAATTGTATGCAATGGGTTTCCTTCTGACCAACCTTCATTATGCTTGATTTTCCCTAGCAAATGGTATAGGGGGTCTTCTTTATCTCGGAAGGTCTTTAACATCGTTTAGTGCCTTATTTTTATTCTCAAAACGACTTATAGTGGAATGGTCATGACCAAAAATACGTGCAGTTGTTTCAGCGACATCCCTGCTTCTCTCATGCTGATAATCTGCCATCTTGCTGCAGTTTAGAGTTGTCGAGGACCCATAACAAGGTGTCAATCACATAACTTTAAAAACTTGGTTATTTAAAGTGTTGAAAACAATGAGGATGAAAACATCTGTTTTGCTGTTTACTGGTACAGTAGCTGCATGTGCAGATAAAAACTTATCGAGTCGATATTTATTGAATAAACTCAGATGATACTTAAATAATGTTTAATTAGTTCTATTTTACCAAATTATATCACAAAAAAATAAAAAGTGTTTTTTTAATTTCAATTTCAATTTGGTGTTGCAATACTTTTTTCCATGTGTATATATAACACAATAATTGAACATGATAACTGGCATAGTTCAGTACTATCATTGAAAAAAATAAATGACATATTTTAGCAGTATCCTTATACAGATTACTGACATATGTTAGCACTATCATACAAAAGACAATTGACATATGTTTGCACTATAGAAACATTAATGCAAATTGAAAACTAAAACCAGTTTTTCTCACATTAAAACTCATTTATCAGAATTATAGCCATACATAAACCACTGCATAAACTCTTAGTTTTTCTTTACTGTACATGTTATACCCCCTCCCCTATTTCAATTCTTAAAAGAATTTGAAAACAAGACTTTAATTATAGCCAGCTTACCCTATTTGTATATTTTCCGATATCAAATAACTAGAACCTGTTTAAAACCATTTTGATTACATATTGAAAGCATATCAGAATACTATAAATGAAATGTTTAGCAGTCAATCATTACAACATTCAAGATTACAAAAAGTATCCAATCCTGCCTCTGTCTCCAGTCCACATCCTACTGTATGCCTATTTGTCACTTAATTTTTTTTTGATATTTTTGTATTGCTGGCTTGTATTTTTTATGTCGTGGTGACAAAACTGTAGATTTAGGTGTTACGGCTTACTTTTGGGCTATCAACAGGACACAAACACCCCATATGCAAATATCATGAATTAATTTTGTATTCAGGACTTTTAGTAAACTATGCATACTGTAAACATTGAATGTATGCTTAGTCATCATATCTTAGGCCCAGGATTCTATCAACCTTCAAGAAATATTTGTAAATCTTCATATTTGAGTAAATTTCTTTAAAATCTGTGAGAAAAAGCAAATCTGGTTACATTCTGGCTGTTCTCTCTTTTCACCCTATATAGGTTGCATTTCTGTAAATATTGACAATGCAATTTCCCATAGGAACTCCTTTTACGGCTAAAACTGTACCACTGTTACAATGAAGTTCTGAAAAAAAATCTTCTCCTAAAATTGAAAGTTCATATGCCCTACAATTTTTTTTTCAAAGGTCAAAATATAGGGCTGTGCGGCATATTTTCAACGTTTATATGCCCTGAACAGAGATTAAACTTACATTAATTTTCTTAACTACCCCTACCTCGAATAAAGGGTTACCATAGGTTACAATATAAACAATATGCACATGTATATTCACTGGTAACATCTCAAGTTATGTCTATGTGAAATTAAGCACAAAGAGCATAACTGGGAAATATTATTTAAACAAAATTAATTTTCTATGCATATTCAAGATCTCCCCAAAAAAGGCGTGGTTTGAGAAACAGCTGTATTTACAAAGTGCAACCTATAATTATACAATATAACAGACACAATTTAGCACTATCATTGTACTAATATCTTGCATAGTTTACCACTATCATCGTATATAGATAACTGATATAGTTTCGTAATATCATTGTACATCTTATTTGATCTATTTTAGAACTTTCATTTTTTTTAAGTTAATATATTGTACATTTAAGCACTATCATTGTACAGATTCACCCCGTATAACCCCGATACAAATGAATCCGGACGTTGACGCGTTCGAAGCGATAATCAGTACAACATTTGGGATGACAACAATTTCGAATGCGTTTCTAGAACTTATTTGAGCATATATAAATATGCCAATGTGCATGTTAGTTTATTCAATCAAATATACAGTTCTTGTAAGTTTTAGATATTGCATAGAACGTTTGATAAAACTGTTAGATGCAAAACGCACAGACACTGTGCAATTTCATACGTATTATGAGATAAACAATGCTGAATATCTTTTCGTGCATACAAATTAGCGTATCAATATCTTAAGCTATAATAAATAACTATACGATGAGTTACTACGTTTCTTCAAATGTTCCCTAGAACTTAAAATAAACGCATTATCATACTAAATACTTACTGTATCGTTCGTTTCACCAAATGTGTCGCGTTCGTTGCATTGTGCGTTTTTAAATAATCACTGTACAGTTCGTTGGGAAAAACCGTCACAAATTACTTTCTTGTCAAGGTATTCGAGATGGTGTCGGCGACTCTTTTTCTGTATTTTATTGTAAATGTTTATCTGTTAACTTAGTCAAATTAGTTGGACTTAAAATATCAGTCATACAATGCCAAAATTTCAATGATTAACCAGCGTACATCTGATAGGAATATTTCTATTGAAAATTGGGACTTGAAATGTTATTCCAGATGAATTGAACAGTTAATAAATATATTTCAGAGGAAATACAGTTTCAAAAAGTATAGTACAGACAATAGAACTTTAATGACTTACTTTGCACAATTTAAGGCTCTTCCAAATGCTGATGTTGGTCTAAATTCGCATACACGAAATCAGACAGAGAAGATCGTTGAACCTAATTTGCCGAATGACTTACATGACATTCAAATTGCTTTATTTTAGTTTTTTACATAATTATAAAGCTTTGTAGATGTGGTGTAATGGCCAGTGAGACAACTTTTCACCTAAGTTTAAATGAAGTGGGTGTATTTATAAAATAATAATTATAGTCCAATGTACAACACTTCACAATGAGGAAAATCTATATCATATATAGTCTCCTAAAAAGGCCCCGATATATAAAACAAAATGTGAAAAAATTAAAACGAGGAAACTAACGGTTATATATTGATAACTTAAGAATTATATATCGAAGAAAAAAATATGACAGATCTATATAACCAATGTACTACAGGCTCCTGCCGTTGGACCGACACAAAAAAAAAATTCGACGGGATTAAACTAGTGAGCCCCAAACCCTCTCCGTAGCATCTTTTTCCGTACTTTCCTTAGACAGAAAATGACAATCATAACTTGTTAGAAAAGACTATGCATACCGGAAAACGCATAGAATTTGCTGCATGCAAAACACGACTGATTCATAGATGTTGCAGACTTTGAACAGACCAAAAAATAAAGGCTGATTGATAACTTGGCGCAATTAATAAATTCATGCATATTCGAGCCATTCAGTCCATATACATTTTGTACAATTGACACACCCTTCAATTAAATTCAAAGAAATAAAAATATTGGCATATATTTCCAGATATAATTTCCTTATACTTTGCAAAAATGAAGATTTTACTATTCTTTTTAAAAATATAATAAAAAGTATGGGTCACCGTGATGTTTTTCAAACTACAAGTCGTGCAAAATTGACCAAATTTGCATAAATTGTTCATGACCAAAAAACATTTTTGTGTATAAAAAGAAAACTTTGAGATAGAATTTTGAAATAAAATATGAGAAGATAAGTCTCATAATATGCTTAAGGAAAATAAAAATAAAAATGGTGTCATCGAACTTGTTTTCTTTTTACAAGTAAAAAATGTAAATTTCACTATCATTCCAGGATACAAATTTTACTATAAAAAGTATCTCCTCTTTAATTGCCAGGTTGAAAATAAAAGAATTCTATACATTTCTATTCAAATAAAAAGTCTTACACATAAATTGCAAGTCTGTCTAAACATTTGCATATTTAGGAAAGAACAAGATCGATTGTGTACTGGTATTGTACAATCCATGATATACAATGATTCTACCTTAAAATATACAGGCATAACCTTTTATTTTTTTTTTTATTTGTTATGTTAAACATGTTAAAATGACAGTTATAAAAAAATGTTTGAAATTAAAAAAGTCGTTGCACTGAATATGAACACCCAGAACGATATATATATAGTAAATTATCTACACAGCACACACAAATAATAAACTGTTAAATAAGGTCTAAGAATGTCCATATGTTGCACCACACACT
>JAWDJN010000034.1:1349371-1436038 GCA_037788925.1 Mytilus galloprovincialis
AGTGGTGCGCTTTATGCATATGTATATGTTATTTTCAGCAATACTTTTACTTTTGAAACAGGCAGTGATGGGTTTTACGATGTAGATAGACAAATGAGGTTTGCAAAAGCAATTTTTTGAACATAAAATATACAGTTTCATTTCAGAAGCTTACATTTAAAGTTATATTATACATTACTAAATACATAATTATAACCATGTGTTTGCGTATATGATTATTATCAGTTGTGTATGAGCTTCTTAGTAAATAATTTCGGAACATGTTAAATATTGTCAAAATCCTTGAGTTGTTGGTTTTTTTTAATATATATTGGTTTATTTATTATATCATTATAGTCATACCGACCTACAACAAGGATATTGACTAAGTAGGAAGTTCGATATCGATATGTTTCTCTGAAAAATACAAAACAAAAGCTACAGTTGTTATATTATTTATTAAAACTGATAAACTTTTCGCTCTCAATGTTTCCTTACTTCAAGTACGTGTACTAATTTGTCTCATATTATCATCTAGTGTGAAACAAGGAAGATATTGCTTATCACAGTGTTTACATCATATTAACTTCCTATGACCTTGTAAAAGGAGGTAAACATATCAACCTCTTTATTTAGTAAAAAAAAAAATTGAATTACAAATCCGATATTGTGTTAATTGATTGTTCATCAATATCACCTCAAACTATGTTGGATGCGCTCCCCATTTTTCCTATAAGTTTGAAACACATTTTGATATCTGCATTCTGTAAACAAACTGGAGCAAAGTGACAATGTTCGAATTATTTTTTCACAAAACGTTACAAATACGTGAATAATGCATGCTGACGGATAAAATATACAAAGATTTTAAAGTCTCAGTTTTATTTAAAAAAAATAGCCACAGAATTGAGACTCGACAAGAAAAACTTCACATCTTCTATAAAAAAAAATAATGAACAATCTTTGTTCACTACAAAATACTAGCATAATAGATACAAACGATACAGATACAAGAACAAGTACAGACATGTTCAAAATTAAGATCAGTTTCAAACAAAGACTCCTATTTGAACTAGAATAACACTGCAGCAATATCACATTTTACATCATTGATGTTAATCAATGAATTTCAATTGCATAGATATTGGCAGAGTTTTGTAAAATGTTTAATAATTTGGTTTTTAATATCAAACATTTATGGCATTGCTTTGATTTTCAATCGTCATATAAACTACATTATTATGTTTTGATTGAAATTAATACACATATTTCCATTAATGACATTATAGAAACTAACATAAGTTAATTTCAATTCTGTGAAAAAGAAATAAAACTGAGACTTTAAAATCTATGTATATCTTATCCGTCAGCATGCATTATTCACGTATTTGTAACGTTTTGTGAAAAAAATAATTCGAACATTGTCACTTTGCTCCAGTTTGTTTACAGAATGCAGATATCAAAATTTCATGTGTTTCAAACTTATAGGTAAAATGGGGAGCGCATCCAACATAGTTTGAGGTGATATTGATGAACAATCAATTAAAACAATATCGGACTTGTAATTCAATAAGTTGGACTCCAGATACATTAAAATATTTAGGATACAAAATTTGTACGACTAGACGTACAACTTTTCCCCTATCTTTATAATGAATTGTCAGTCACGTTGTGACAATGCAATCAAGTATATTCCAGTGGTTTTTTTTCAAAACGAACGAAAAACTGGTTGCTCCAGATGACAAATGATTCCAGAAACTTAAACATCACAATTAACTTACAATGAACCATACAGTCAGAAATATTTTTGAATGGCTTACTGTCGATAGTTATATTCATTCAATTCATATCTTAAAAGGTATGTCTTGTCAACAAAAACAAGATTAAGACTTTACTGCTTGCAAATAAAATCGACAGTGTTTTTCATACTCACTAAGATAGATTTTACTACCGGGTCATAACATATATGTGGTACACATGATACATCAAAATCGTGAAATCCTAGAGTGCACAAAATTTCAACATGTTGGTCATCAGGCTTGATTTTTAATATGTTATGAGACTGTGTACATATAACATATAAGTATCCGCAGTCGTCAGTTGTTATTCCATCTGGTCCTTTCATGAATGGGTGAACAATTGTAAACATTATGTTTTCTGACGTATCTATACATAACACGCTGTTGTTAACGTTGTCAGTGTAAAATACACGATGTTTACGGTCTGTACAGAAGTAATAAGGAATGAAATCGATTTTTACTGAAAATTGGATTTCCCCTAAAGTATCCAAAATTATCAGTTCGTCGCTTTCACAACTAACGACCAACATATTTTCTTGTATCAAATTTATTCCAAAATATCGTTCACATGCACTGATTTCATACAAAACTGTTAATGTTAAGTCTCGTAACACTTGGATAATTAAAATCTGTTTCTCCAAAGGCAAAGTAACGGCAACAGAAGTATCGTCCAAAACAGCGATACACCATGGCTGACCAGGCAACTGCAATTTTTCCTGTTGATCAGTCATATTACAACTTACTAGTAAATTGAAACAATCATCGGCAAGAACAAATCGTCCACCGCGTAATGATTTGATGTCTGATATTCTCAGATCACCAATCATAAAAGTGTTTGTGACGTGGATTGCTTCGTTTTTGTGTCGTAAAGAACAATCGCTACACATAGGTTTGTTACATCGGAAGCAACACTGGACGATTGACTTACTGGGAACATTACATACACTACAACTGAAAAAAGAAAAATATAGTCAGCTGATAATCTCAAAATCTATTTGACTTTGTCATATATTTGTGTTAGTTTCAAATTTGAAGCCATGTCACATATCTCGTCAAACTCCCGAATGAAATATAAATCAAACAAAATGCATGAATTAATTGTGTGTTTTTTTTTTAAGGGAGGGGGGTCATAAATATAAAAAGCATTACCTTTTATATGAAATATCTCAAATACAAAAATAGAAACTATTTGTTTTTTCAATAAAATAATGGATCCACAAAATTCCCACAAGTAATACCTTTTTGTCACTTATACATGTTATAAGCATTTGTTAATTTTTAAAGTGTACTTGTCATGTTGAAATAAATATTTTTGAACCTCATAAATATTTACAAAATTAAGACTTTACCATATTCGTCTGTACAAATACATGTTTTCTTCAGAATTTATACATTTGTATCTATTAGTCTTTAAGGAATAACAAGTACGTGAACAGTTCATGCATTTAAAAAAAGGATATTCTGTAATCGTAAAACAACTGTTCACACAATTTAAAACTGAGACGATAAAAGTGTGGCATATAGTACGATATCTTCCTGTTTTCAAAAACAGTGGACCTACACACATATCGTTTTTAGGTCTTTCCACTTTTCTGTGGAAAGACCTATTGTTTTTCTTCTGATTATTTTTTTTTTTCTTCCGCCTAATTTTGTTCTTGCGATAAACATTTGTTTCGCAATATGTCGCTTAGATATTTGGTATATGATATCGAACAGTTTATGCGCTTTTGAAATTTACCCTGCGTAAACGAATACTTTTCTTTGTAGGAGTTATCTCCCCAAACACTGTTTTCCTTGTTAGCGCAACTCCTTCGCAACCGTAAAATATTATGACAAATTTATTTTACAAAATTGCTCGTTATATCCTTCGCATGATTTGTCCTATTTTGACCGAAGTGATATGAACGCTCCATATGAGAGTTATTTCCCCTTATGCATTTGATATAAGTGATATGCATTTCTATCTCGTAAACCATAAGTGCTAGAGACCAAGGATCTTTTGATTTGAGGTCCTTGGTCCAAAAAAATAAAAATTAGGTCAAGGTCAAAGGTCAAGGTCATATTCTAATTTTTTAATTTGGCTTATTTCCACTAATTTCCAGAAACCGTATAAGATATCGACAAATTATTTTTTCTAAATTGTTAGTTGCGACATGTCGTAACACGTAAATTTTGATTGCAAGGGTACGTCGAACGTAAAAGTGAGTTTTCTCCCCTCTTGTATTTAAAAATACGCGTATGGTGATATAACTGATTAACCAAATATAATTAAGACCTATGGTCTTTTGATTTGAGGTCCTTGGTTTATGACCTTGAAATTGATCTCAAGGTCATAGATTAACTTGACGTTCTAGTTTTTGACCTTTGCTTTGAGCTCATATGTATACATGATATAGCCATGAGACTTTTGGCGAAAGGTATCAAACCATTTAACCTTAAAAAAACAACCGGAAGTGACCTCGTGTAAACCGGAAGTAGCTATTTTTTGTACTTTATTAATAAAAAAGTATATAGAACCAGATCTTTTTGGAATCGGTGTCAATTAAATATTCAAATATTATCGGAAGTAACATTTTTCAAACCGGAAGTAACAAATTATCTCCCTTATTTAATTTTTTTTGTATAGAAACCATATATTTCTGGAATCAGCGTACAATAACCTATCAGTTGACGATTGAAATGACATTTTAAACTTAATTTTACAACTATCATATTAAAATACATTATTTTCAGTGGAAAGACCTTCAATTGTTCTCTGAACAATTGGTTTTTAATTTTTTTTTATTTTGGTCTTCTTTCTTTAACTGATAAACAACTTTAAATTATAAATTTTAAATTGAAATAAGTCAAATAAAGTAGATACAGTAAAATGACCATTAAGAAATACGAAACAACAATATATTAACTACAGACAAATACGGAAAGACCACACACCTATCAGTAGATCTGTGCAGAAAAGTTAATCAACATGACCCTAGCAATATATAGATAGTTAAATGCATGAACAACAACATTAGTTGTCGGCATCCTCATATTAGTAAAAATTCCTGATAAGAAATACAAGTTGTATTCCATCGTGCTTATATTGTTTAGCATCTCCTATGTTTCAAAACATATATATTGTTCCAAATTAAACTAACTGTATTTGTGGTATAATGAAATCGATTGGGACATCAAGCAAACTAGAAATATCCCAAAGCTTTGGGTTTTTTTACACTGTGTTTTTCATAGAAACAAATAATAGAACATAGATAACGAAAAACTCACTTGTTCACGTGTTGCTTGGAAGTAACTCCTAAAATGAATTAAAAAAAAAATGTTTTATTGGAATTATGTGTTTCTATCATGGAACTTTGATTCATTGAACAGTCTGGTTTTTTTTTTAACTCGACAAAGCAAAACGGCCTTGACCTATGATGATCTATCGCATTGAAGCAGACAGGGTGGAGCATGGCCATTACAAATTAGTTGATCAGTTCTGTACTCACATACTTTGGATTTTCAGATATTGGATATATGTTATATAAAATTTTCCGTACATCCGTCAATGTGTTACACATTTATATTTGAAAGGTAGTCTCATCTGAAATTTCAAATTCAGGCATCCATCAACATTTGCTATGAATCATATCATATATTATTTGAAATGAATACAACTCCACTATGACTGTTTAGAAGTAATTTTTCATTATGTGTTTGATTATAAACCATTATAGGTCTATTACCTTTCTATAGCTTAATATGATTTAACAATTCTTGTCGGAGTTATGAAGCATTGACCAATTGTTTAGTCTTGAACTACAATAACACTTTGTTCATTCATACCCTAGCCTGCATATATCATACTCGGTAAATCTTCAGTCACAACAAAATACTAAGCAAAACATCAAAACAAGTTTGAAAAGGAGAGGCGAGACATTTCAAAGAGACATTCATGCTCATAGGTCTTATAAAAGACACCACAATGGCTAAAACAATCAAACCATCAGTCCACAAAACACAAAATAGAAAACTTAAGACTAAGAAAAAGACGTACATTACCAAACACTATAGGTGATCGAAGCAAGCAGATCCTGCTCCTCATGTGGCACCCTTTATATTGTTCATGTTAGAAAATCTGATAAAAAATGTAATCATGAGGTCTCATTTGAGGTAAAAGGTACGGATATTCCATTACGGTAAAAAAACTCTTGAGAAGTTCATTACGTTTGAGAAGGAATTATCCTAACCTCAGCACTTGAATCTCTTTGTTTCCCGTATTGTAAAGGCTTTGGGATGCACTTAGGACGTTATGAGTTCGAAATGGATATTTGTGTGAACGGGGTTAACGTTCTAGACAGACTCAGGCAATGTGCACATGTACATCCAACTACAGCATATCACTTCAATCTTACACTACTACTACCATTGCGGTCATACGTCTAACGCTTTATAATGTTGTCCAATCGTCTTATTGCAAGACTGACTTGTGGTAGGCAATTTTGAGCAGGCTAATAGTTCGTGAGCTCAAATCTCAATCTTGCTCGTGCGTACATTCCAAATATATGTAAAGACATTATATGATAATTACTGTTTTCCATTTTTAGAGTAAAACATACATTAAATTATTTCAAAGGAATGATATCAAATCAAAGTATGACTATTATTAATACCTCCAGAAAGTTCAGTAATTGTTTTATACCAATCATCCACCAGTTCTGTCAAAATATTTTTTTCTGTTTTCAGCTTTACGCAATTTGTACATTCGCTTTGTTCTGTCTGTATTGATGTGCTAATTGATGTTTTATCGCTCGCTGCCACAAATATAGAAAATAAATAATAAAACAACAAAAAATATTGAAACATTCACTGAATGTCAAAAATTGATATATATCAACAATGTTTTACTTGTTTTCGTTATGGTTTTGGTACACTATACATCATTCGAATTAATTTATAGATTCAAAGAATGGTACCTAAAAAGTTGTTTTGGCGATATTTGTTGATAATAACTAGATATATAATTTGATAAATACATTACAGGTGACAATTGTACAGCACTGGATGCTCATTTGGGCAATTATAAACGTTTCAGAAGTGGTATAACATAAAGGTGAACAACCACACTAGACAATATTTTAGAAGAAAATATACAATTATCTTACCATTAAAAGTTAAATACACTGGGATAACATGATATTCACTTGTATCAATTTTTGATTCCCTCCATATATTCCTCAGAAAAGACTCAACAGCTTCAGCAAACGATTCCGTGTTCTGTATAATTTTCAAAGGAACACTAGTTTTGATGATTAACGATCCTAACATAACGAATTCAATCTGAAAAACCTCTTCCAAAAGTGCAGCAACTTTATTTAATGAACGTGAAATCCTTTCTACGTCCCAGCTTCCTGGGGTAACAATTTTCCATTCAACCTTACTAACTGCAATGAAAAGATAATAACAAGTTTCTTTCATATATGTAAAAGAAAGAATTATGCTTGATTGTTGACAAGTTAAAAGTTATTCAGAAAATCAAGCCTCAGCACCGGGAAAAATACAACCATATAAAATTTAGAATTCCGTATGATATTCAAATATTTTCTTTTATTATAATGTGTTTTCACAGAAGACTCCTAATTCCAACGTGGCATTTATCAGTCTTATACAATTTCAAAGACCTTCATGTTGCAAGCATCATAGTGTTTTATTATCGATATGTACACATAAAAATATGTTAAGTGCATTGATTAAGTTTAAAAGGGCACACTACAATACCATTTTTGTTTTCTGTTACAGGGATACAGCATTCGTTGTGTTCTGTCTATCACAGCTCCTCCGCGTGTTGCCTCTGACTGAGTTTCTTTTGTTTCTGTTAAAACAAAAATTGAGCTTAACATCTGACAGCTTCTCATTCTTTATATATGCTCTCAATAATTGATAAAAAAAAAGGATAAAGTGGAAATTAAATTGTGAGAAGATCCGTCACTAAGCGATAAGCATTTTCTGTCATAGTTTCAGTTTAAAGTAAATTGTGGATTCGAAATTCATGACTTTATAAGGGAATACGATACAGTAGCAAGGGCAGATAATAACGTTTTCAAAACTGTTCGTGTTGTTTTCGCGACGTTGGTAACCAGAACGTTGTAATTTCGCGATGTTACTAATAAGAACGTTAACATTTCGCGACGACGCTTTAAAAGATTTCATATTTCGCGGAATATTCACTGACGTCATTAATTTCGGTTGCGCGAATTTAAAAAAAGAACCTGCTAAAAAAGTGGCCATTTCTAAAAGACGGAGAAATCCGCCGAAAAGCAGTGAGATTAAAGGAAATACTTGAGATGAACAAAAATAAATCAAATACAACTTTTTGCATAACGAAGTTGAAGAATTATTGATAGACACAGAAGAGAGTATTGACAGTATAACATGGAAAGACAGAAGAAGAATTGTGGAGCTTTTTAGTCTGGTATTGAATATCTGTCAAAAGTGCACGGCCCAGCGGAATCTGCTCAGCATAGAGAAAAAACAATTGCAAGGAATTGGGGTCTATCTTACTATTCGTTGCTTAAACTGTAACATGCAGAAAAACATTTTACCAATAACACAATTCGGAACAAAACGACCTGCAATAGCTAATTATGAGTATTGGTAGCTGGTTAACGTCCAGCGGCAAATATTTAATTGCACATTTATGACATCCAAATGTTAAAGAAATGAGAAAACGTATGAACCCGTGATTAATGAGAAAAAATGGACAAAATCTATATCGCGTAGGGTGGCCGAATCAGGTCTGGTGTTGAAATCCATACACAAAAGTCATTACTACGGCGTGTTGTACAGCTGTGCAATATTTGTCATGACGAGAACAGTTATTTTCATTTATTGATAATGAATTCGAAGCAAATAATAATATCTTGAATTGAAAAACATCAGAATCAAAATAGTTGTTAAGCATTTGGCAGCCTCCAAATTTTACGGAGAATTGTCATTGTAAGGCCAAATTTAACAGACTATCAATGAAATAACAAAACCGACTTCATTTGCGAGACCCTCATTGGTGGACAAGGTCGTATAACACCCCTATTCGTAAATAAAATAATAAATAAAGAGAGTGTCTCATCCTGTTCTGGACTTGCCGATTTTAATTGATATTTTAAAAACATATAATAGTGTATGTGTATGTTGAAAAACTGTCAATAAAAGTCCGTTAAAAAGATTCCAATAAAATATATTGGTGTCGTTTTTGGTTTGAATTTAAGCAAAATATTACCAATAGAATCAGAATTGTCACACGTTAGTTTGTTTAATTGGTTGTATTCTTTTTGTATATGAAACTGCATGTAATAGACCAAAACAAGAAAACGCCCGTACACATGCTGTTAAAAGGGCTTGTAATTTTAAAATGGTGTCTTTTGGTATTGTTCATCATATTTGTATTTTGTTCAATGTTTTGTACTTAAATCAGGCCCTAAGTTTCCCGTTTGAGTTGTTTTGCATTTGTCATGTAGGGGCCGCCTTTATAGCTTACTATGCGGTATGGGTTTTACTCATTGTTGAAGGCCGTTCGATGTCCTATAGTCGTTAAGCCATTTGGTCTCTGATTGAGATTTGCCTCATTGGTAATCATACCACGTCTTCTTATTTGTATTAGCATGTCCCTATTGTACGTCAATGTATTGAGAGATAAACATTGAAGTGTTGGCAAATGTACACTAATTGCAGACAGACAAATCAGAAAGTGTACACACGTTAAAACTCGTCGTATAGTTAGACGATCGGACAGACGAACAATGTATTTTCAATACAGCTCTACTTCTAGACAAACAAGTACGCCAGTATTCATACGTATACGCCGCAAAAAAGGTTATGTAGCTTATCTATTGATAAAGACATCGTTCAATATTATTCTCTTATACCGGCTGCTGTACTTCCTATGAAATATTATGTTACAACTTCATTTTCGGTCGTTTGAGGCAATAATGGCATGAGTTAAATTGCACGAAACAGCTCTTATTATAAAACAAGAAGTACTGCTTATAATTTAAATTTGAAAGATCATTATCTTTTGAATGTAAAAAAAAATCAAAGTACGTCGGGACCTTTTAAAGTTGACGATACGGTATCGGTTTTGTCATTGTTGAAGGTCATACTGTTGTCAATTTATGGTATCGCCTCACTTAATTTATAGATGGTTCACATTTTGTCATGTCAACAATGTTGTCTGATTCCTCTTACAGTATACATGAAGCAATTTAGAACTAATGTCGGACGGAGATGCACCTTAAAAGTTTATACTTCTATCAGATTTTCTTTTTTGTCGTACATCTGACAAAGCAATCTGCTAGAATCCTTTTTTATAGTCTTTTTTTTATCATGAAAAGGTTCCTGTCCGAATTTCGTTTCGTAAATGTTTAACACAAATGTTTTTCCATTTTATGACAACCATCTTATAAATTTAAAAAAAAAAGTATCAACGCTTTGAAAAACACCTGCATATACTTGACAGCGAACCCGTGTACGGCGGGAATGATTACACCACGAAGTTGCGATTAAAACTTAATTTAACGTAATTTAGCGCCATACTGACAAACGTCGTAAAAAAATAAGTTTTATGGCTTTTATTGAAAAAACAAGCACATGGACCCAATTTTTTTCTTTTGCAATCAATCAAGTACTGTTTCAAGAACACTCCGCCAAATTTCAGGAAAAAATCAACGATCACATTTTTTCTGCACTTCCGAAAAGACGCAAAAATATAGTCAAATTCCCTATTTCGGATATAGCAATCTAAATCCGGAACATGATGATTTGATTTAACCTTAAACTTGTTTCAGCATGTTGATGCCATGGATCAAGGGTATATTTTACAAAAAAAAACAGTTAAGTTATGACTTTTCGTTCAAAAGAATTGTTACTTTCTTTAAAAGTCATAATTTATGAAATTTCAGAGATTTTCTTCCAAATATGCAAATTTCGAACCAAATTAACTCAAAAAGTAAGTCATGAAGGTACCTTTTTTTTTGTATATTTGAAAAGTACACATTGAAATTGACCTTCTATCAAAATTTTAAGAAAAAATCAACGAGGGATCTCTACTGTATCGTATGCCCTTAATATTTGACTAGTAATACATGAATTACGTTTATCAAATTCAAAAACGTTAATAAATACAAAAGCAAAGCAAAGCAAACCTGGTATGTTTATTGATGATGCTACCTCTTATTTCCTGTGCTGGTCAGGTTCCGTACAGACGTGGTTGTCGTCTTTATGTAGTTCTTTAGTTTTATCACAAGTTATCAAGAATATCAAGTTTCCAATACGTTTGATAATCTTTCTAGAAAAGAGAAAAATATAATATTTGTTAATTCATTATTCATTCTTTAATATAGAAATTTTACCGCCTTTCCTATTCAAAACAATAAAAAAAAAAAAGGCAAAACATAATTAGAAACACACGAGAAATAACGAAATCTACAACGTTATCACGATACGTGTATTTGTTTTTTTTTATCAATACTGTGAAAACATTCATTTTCAATTACGTTGAGCTTTTGGTTTTGCCTTTTGACAAAAACAAATGTTTGATTATGGACTTAAAGGTTTGAATATTCCTCGGAGTTCAGTTTTTTTGCGTTTTACCTTTCATAACTATATTAATGTTATTGGTATGAGTGTTCCTATCGAAAATTAAGTCAAGGACAGACAAACTTCAATAGAAGCCACTACAAAACTTCCACCTAATGTATCGAAGTACGATAATGGCGTTATTAATAATTCGGGAAAACAAAATTATCATCGAATTCAGTTCGTACATTGTATCTGCATGGAAATATGAACTTTAGAATCAGTGAACAGTTTTCTAAATTACAAATTTCAAAGAAATCTTTCGAGTTGTTGATCATGTTGATTTTTTAACAGTATTTTAGACACCATATCATGATGTGGCATATTACCTATTCCTTTGTCCACTGCATCAAGCATTGCTTTCTTCAGATGTTCAGATGTTTCCTCTTGAAAGTGTTTAATATCCTCAATTTGTGATCTTTGTAGTTCTCCTAATGATCTAATTTGAAGTTTTGTGTCTGCACAAGAACTTACATATACATCCAATAGTTTGTCCTGCAACAACACTGATTCTGTCCTCTGTTTACACACAATGTCGCGCTTTGCGTCATCAACAATTTCAGCCAGTTGATCTGCAAGTTCAGTTTGGCTTCGTAAAATATCGTCTAATTTTGTGTCAGTCTAAAAAAAAGTCCATGGACTTATTCATTTAGGCCACAAAATAAAAAGAAGAACAAAAATGAATTTATTAATAACTTTAAATACATTTTTTTGAAATATATAACACATTATAAAATACAAGGAAAACAAAAAGCTATACAATTTTCAAAAAAAATCATTAACAAATATATAAAATTGATCAATTGATGCACTTCTAGCAATGCCATACAATCATTATTTTCTTTTTCATCCCAGCCCCTTGGTTGTCTTTACATTTCATAAGATCTGTGGTTTAGAATGTCTTTTATATAAAAAGTAAAATTCCCAAAATACTGAACTCCGAAGAAAATTCAAAACGAAAAGTCCCTAATCATATAGGAAAATTCAAATCTCAAACACATCACACGAATGGATAACAGCTGTCATATTCCAGACATGGTACAGTCATTTTCTAATGTAGAAAATTATGGATTAAACATGGTTTTATAGCTATCTAAACCTTTCACTTGTATGACAGTAGCATCAAATTTCATCATATTTACAACATTGTGTGCACAAAACAAACAGACGTAACAGGTAAAAATGTTGATAATCGAAAACCAGAAGTGACGTAGGACTATTGATCAAATACGATAAATGATTTTTTAGAAGAATTACAGTAATGCTGCAATAAAACAATTTTCCTACATATTTTTTCTATTGGAAAACACCATTTAAAATGTTAGTAGTCAGTGAGGAGAACAACCAACATGCAAACAAAACGAAGAAAAACAAAACAGAAATACTCTTTATTATCCAAAAACATCTTAGTTTTTATGATAAAACATTAAGATACTATTGATATATTTTCTATTGCGATAAAACAAATGGTTCAAAATAAGTAAAACTACTTGCCGCTGACTTAACCTGTTTTATTAAGTCTAAAATTTCATTTTTCTCTACAATATCAAAATCTGCATTCTTCAGAAGGCTTATTTGTCCTTGGATAGCATCCAAATAGTACTCAAGTGGTATTTCTCCGGCTAAACCTATCACAGACCCCTCTAGTTTTGTCCACCATTTTTCTAATCTGCCAGTGTCAAAATTGCTTGTACTGTGCACATGTGCAAGTTTATTTCGTATGTTTTGGATAACTGTAAGCCAGTTTTCAACACTTGTCGAAAGAGTAACAGAATGTCTAAACATAGTATGGAGAATAGTAAAATCAAGATCTTTTAGCGAACAATGTAACTTTGGTGTTACCTTACATATACAGTGTTGTTTTATATTACTCTGACTACGTAAAAAATGACCCGACGTTGTCGGTCCATTCAAATTGTAGCATTTATTGATTTGTTCTTGATTCAGCTTACTGTAAGATCTCGTTGGAACAACGTTGCATTCACAGCATCTAGTAGAATGTATCCATAAATGATATAATGTATGCCTATTCGATGTAAGGAAATTAGACAACGAATTGTCATAATTACAAAGAATACTCGATTTTATAAATGCTCGTGTAACATTAAGCGATAAGTCATACGAAAACTTAATAAGACGTAAATATTTTCTTTCCTGAACAGATGTCATTGGTGAAGTTTAAATTCAACGTTTCTTTCTTCGTTATACAGTTATACCATTAATCAAAGTCGTTGTTACTGTTTATCTAAAAAAGAGTAACGTATTTTGCATCCAAAAACTAGTACATATCATTATTGTTTATGCTAATAAATCAATAAAAATATTTAAAAAACAATTATCTATTAAATTTGTCAATTCATTTAGAATGTAATGTGGCCCTATGATTGCAATACATTTATTTTATTTACGAGATATGTGAATACTAGTAGTATTTTCCTGTTCGATAGCTTATCAAATGTTATTGTTACAACCTTACCACTAGAGCATGATTTTGTATTATTCTAAACGTTTTATTCATTATAATTATATCTTGTTTTCGGAGGACAAATCGAACTTCAGTATGCTTGATATTTTAAACTTAATTGACATTGAGCAGTGGTCGTTTATTCAAAACAAATTACCCATGTATATAGGACCCAACCGTGCAACTCTTCTCAAATGTTGATTAATTCGTCTGAGAGATATTGAACATACATAACAATCGAAGCAAACATTACACTTAAAGTCAAGTAACAGTAAATGGGCTATGTCACAGATTTTGCTAACATTTTGCATGCAACCTTGGCTCGTTGAATTAAAAATAGACTGCAAGTAGAAAAAATAATGCAGTTATCTCTTTTATTATCTGACATATTACAGATTGCTTTCTTTTAATATTGGCGAATATGTGTATGGGAAAAAGAAATTTATGAATCAACAACATACAGTTTTTTTTAAGAAAAAGCTTTGGAATTAAATAAATGATTTGACGATTTTAAGACAAGTTTTGGAAGGTTTTTGCCGATTGTATGTGCTTTTCATACAAATATTCTACAATATTGAAAGAAATCTATCTGTAATATTTCAGTTAATAAAAGAGATAAATGCATTATTTTTTTCTATTTGCAATTGTAGTTCAACGAGCCAAGGTTGCATGCAAAATTTTTGCAAAATATGCGACATAGCCCGCTTACTTTTACTTGACATTAACACAAGGCTCTGCTTTATCAAGTACACCCCTTGGACAATTCTTCTATATCACTGACACAGTGAGGGTATGTTTGATATTTCAATTTCACTGACACCAAGAAATATAAAAATCATCGAAAAATAATACTCTGTTCAGAAAATCGTTAGGGTAACCTGAATATTGTATGCACATTATACCTGACAACAACTGTAATATAACACACAAGACAAACTACAAAAAATAACCCTATCATTATATAGTAATTCAATTCTAAACGTGAATTTTGCAGGTATATAAATCTTCCGTAATTATGTGAAACGGAATAACAAAATTTTGTTTAAATTTGTTTTAATCATGTTTTAATATTTTGAAAAATAGGAATCATGTCGCAACACGTTCTGAACATTCTAAAATTATCGGATCTGATTACTAACATTCTGATTCTGATTCTGTCTCTGATTTTTTTTTTCTTAATAATCTGTTCATGTTGTTATCTAATGTTAATAAATAATTATAGCTGTAAACATGATTTCATCAAAGATATATATATATATTTATATAAATATGGTGTTACCCTTCGTCAAAACCACTACATACAGCATGTGTTTATTGAATATATCAACCTCTAACTACAAATCAAGCTTGTTTACTTTATAGCTTTCATTCACCAGAAACGTGTATACGTATATTCATTTGAGAAGTTTCATGAGTAATACAAGTACGTACTTTACTTTTTATATAGATTGAACAAAATTTTAGTATATTAATAAAAGTCTACTAGGTAAATTCCACCTATGCTATATTTCAACCTTGATATGTTTCACTCGTTGTAAATTGTTCTTTCCTTTACTATACCTTTAAGTTTATGGTCATTGACATAAATAAGATATTTGATATGTGCATTAAATGGATCTTAACAAAAGGCTTTGACGACCCGGACCATTGATTCTCTATTTCGAATACAATTTAGTATGGAGTTCCTTCTATAAGACATGTACAACAATTTTAATTTGATATCTGATCAGTATAAGATATAACGCCACCATTATGAACAAACTGTCATGCTAAAAGAAATGAATAAGTTTGATTCACTATTTAAAAGAACTATTAAAAAAATAGAGTATCGTTGTGGAAGTACCTTAAAAATACAATATCAAAAATACTGAACTCCAAGGAAAGTTCAAAACATAAAGTTCCTTATCAAAAGGCAAAATCACAAACATATTAAAAGAATTGAAAATAATTGTCATGTTCAAGATAAATAAAGACAAAAAGACAGAGAAAAGTTATTGATTGAATAATAAATATTTTCTTTTGTGAATGTACGAATCGGAAAAGTATTTCAATGAGAAGTTTTGATACTTACAATAGCATTATCGGTGCTTGTTCTAATACAAATAAAGTGAAGTGCATTTCGGCAATTAGTTTCTTTTCAGTGCCTTGGATGCATCCCAGTTTCCTTTCAAACAGATTTAAGTTTCACTTTTATATATACTACAGTACTATAAATATTTAAAAACAACAAAGATATAGGTCATGCAAAGTCAAACAAGTTGGAACAATTGTGTTGTTGCCTATTAATATTAGTCATGGATAAGGAAACTTTGTAGAAAATCTGACATAACTAAAATAAATGTTATATTTTACATTGTTCTCCTTTTTATAATCAATGATGTTGAACTGCCTCAAATTACAATCCAGTTGGTCAAAACTTAACAGACAGGAAAAATACAATCTTCAAAAGATCAATATTTCAAATTATAATATTTTCTTAATTTATCTATAGTTAGCCGATATAAATTGGAATTCTGCTTTCAAAAGTAATATCTTAAGGGAAAAGAAGGAAATTTGAATTTTCATTTTATGGAGTGGCCTGTTCTTCTGTTAGTTTTCTGTAATTTTTTTTTAGTACTTTCGGAAGTTGCAATTTGTGCATACGACTAAACTATATGTATATTAACTGTAATAGTACATGTGTGTAGTGTAATTATCGTCGTAGTTAATCAATAATAGAAAAGAAAGTATATGGGGTATCAATCCATGACACTAGATCATTACATGCACAGCAAAACACAACAAAAAAGAAAAGTAACAACATGAACAACTGTAATTTATCTCAAAGTGACGAAGATGCCGTCAAAATGGAGCAACAACTTTGACCTCACTGCGAATATGAGGCGGCTTCTGGTACGTTTGTCTGCCATAAAGATGAAATATGAAATAACTACTAAGTTGAAATCAAAATCGTAAGTTGAATATATACAAACAACATCAAGTCAAATAGAAAATAAAGAAAAGACAAATTATTCACTTCGAAACAAAACAAAATACCCAAAAATGACGTAACATAGACCCCTAAAATACCAAAAGATGTAGGTCATACTTTCCGATATAGCAAACAGCTAGTGCTCAAACAAGAAACGGTCGAGTGTTCGTGCTTAGTGTGCATGCAAATATATCATTGGTTTACTCTGGTCACAAACAAATTCTCACTAATATTTCCCCAACTAACCCCGAAAATCTAATTAAATTGTCTTTCAAAATTAAATTGAGAATGTCGAAGAGACAACAACTAGACCAAAGAGCAGAAAACCGTCAAGGCCAACATTTGGTCTTCAACAAAGCGATAACTTGAGTCTGGAATTGATATCATGTATGTTTTATTTTATATGGAGCGTTACATTTCAAAAAGAATATAACTATAGTTATGCCCTCCTTCTCTTACTCACAACAACCCATTTGCTAAACACTTGGGTGTATAATCTTTTGTGCCGATGAATCGAGACAAAATGCATAGTGAACACGTAATATGAGTTTATGCATTTTTACTCATTGCAGTAAATCTCTCAAATCAGGAAGATTTTCAAACATTACACCAGGTACAACAAACAATTGATAAATTGACAAATTTCCGTAAGGAAATAACACCATTGTTCAACATAAATTCCAGGCCTAGTTTGGGAAAAAATATGCAACAAGGACATTTTTGTTTTATATCAAATATGTTCTACATGCTATTCTGAAGATGACAAGTAGATATCTGATCTTATCTTAATTTAATTGACAATACGAAAACACAGTGAACAGTTCATCATTTACAATTATCGAGTATGTTGTGTATGTTTAATTAACATGATTATATCATTCGATTACATGTTACTGAAGTATAGATATTTATCCATATTTGTGGCAAATACAATCATCGTAAATTTTATTTTAAATATATATGAAGATTTAAATGACAAACTTGTTCAAGTATTCATTCAGATATAGTCTTCTTTGCGTATTAATTCAAATTATTCCATTTTTCTAACGTGGACACTTTGTATGAAAAAGTAAAATGATATCAATTTAAACTGAAGCCCCACCAAAAACCAGGAATGCCCTGGCATTTTTGCACCGTTCAGTAACAAATGTTTTATAATCAGTAATAAGGCTAGAAACTTTAAGAGAATGGTTAATGACCCTAGTTTAACCCTTCAAATCATACCATTGTATGTGCATTTTTTAAAATTGGCATATTGCTGAATAACCAGTTTTTAAACAATTTCGATGAGTGGATTGACATTATGATAGCAAGTAAAGAACAAAAAAGACCCATCATTTGGTCTGATTTGGAAAGTTGTACCGTTAGCAATCCTACCACAGTTTCTTATTGTTATACTAAAAACTCATTTATAAGTATAATATATATATATAGCGTTGATTTCCAAAAAATTACAAACCTACCAGGAAGTTTGAAAAGTATATATAAATAAAGATAAATGGATGTAAGTATTAAACTGATTTGCCTATTTTCCCATTTTCGTGCATAATAACGCCACTGCCGAAAAGACGGAACCTAAAAAAGTATACAGTACATACCATGTTTGAAATAAGTCAGATTTCCAGTCTCTTTTCAATAGCGGTTGTCAATATTTATGTTTTGACAGACGCCATTATTGTGTTAATGGGTTTAAATACGTCACATGTCCAAAATGTGTTTCAACTAGGAAAGCCCATTCAGTTTGTTTTCACTTTTTATCTTTGTCTACTTTTCTAACTGACTTTAACACGTTACATGAAATATATCTAGCTACAGTAGATCACTATATTTATATTTCTTTACTCAATTTAAATATAAATAAAAAAGCATCATCATGTTTATGTAATTTGTAAGATCTGTAAATTCTAAAGTCAAGTACTGATAGTATTATTTGAAAAAAATATACTTACAAGGCTGATTACAATTATTTCTTCCCTGATTAATATAATTACTGTGAAATGCACATTAATTGTATTGTGTAAAAAGCATACAAAGTAAACTTCGAGATATATTACAGTGTAATAGGTAAAAATACTGCAAACATTATTGATTGATAAATGATATTATTTTTTTAATTCTTTTTTTTAAACTAATAACATGATTAATGCATTACGTTTTTTGATATTTTGAAGGAAATCAGTTGCTATCTGTCATAACGTTTATGGTCATTCAGTGCATATCCATCACTTTATAATGATACACGCTTCCATAAAATGACTTTTTCAAAACATTTACATCCATCGCATATATGGTATTTTCTAGTTACAAAAACTACCAAGAAAGAAGATAACTTAGTCAGAAACTGTCTTATTCCTTGAAAATATGACTGTATTTAGTTGTCACAGCTGATACGATATGTGTATGCATATTTGATATTTTTTATTCATTATAAATATTCAATATAATGTTTTCAATAAACAAATCTAACGTAACGTGATTACTACTGCTGGTAAGATTACAAAAACCTACATAGTACATAGAACAGACACATAGGTAAGTTTACCAACGACTATTGTGAAATACTAGAAGTATGGTAATTATCTTGTTTGAAGTTTGGTTGAACTATAATTTCATTTTTGTTTAAAGTGTGACTAAGTATTTTTTGTAAATGGAGGATGGCCTCCTGTTTTTAAGGTAGCCTCTATTGAGAGAGAACCTTTCGTTCAAGGTGCCACTCTTCTTGTCCCTCAGTAATAATACCTATGTATTGTTAAACTCAATTCAAAAATCATTTCTCATATAAGGTCAGTTTTCTCAGGTCCCGAGCGTGACTTGTATATACAACTTTTGCTGTAAACGTTTCAGTTGTAGTTCATGACATTCATTGTTTTTGTGGTAGCTTATAACATTTCACTGCAAACCATACGCATTTCGACAATCAATGTATCTCAACTGATTTTCGAGATTCCAATTTGAAAAAATCCAAAACCTTATACTGACGTCGATACAAAAAATGATACATGTACGTAATCAGTTGTATTCACTCGAAGCACTTTTCTGGATTCCCTGTCACCAAAAACCTGCATATCCAATTGAAATGCTAAAGATGTATAAGTACCGAAACATTTTAATATTATAACCATATAACCGAAATTGGGTTAATGTTCAGAACCACATAAATGTAAGGTTATATTCGCATTAGAAAGTTGGATCCTAATGTTGTTTACAATATATTCATGATATTCAATTAACTTATGTACAATTTCAACTCTATATAAATAAATAGTAAACTCAAGAAGGGCGTGCTAATAATCATGTTAGTACCGAAGCCCTGATTAATGAGCTGATGATAACCTGGTGGAGTTACGTTTACCAGCAGTGTTATGAAAATTAAAATTGATTAATTGATTAATTCATTATTTGTTTGTGTGCTAAGCTCTTCTCTGGATTAACCGTCATGCGTAATGCTCGACTCATAAATTTGAATGTTTAAGTACCAAAACCAGTGAAGACCTTTTTGGCCAAAGGGGCCTTAACAATGAGAACCATCAAAGGTCAACTTTGTCTGAGGGAAATGTAATGTAATAATTGCATAATATATGAATGGACAATTGAACAAAGGTATGTTATAAATCATGTCAGTCCCGGAGCATGATACCCTCGGGGATTCATAATCCGCTAGCAAAGAGAAATCGGCTGAAAACTATAACAATGAAGTACATGTGTTTAGCTAAGACAAGATACTTATATCTACGTTGGCCGTTCTTTTTATTGTTTTAAACAAAGCATGACCAACTCATTCAATTTGTCTATTAGTTTTGAATGTGGATTTCTTGTGAAAAGTGGAGAAAAGTCAAATGTTTTAATACTATTACAAGATGAAAAAGAGTTAGCATAATCAATATTGGTTGAAACAGGCTTAATTCGTTAGCTGGATACGAACAGAAATACATATAACAAAAACACAGAGTGGACGTGGCCGGGTATTTTTATGTTCCAACATTAGAAAGACAATAAGTACAGATCTGAGAGTACTCGCAGCAACTGACAGCTGCTTGTTCATGGCTACTAACAACTAATACAAAATCTATCTTAGGACAGCAGCAGTTTCCGAGACATGCAAATATACATGATATAGTAAATCAATAAAATTGGCCAAACAGGCTGTTTAACGTTGAATTTTTTAACAAAACTTCAAGGTTTCGTATGAATTAATAAACTTCACAGGATTACTATTTAAACCATTAATAAAAATCAAAAACTACTGTTGTGTCACCAACTGGTCATTGTCTGTAAAAAGTAACATTGACAAGTTATTTGAAATACAAGTAAACTAAAACATCAATTAAGGTTAAGTAGCAGTAAGTGGGCTATGTCACATATTTTAGTAAAAATGTTGCATACAATTCTGGATTGGTGAACTTCATCTGAAAATCGAAAAAAATAATGCATTTATCTGATTTATCATTTAAAATATTACTGATTGGATTCTTACAACATGGGAAAAAGCACATACAATCAGTGAAAGGCCTTGTCTTAAAATCGTTAAATCTGTAATTTCACTCCATATACTTTCCTAAAAAAGATATATGTTGATAAATAAATTTCAGTTTTTACGATACAAAATAATGATAAGGTCACTAAGTTTGTGTTTGCGGCAAACAACATTCAGAGTGGTGTTTTTTTTTTTTTTGTGAAAAAAATCAAACAAAACGTCAAAAAAATCGTAACGTCATCGCGTTGCAGGCTGTAAAACGTTCATTTTTAACGTTTTTCAATACAAACAAGGTAGCAAATTGATTATAAGTAAAACAAATAGGTCGGTGAGCATATGATGTTTCTATAGCACTGAAACAGAAATTTACATTAAATCAACAGCATACAGTTTTTTAAAGAAAAATCTATCGAGTAGAATAAAAAATTTGACGATTTTAAGGGTTTTCGCCGATTGTATGTGCTCTCTATACACATACATTGTATCCTCCAAGATTGAAAGAAATCAATCTTAAATATTTCAGATAACAAAAGAGATCAATGCATAGTTTCTTTCGATTTTCAGTTCAACGAGGCAAAGTTGCATGCAAAATTTTAGCAAACTCTGGAACATACAAATGTAGCCAATTTACTATTCCTTGACCTCAAAGGTTTTTTTAAACCGAAAATGAAAACGTTAACGGAACAAAGGTGTACAAACAAGTCACAATATATAAAAAGTTCAGTTAAAAAAATGGTTGTTTTGCTTAAATGACTAACATTGTTTTGTGTTATTTTAAGAATTACATAAGACAGAGAGACAAATCTCAAAAAGCACAAATGGTAAGTAAGCAAATATTAGTAGAATCAGTCAAATCGCTCAAATGATCATTTGATTTGTTCGTGTACCTGGCTTGCTATAACACTATAAAACCATATGAAGACATCGACTTTAGCACAAAAAATCAACCAAAATAATATTTACTAATAAATTAACCTGACTGAAATTGTAGATCGACTTATAACAGGCGTACGCACATTTTAACATGCTTACTGACATATCTTCGTCAATTTGTATGTGTGTCAAGGATAGTCATCATAACAGTAGATATACAGTGTTTCAGGCACAACTAATCATACAGATGAGATCTACACATTAGTCAGATGACCGAAATCGTCACTCAATTCCTTATACAAAATCTTGCTTTGAATAACAGTCCATGTTTAATTTATATATAACTGAAATGTACAGAGATAATCTGGACAAACACAAAAGATCAGCTATAATAGTTTCAAATTGATAAATAAATCATATGGCCGATAATTACACCTTTGACCGACTTATAATTGATATATTTTCCCATAGTCTCCAAAGATATGAACAGAACAAGCATTTCAGATGCCTGTCATTAATTCGTTATTATTCCATATTAAATTCCTTTTTATAGATAATGACACATACAAATGTATTATTTCCCGGAACAATGTGTATCATGTTCTATGTTATAATTGTCCGGATTATATATGTTGTTGTGCAGGCAGTCTACAAAAATCTTGTCACACATACATACTCTCCATTTGCAGGAATGGCGACTATCTATAAATATATAAAAAAAAAATGAGATAGTATTAAACGTAGCTTTAGGTGTGTATTGCATTGATTTACTATGTATGCACAGTTGAATCCCATACAGCGTTAAAAGATAATTGGTAAAACATGTAAAAGTAAAAGGAACAAACATTTCAAATGTGATAAAGATAACCTTTGAAAACTTGTTGATTTCATTTGTAAAAAAAAAATGCCAAATACATCTTAGTAAGGGGACCCTATTACAGTAGAAAAGTCAATATTTTTTTTAAATCGTGAAATTATTTTTGTCACTTTTTTTAATTCCCACATTTACGAAGAACGCAAAAATCTACTTCCTTCTTCCGGTCTCGTTGTCATTAGACTCTGAGTAGTATAGTAAAATAAAGGAACTCAAGGAACAAAATACCAATTTCTTTCTTTTTCTTTGATATGAATAAACATTACCTGATGATTACGTTTCCTTGTTTACATTGAACATGACGTCTTAACTTAAATAACGTCAAAAGCCAAATCCCTAACAAAAGAACCAAAATCGGAAACGACGTTACGTTACGGTATTTTTGTTTCTTTTTTAAAAGATTTTGAAGTTACAAAAATATTATTTATATAGACTTCGTCCCATTTCACAGGTAATGACTGCCTCATATTAATTTGAATTACTTATATAACATACTTTGACACATACAAATATCACTGTTTAAAATTTATAATTACTAGTTTGGAATAGAAACTTATATAAATTTGTTTAAGTTTTGTGTACCGCAATGTTGACCGCAATTTTACTAGGTTATTCGTCTAATTTAATTTATTGTCTTACATGTTAATGTGCATAATTCATTGTCGTTCATGTAAATATGCACATTGCATTGTTGTTATAATAGTATACAACATACATTTTACTATAGGTACGTCATAAGTTCAAATTTTTAAGTATTACTGATGAATAATTCGCTGCCATGATGTATAATGGGAGTGAGACCAACCTAACAGCCACACAGATCTATCCCATTTAAACTTTAAATACCGTGACCATATATATAGTAGTAATATTTACAACTAATCGTTTAGGACAAACATATGAAAATAGTATAGTCATCGTAGGGTCTATAATTTGATTACAAGGTTTTTATATATCGGTTATAAAGGACTTCCTTTTTTTATTTAATTTTTTCAAGCTCACTATTTCTGTTACAGTGTTTTGCTCTAAACGAGATTGTTATGAAATAATATATTTTTAAAGATTTAAAAAATAATTCATCGGGATTTTCAACACTTAACAATAGATATAGCAGGATGGGAAATGAGCGCCAATGTTACAGTTTGGACAAAGTAAACCATAATAGGTCAAAATAGAGTTGACGTTTCAACAGCAAACATTGTCTTTTATCGAATTCGAATATGGCTTGTTTTTTTTTGTTTTACATTTTGAACTATCACATTGTCCTGTTTTACAACCTTAATATACAAACGCTGTCTTTATTTATGTTTCTATTGAATTTGATAACGAAAAATACTTGTCCACAAAAAAGTTGATGTGGAAGAGAGTCAAGTTGTATCTAAGTCGGCATTTTTTTTTTTGGCTGACAAAATAGAAAATAGCTGTTTTTCTCCTAATTTATATACCATTACAGTTGACTGTTTCGTCCTGAAGTCCATATGAGTAAGGCCAGGTTTTAGGCCAGCATTCATCTACACGACCATAACAATCATCGTGGTCTTTGCAACATCTGTAATAGAAGATTGATATTTATTCAACTTTACACCAGTTACATACACACTAATGGTTGATGATAATAGCAAACATAGCAAACAATGAACTCAGATTAAACATAGATGTGTGAAAATGAGACTTATAGTACTAGATGTTTCTATTTCTCGAAGTTCATCCTTGATTGAAGCAAAATGTCAGTTTAAGAACTATGCATGAGCTTTATTTGGTAATTATATTACTTCAGTTTCATCTTTCTGGATATATTTTCATATGTGGCTAACAGGACTAATGAGTAACAATGCGGTATGATTATGTCTTTCGGTCATATTCGTATCTCCCGTCAATACACCTATTAATAAAAGCTAAAACGGATTGTCGAGTTAATCAGAAGGCTTGAAAATGGGTTTTTAATGTGTTCTTGAGTATTTTGGGGGGGGGAATTTGGGGTCTTCAATGCTCTTCAACTTTGTCCTTGTTTGGCTTTATAGCTATTTTTACATGTTTTATCTGAGCGTCACTGATGAGTCTTATGTAGACGAAACGCGCGTCTGGCGTATTAGATTATAATTCTAATACCTTTGATAACTGTTAATGTAGTCGTTACCACCACATAGCTGTTTATTCGAAATACTAATTCAAACTTACTGGTCTACACCGTCAACTGGTATACCACTACCATACCATCCACAATAACATCCGTAGTCTAGAAGTGACGTGGCTTGGTCTGCTCCGAAATAATGGGTTAATTGATATGCCAGGTTCCATACGGACCTCTTTTGTTTCACGCTTCTGGTCTCTGTAGGAAAAAATATCAAAATAATGGTGCCGGGATACCGTATTACATATCTATATCAGACACCAAATGACATAGAAATTAACTATATATCATCCTATAACTACAAATATAACCGATACACGATAGTAAGCATAAAAGACCTCAAAATGACAAAATCTGAACAATTCAATCGATCAAGAAAAAGCGATAAACAAAGCAAGAATAACGGAAACAATTAAACGACACACATTGAATTATAAGCCCCTGAGTTGGAAAGGGTACATACAAAATGTGTACAAACACCAATAAAGAACATGTTTGTTTATCATTATCTTCCAACTTCTTTATTATTGTTGGTTTAGTTATCATTATATGTAAGTATGATATTTATTTATTTGGAATTTGCCTTATACAGTCCTAATCAAATGTAAGAAATACTAAAAACCGGAGATAGAAATGGAGACCAGTATTACGCAAATCAAGCAATCGTTAATTAAAACTATGCAGTATACTTGGTTTTTTCAAACTGAAGTCAAAGCATTCATGTATACGAACTTTAAATTGAAATCATTTCTATTAAATTATTTATATTCCGTTTGAAAACATGAGCTTCACAACTCTTGTATTTTTTTCGAATCTTGTATCATTTAACTTCCGTTACAGGATTATAAGTTGTGAACATCTGACTTGATTTTGATGGAAGTTTTATCTTTTTTAATTGTGACGTTTCAGATGTTTTCCGTTAGTATTCAATTTTTATCTGGTCTATATGAAATTATTGTTGATTTGATAGTTTATGTTTGTAATGGATTAATTATTACCCCCTGAAATTTGAATTCCAATTACCTTTTTAATAGATATCTGTTTATTCACCATTATAATCCCATTTCGTAATTTTTGTTGAATCCGTGGATGCTTACATAAACAAATTTTAGTATTCAATGTTCAAAATTTGTAAATGTTAATTATTATTATTATTATTCACAAGAACAGTTTGCGGTCAAGCTTTATTATCGAACTTCGGCCAGTTTAGCACATTAATATTTGAAGTTTAAATTGTTTCAGGATCAAAGGTAACAGTTATCACTATATCGTATTTGTTGTTTACTTACCAGCTATGCTAAAGTACATATTGATACCCAACAAACATACTGCAATATTCTGAAATGAAACATTTGTGAACAATAAGATACACTATTTCATTAAAAAATAATGGCATCGGTCTGCTTTCAGTCTATATTCATGTAGTTGATCTACAGTAAGATATAGCCTTTAAAAACTGTTGTTATGTTTTGGATCCAGGTCGAACGACAGTTGTTCCCTTTGGATATACCAATCTTCCTAATCAATAGGAACTGTCAATGTTTTAACAAAACAGATATATAGTTCCAAAAGTCGAAGTTGAAATCATCCGTTCGTGAATTTTACCGATGATCACGAGTTAGTTGACCGTTATGGAATAACCGTTCCACAGATGATATAGGATATGTTCCTTGTGTCGTAACGACAATATCCTTCCCTTTTCACGAATGTGACCTATCGAATTAGACTATTTCCCGGATTTGTAGTAGCATAAGCATCACGACAGGTGCCATATGAGGAGCAGGATCTGTTTACCCTTCCGAAGCACTTGAGATCACCCCAGTTTCTTTGTCTTTAGTTTTATTTGCTGTGTCTTCTGTACCATTATGTGTTTTTTGTGTTTTTATATTTAGCTATGGCGTTGTCAGTTTTTTTCAATCTATGAGTATAATATACATGTTCACATTTGTCTTACCTCATATAGATTTATAGATATATGATTGGTGAAAGGACTACACGTGGTGACTCTGTATATTTAAGATATTGTGTCCTAAACAAATATAGGGTTAGAAACCATACATGGTAAGTTAACATATGGGGTTAGTAAGGAGCTATTTCCATTTCAAAACAAAAGTGATGCCTCAACCCTTCATAAAAACTACACAGTGTTGAGGAAAAATCTGAAAGTAACCAACAGACACCGACATTGATGATAAAAGGTTTGAATAAATTCATATAACATTATTAAAGCTACTACCCTTTCAAAACAAAATATGAAATCTGAAAGGATTCAACTGACGAAGTATTTATATAACATTTAATAAACGATTGAAAGTATTCATAAAACGAAATTCGCTCTCACCCCATATGGAATTTACTGACCCCTAATATATCGTATTAGGTCACTAACAAACCATGTTATTAATAGTATATAATTGAATTTGCAATAAAAAATATGTCAGATACTGAGATATATATGTTATTTTTGATCTTACAAAATAACTCACTTCATTTAGTATTTAACTGAACCGTTAATCAGAGTATTAATCAGTTTTCGAGCTTCTATTTTAATACTTGGTAATACAAGCGGAAATAAATTCTGTTCCTTTTATATTCGGAATTGAAAGACAACAAAATGGTATTAAAAAGACATTGGGACTCTCATACACGCAAACAGCACAAATGCGGTACGATGATTATTTAAATCATGTACATCCCAAACGATTGTCTTGGCAAGTATATAATATATGTATATCTTAAAAAAAATCAAATTTAAACCAGTACACAACACGTTAAAAAGATACTTACGAATAAATTCAACATAATAGGTATTTTTTTCCAGCTACAACGTGATAAAACAAATTGAAAAAAATAAAAAGATAAAATGTCGTTTACGATGAAAATACTGCTACTGTTTGCTTATTTCGAGAGAATAGGAAAAGCGAATGAACAGAAGCATTGAAAATCATTTATAGCATTAAAGTTTCTAAAAACAACAAAACCTTCGTTTGTTAGTTTGAACTGCCTACATAAGTGTTTGTATTACGTAAATCACATGTACAGGTAGAACCAGCGACATTATCCTTACAATATACATGTTTGTGAAAGTATGAATATGACGTTTATGTTTTCACTTAAATAAAATAATCTTATTGGTTTGAACATGACATCAATTAATTGCATGCAATACGGAAATAAAATCCAATTGATTTAAAACTTTCATCGAGGAAAGGATATCTGACAGAAAACAACATTGGTCTGTATTCACTGTGTAATGGATAAGAAAAGATAATTTTAGGAAGGTCAAACATTCCCTTTTTGTCCATTTAACCACCGAAACCTCATAAAACAAATAGAAGGAAAGTCATTGAAAACATCAAAAGGCGGAAGAGATTATGGCTCACAAAAACAGTTGTCATGTCTGTATATATCGAAATATACAAATCTTTATAATTGTTCTATTCGCGGAGGACTAAATAGTAAATCGCTTGCGAACATTCGTTGGTAAACATTATGCTTCTGGTTCTATGTACCAGGAGTAGCTTCCCATTACTCTGCATCAGACGAAAAGACACAAATGTTTTGTGTATGTCAGCAAAAAACAAATTTACATCATTATGATGACGAAATGTATTTTAAAGTACTATACACAATATGGAATGTTCTGTATTTGTCTAGATTAGGACTGTTTAAAATCATTCCCTTAGACCAGATGAACTTGTGAAATCAAAAGTCGTCTTCACTAAGGTATCTTGATAATTTTAGCTGACGAGTGTATTTTTGTCTGTATTTAAATCATCAATATCCCCAAATCGATTTGTTATTCAGTCATAAAGGCAACAGTAGTATACATCTGTCCAATATCCATTTTGCAAATAAGCAAGAAAAAACTATCAAGGTTACAAACTAAAACATAGGAAACACATCAACAATAAAAGAGGGGTGAAAGATACGAGAGCTACATTCAAACTCATCAACTGAAAAAAACTGTTAAAGCCTGAGCTAAGAAAAAAAGACAGACAAACCATATTACACACGACACATTATAGAAACCTAAAGACTTATAAAAACGCATTCGACTAAAACAATATAGTTATATCCTGTGCTTCCGAAGGGAAATCAAATCCTGCTCCGCATGTGGTACCAGTCGTGTTGCTAATGTTAACACTATCACAATAAAATGTTTAATTCGGTAGGTCGTATACTTGAAAAGGGGATGGAAATGAAGTTACGGCATTAGGAACATATAATGATATTTTGTTAAAGTGATTACTGATTTTGAATCTATTTAAAGTTTTATTTATAGTATTTATAGCTTCTTCCCCATATGCCACTTTGTTTCATATTCTTATTAAGTCAGAATGCAAATACATATGTTCAAACTCTTTTATGTCATTTTTTAGAAGCAACAAATAAAAAAAAAAAATGTCAATTGGACATGCTTTGATATCATAACTGCCCTTGAATGTTTATTAGATAACATTTTTGTTCGATTTGGAGGTTCAGTATATCGTAAAGTGATCGGAATTACAATGGGGAGTTTAGTATTTTTGTGATTTTACTTTTTATAAGAATACGGAACAAGTCCTAACGAAGAGGTACACAGTTTGTTCCCATGGGAAATAGTGTAGGGTTATAATTATACATGCTCTATACTCATATAAAGCAAAATGTGAGAAATAAAAAAGACATATTTTATCAGGTCTTTTTTTTATGCAGCTACTATCAAAATAATCTTACAACTAAACATGTTAAATCATAGATAATATGCAAGATAGCTAGTGACACAGGACGTATACAGTAGGCATGAATACTATCCGAATTAGTTTGAGTTTTTTTCGCATGGATTGGTCTGGGTTTTTTTAAGCCAAATTAACTTGTATCAAACATCCAAATTCTTATTGATAATTAACATGCTTTTGTACAAAATTCACAAAATGCTGAACAGTTTCACTCACAATTGTTTTTACATCGACATCTTCAAAAAACATTTTATTTTGTTTACTGGTTTAAGTTTTTTAAATGTCGATACAGTTTTGAGATAAAGACATATACCTGTTACGTTTTAATGTTTATAGGTCTAAAAAAAAAATTAACACATTTCATAGTTCTTACAACTCATGAACACAAAGAAGTAATATAATAATATATTTATTTTTAGTTTCTTATACATCCTTGGCTTTCAAATATTCGGCTTAAGCTTTGAGCATTAGTGTGTTTTAACCAAATCTTTTTAGGTATTAATAGTCAGGTTTTTTGCACTTAAACGGACAGAATAATGTGCAAGAGAGGAATAATGAATTGAATATGTAAATGAAATTATATCGTGATGATTTTAAAGACGTTTCTTCAACTTACTGGATATTTTGTAAAAGACTTTAACGTTCTTATTGAGGAGTTATACTTATTAAGATGTACTTTTGAAAATAATAGGCTTATCAAATAAACATTTGGTACTGGGTCTGAATTGGACAATGAAGAGCCAAAATAGCTCTGCACTCTACATACTCTGTGACTGTAGATTTTATTTGTCTAAATTATCATTTAGTTTAAACATATTTATTTATAGTGGATTGTAAATTATCATTTAGCTACATCATTCATGTACACATTTTATTTAGAATATTTAAGTATCTGAACATCTGTTTTGGGTTTCATTTTTAAGAGCTCAGTCTGATTGAAACGAACATTTATCGTGATGAGCCGGACGAGCTTAATCAACACGCGATGATAGGGTTACGCATAGCCATCATATTCTCCTGTTACCCAATATAAACTAATCACTGAACTTTTACTATATAAAAGCAGATTGGGTTGATATCTAATACACAGCATGAATATGCAACGAGCAAACAGTACATGCAGTTATATTCTACCATATGTCATGCTTCAATTAAAAAGGCCTAAATACATCAACAGGGGTTACACATGTCTAGTTAACTGTAATGTTATTTTATTTGAAAAATACTATAATAACATTTTTTATATCTGCCAAAATGAAGGTTGATAAAAATGGTCCCTCCTTAAAATATAACAGATTTTCAAAATACTGTTTGGAAAATAAAACCAGCACATTGTTTGCATATGAATATCTTACGTCTAATGATTAAAAAAGGTGTTGGATTATCAAACAACCACTTCATTTACATGTAATGTAAACCAGCAACGGAATGTAATAAAAATGTCCTGTTATTTATCATGACAAACATAATATCTGCCAATATTAAATGATGTGCATGAAATATCAAATGCTTAAAATAAATTGATAAAGCAACAGATGAGGAATTTCATTCCTGTCCTTTGATAACCCGTAAAAGATAATATTAGCTGACGTTTTGTTTGTTCCCTGTCAGAAGAGGCCACACTAAAGAGAAATACGGTTTGATACAGCAAGTTAAGAAATATCTCTAATTGTCTCTAATAATTGTATTGAAATTGTACCATTGGAAGTTAAAACAAACCATCACGAATATTTTCCACTATCGTACACATTTCATTGTAATGAATATCACGATGAATGCAAACAGCTGGAACTCACTATCCACTTTTGAAACCTGTATTCATCCCTCGTTTTCTTTCATATTGATTTTTGTTACCTTTTAGTTTTGTTGTTTTTCAACGTGTGTTTTGCTTTGACTGATATTTATTGATCTTCTCGATTTGAAAAAGCTGTCTACATAGTAGGACAAACACTTGAACATCTGTTATAATAAAGGATGAAATAGCATCTGGGGAAGATTGGATGTTCTGAAAGGCTTTTATCAACAGATTCTGTACATGAACGGTGAGCAATTTAAAATATCATCAGGTTAATTACTTTTAGTTTTAATTATAAAATAAAAAAACGGAAAAACAACTTTATAATTTTTGTGTATTCGAAGTCTTTTCTAAACTTATCTTCATCGCGAAGACTCATGCCTAACACGTAGAATTTCAAGATGTATAACTATCAAATCACTTGCAAATTAATTTAAGATAAAAACAATAATAACAACTTAACTAGTTAACTATTAAAAAAAGAAGCTAAGCGATATAGTTTTATAAATGGCACCATCATTGAATATTGAGATTTTTTAACAATGAATAAAAACGCAAGGGATGTCCATTGTAAGTTTAGGTTATATTGCCTTTTTACTTCTTTTATGTTCAATACCTATTAAGTTGCAATTTTGAATTAATGAAAATATTTTCCGAATTGACAGTAGTTTTACCGCCGCTAACAAAATGCCATCCGCACTGTATCAATCTGAAATTAAAGTTAGTGTCACAATGTCTTATTGTAGTCCGTCCACAAGTTCCATTACTCTTATAAAATGGTCAAGTCAATATGACCGTAAGGTGTTGTCAACTAACTATAATGGCAAACAATTATGCTAAGTATAATACATGTAGCTTTCTGACCAATGATCTCGGGGTGCTGTATATAAGTTATAAACATGCTTAAAGATTTCTCTTCACATGGTGTTTTGTTAAAATTCTTAAGAAATCCTATAACGCGCCATATCCGGGTGTTTTTGCGAGATGTTCTTATCTTGCTTTAGACCATTTACAGGATTTGTTATCACATAAGCAACACGACGGGTGCCGCATGTAGAGCAGGATCTGCTTACCCTTCCGGAACACGTGAGATCACCCCTAGTTTTTTGGTGGGGGTTCGTGTTGTTTGTTCTTTAGTTTTCTATGTTGTGTCGTGTGTGCTGTTGTTTGTTTGTCTTTTTCATTTTTAGCCATGGCGTTGTCAGTTTGTTTTAGATTTATGAGTTTGACTGTCCCTTTGGTATCTTTCGTCCCTCTTTTATGACAATTGGAACAAAATCCTTACTCATTACATTTCAACGTGAATGTCGAAGCGGTTTTTTGTTTGTTTTTTCTTTTTTTTTTGTTTGTTTCGTTTGTATGTAATAAGCAACAAAATTAATTTCGCAGAAAATAAAAACTAGGATTTCGAGGTTTTTTTAAAAGTTAAGTGTATAAGCTTGTTACATTCAAATGATATACTAGTGTTCCATTTTGCATGCCCTAAAATGTTTTAACCTTGGAAGCAAAAGTATAGGAAAAAAAGGAAGCACAATCAAAAATAATTTCCTTTTTCAAATTATTCATAAGAAAATTCAAACTAAACTATGCATTTTAGCTTGATGTTGATATCTAGCCTTTGATATCAGCTTAAACAGCTTAAAGTTGGACAAATGACAAGCAAGAAATTATCAGGAAAGAAAAGATTATTATGCAGTTGAAGACTTTTCAATCAAATCAAAAAATGAATACAAATTGTCATAGTTAAAGACATTCATTAATCTCTATTTAAAGATAATAATAGTTTCGTAAGATAACACAGTTTCTATATGTGTTGTCTTATATAATTATGTCCGCATTTATTCAAATGGTTTTACGTATTTTTGGTGTTTTTGGATGAAACGGAGTATGAGCTGTATGCAAATATTTAAAAAAAAGTAAGTGTTTAATATAAAGTAAATGGAAAAAATGTTTTATTCGTCCAGAGGCTTTTTTTCAAAATTGATCTTTAAACATTGTCGCTTCAAATGTATTTTGTCTAATCTCCTTATCTAGAAAGCTAGACAAAGGCCAAATTTCGTTTTAATAAAATTGCACAATATCTTTACAACTACACATATACTTTCCACAGTTGTGTTGTGAAGTATACAATGTAAAGTTATTAGCTATGCTATGTCGCATGCCAACAATTGAATAAGCAGCTGATAAAGTATGTCATGGTTGTAACTGACACCAACATTGGATATTACAAGGCTTTAACCAATTCATGAAATATATAAGGATTCTCTACATCAGGCTCATCAGTGGAACTCGAATCGAAACAATTACAATAGAAAATGAATACAAAGATGTAAAGCATAATAAACCAAAATTTCCGTACGAATTTTTGAGAACAACGGCTGAAGTTCCAAAACTTCCAGATCTGTTTAATGGCATGAATGGCATGAACAGTTCGATTTGAAAGCATTTTACCACTTTGCACTACTATTACATTTATTGGTGTAATCTAAAAACCACAATTTCTATATAAGGTACGAGTAAATATGCACTGACACGAATATGTAAACAGGTTTGTTAAATCCCGTTTCATGTTAACATGTCAAGATAATAGTATTGGTACGTTAAAAAGGCAATGTTGATATCATGACTTATCTAGCAATGAAGCAACACTAAATACTACTTTATTTGTGCACCCAGAAATAATCTTCAATAGTAGACTTGTTCTCATATTGTTATGAAGTTGTAACACATCCTGCCGATGAAATGAACTGCAGTATCTGCTTGTCCACATATGACCCTATGGTATTGTGCTATCTTCTCATATATGTGCAAACTACGACATTAAAAAGGCCATGAACGACGAAAAATATACCAAATCTACAATTTAATCACGTTTGGAGACGACATTTAACATCAGCGCCAACGTAGACCATCCTTATATTTTCAAACATCAACTCTACTCTCATGTATCTTTCAATTGATAACGTATCATGATGGTCTAGTTTTCTACTCATGTCTTAAATTGAAATACTTAATTTTCGACTTCATACGGCAGATATAACAGAATTATGATCCGTTGCTAGGCACTATTTGTGTTGCTTGGTTGTTGCTAAGCATTTATTAAACTAAATTGAATTAACCATTCATTTGCAACTCATTTGTTAATCAGACAATTCTATTTTGAGTAATGTAAGTTGTAATGAAAAAGCAATGAATAAATGATGATTTGGCTATTTAATTATAATCTTTAGTTTCGATTTAAAGGCTATATGTAAACTTATTCCGATAGGGAGCCAACAACTCCCCTAATTATACCTTGTCATTTAGATCCGATCATATCAATTCAGTATGAGTTTTTGTCATTGTTGAAGCCGTATAGTGACTTATAATTGTTATCTTCTAAGTCATGTTGGTCTCTTCAGGAGAGTTGTCTCACTGGTAATATTCTTGTTCTTTTTACCTATATAGAAAAGTATTCAATCTTAATACTTGTGTTTTTTTACTGAACAATGATTGATCAAATAAGATAACACTAGATTTAGAGCTTAACATTCTGAACAGACATCTGTCTACAGTTAACGACGATGTATATATATATATATATATATATATATATAACTCGTCTAAACATCAACCCAACAATGTTAGATCTGTAAATTTGCTTTCGCAAATTTTTGGTTCTTCCCTCGCCGGGATTCGAACCCATGCTACTGTGATATCGTGACACCAAATATATATACATGTTGTATGGTTACTTTGTCATCGCACTGGTGTTTTAATTACTTTAAGTCCATATCTCTTTTCCTTGATAAAATGAATAAATAAAATCAAAGATTCAATAAACAACATTTGTATTCAGTGAAGAAAATAAAAGATAACTGTGTTTTTTAATAAATTTTACATACTTTATTTATATATATTTTAGATATGACAAGTGTGACGACGGAATCAAATTGGACTTTCACTAATTCCTCATGGGAGAGGAACTGCAATACAACGACGTAATTTTTAGCCAACATGTTCATAACCACACCATTTGGGTACTTGGAAACAACAACTACTGGTATAGAGTTCACTTGAAAGAAATTCATTTATTCTGAATAGTCATATATCAGTTAAAACTATACTTAAAAAAATCACTAAAGAGCAGTGAAAGTGGCTTTCAGTTTCAGTAAATTACCAACAAATAAATGATACTTTTTAAAAAATAATCGTCAAATGCTTTTTATTTATACAGTAAAAAATTAATTATTAGAAAGCACAATATGACGTTTTTAATTAAAGGCTGCGGATACCGAAGAGACATTCAGTACTAAGTTGAAGTTAAACGGACTCCACAATAAAAATAAAATGAATATCGACGTGAATTAAACAAACCCAAACAAATTACAAAACACTACATCGAAAACTAAGTTGAAAGAGCAAAATGAACCCAAATAACAAACTGAAAATAACATAAGGTGCCCCTGAAGGGATAGACATTGCTACATAATTCAATATGACTTATGTAATGCATATCAAAATGTACTTGTTAAGTACATGTTAAATTTGCTTTATCATGTTTATAGCTTGTGTATTCTTTTTTTGTTTTTTGTTTTTTTGTTTTTTTTTTTTGCATTTTATCTTGTTGTACATGTTCTAAAACAATAACTTTAGAATCAGTATTTGTCTATTTGTTATACTGTTTGACAATATCAAGAGACAGTATAAAAGAAGTTCTTGCACACTGTGGTATACTAAAACCGATATTTTATTTCCAGGTAATATGCCTGATGAAACTGTCAAACTAGAAATTATGGTTGGTGCAATTGTCGGTATGGTTATTTTAGTAACAGTGTACGCAGCTGCATATCGAAGGTGCTACACTGGACAGGAACCGTACCATGAAAATCGCAAACAGGCAACATTCCACATCGCAATATGTTCTTTACTTGTTTGATACTTTGTCTGATGTTTTTGTGCTTGTGCATTACATAAAGATCGAACAGGGAACTGGAATTAGTATGATTGCGATTTTCACCTTAACACCAGTTGCCTTCCTATCGTTTATTTTCTTTTCAAAACAGGTTGACACGCTTGGTTTAAAGTTTCATGATATATCATACTTTAGAGAACTGTTCTACAGTTTGGTTGGCCTTATTCTAGTATTCCTTATCAAATTAATGTGCTTTCTAATAATAGTTTTTTTACTGTATAAATAAAGAGGATTTGGTGATTATTTTTTATCAGTGGCGAATTAAGGGGGCTCCTTGGTATAAATCAATTTTTTTTCTAATATAGGATTTTGCTATATATTTTTTATAAATGAACTTTATCCTATACTTAATAGAAAATGAAATAAAAAATTGGAGTCACCGTTCATTTAACTCACAATCATCCTCCGGAAGAAGCATACAATTTTGTTAATGTCCTTTTTTTCTGTAGAACTAATAGGCGAAATTGAGGTAATATCGAAATAAAAAAATAACCTAATCCCAGAAATCGCTTAAATTTTACAATTATTTAGTTTATGTATAGCTTATTTGAAAACAATAATAAAAATATAGGTCACCGATGAGCATTTTTGCACCAAAGGGAGATAATTTGGAGCTTTTTCTATGATATAAACATTTTAAAAGTCTTCTGGGGCCGAACTGAATCGATTTTTTTGGTTGATGTTTACCAAATCATTAAGTAATAACTAATAGTGTAATAAATAAAAATTTTTACAAAAAATAAAGGTTGATTTTTTTCCTGAAATTTTTGTACCCACGAGCCTCCTTAAAGGCAAGAAATGACTGTTTTCCATTCTTTGAGGCGAGTTTTTCTCATTTCATCAAATCTACCTGTGCGAATTACAAACGTGCAATTTTACACCATTACTCAAAACCCTCCTTCTTTGATGGGTGCATTTTACATAGACAAATAAAATCGTAAATAATCAATATGAGGATGTTAATTTGATGTATGCCTTTTTGTGCTTCTTCGTTACATTTGTGATTAAGATGATAACACAATGTTGACTGCTGTACCCCTATTTTTGACATTTTTAACTATTGGGTCTGTTTGTTTTGTTCATTCATCGGTGACAATATGATAGAATGTGATGCGACTGTCATACAAGTGAGAGGTTTAGTTAGCTATGAAACCAGGTTCAATCCACTATTTTCTACATTTGAAAATGCCTGTACCAAGTCAGGAATATGACAGTTCTTGTCCTTTCGTTTTTGATGCGTTTTGTTATTTGATTTTGCCATGTGATTATGGACTTTCCGAATTGATTTTCCTCTGAGTTCAGTATTTTTGTGATTTTACTTTCTAATAAGCAAAAAAGATAAATCTATAAGACATAGATCATGCAGATATAGGAAGATGTGGTGTGAGTGCGAATGAGACAACTCTCCATCCAAATAACAATTTATAAAAGTAAACCATTATAGGTCAATTTTACGGCCTTCAACACGGAGCCTTGACTCACACCGAATAACAAGCTATAAAGGACATCAAAATTACTCGTGTAAAACCATTCATACGGGAAAACCAACGGTCTAATCTATATAAAAAACGAGAAACACGTATAAATTACATAAACAAACGACAACTACTGTATATCAGATTCATGACTTCGGACAGGAGCAAACATTTGCAGCGAGATTAAACATTTTAATGGTACCAAACCTTTTCCCTTTTTCTGAAACAATAGCATGACATCACAACATAGAAAAACACACGATAAAATATCAATTGGCAGCCTTAAATATATTTTTCGATCTTTATTAACAGTATTACCGTAAATACAGAAATCGCAATTCTTTGTTTTTAATTAAACTCCTTCTTCAATGCTATCTAACAATATAAGTAAATGTAAAGTTGACTATTTTCTGTTAGCAATATCCCTGCGGTAAGAAAACACTTATACTTGAATACAACTTCATAACTTTATATTTTATTTTGTATCGCGTATTGTTTGGGTTCATATATGGCATTTGCGAAAGACGGGCTGGTGGCAAAGGTTTTCGATTTGTAGAGGAGCCTGATTTATTTTTGGGAATGATTGGTAGCATTTTTTGCTTTTGTGTGTCAGATGTTTATAAATACCACAAGAAAGATCGATGTGGAGGAATATTCTTTGTGTGTTATTACACTTTATATTATGCAGAGAATGGGTTTTTACTGTATCTTTGGTATATTGAGCTTGGTGATGATCAGACACTTTTTCATTTAAAAGAAAATGGATCCTGTTCAAACCATAAATGGTATGCACCGTTTGTATTTGTTGTTGTCATTTTGGGATTTATTTTCCAGTTGTATCTGTATCTGTATTATTTTCTACGTAGACGACTGCATGATCCAAAGGCTAAAAACACACCAGAAAGCATTCCAAGTGCTAAAGAACTCACGTTGGAAACATCTGCGAAAAAGTCTGCAGGAAGTCAAAATCCGCCGAAATTTGACGATATCTTTCATACACATGTACCTTAACATCTCGATAATCTTTTACCTAACGATGGACATCACAAGTGATTTTATAACAAAGTATTATTTAGTCAAACATTGAAAGGAATTGCCTTATCTTATATTTTCACCAAAAAATTCCTTGTAATAATTTATTTCCAAAAGAAAAACAGATTATGCATATAACGAAATATACATTCAATGGAAGTTCAAACATGTACTTTATATGTAAATACATATGTTAGATAGAATGCATAAAAAACTGTTAAAGAAAAGAAGAGAACACAAACGTTACTGAATTGTTTTAAGTCTTTTTTATATTTTCGGAACATTTTCTTTTTACAAGTGTTAGTGCTAAAGGATTAATGACCTAATGCCTTTTATTCAACTTTTTAAAATATTCTCATGTTTTCTATAAATCAACCTTATTTTGTATTCATCCTCAATTAACTTATGCAATGATTCATTACTTAGTTTATTGAATGGATATGTGATATACGTATATGAATATTGGTAAAAATTTATGAAGCTTTTAAAGGCAGAAAGTTATTCATTTACACAATTATTAGAAAGTTGTGATTTAACTTTTTAACTTTTTTCTAAACAACATTTTTCATATTTGAAATTCCAATCAAATCTAAAGTATGGTTTTAGTTAATATATTCTTACATGATTAAATTACATGTTTATAGCATAACATTATTCTCAAAATTTTATTGAGTATTTCATCATTCATCAACTATATATATTAACATAAGACATATCCCTGTAAAAACCATATAATACATTATTGTGCAATGTAACTTTAATTACCTAAATACATTTTATTAGCCATCGTAATCATTTTGTACAAATAAAAACCGCCTTTCGATCGTATTTGACTTTTTTATTTTTAAAAATGTCAAATAAGATCGAGAGACGGTGTTTGATTTTTTCAAATGACTAATAAAATATATCTTCAATGCAGCAAGAAACTCCCGCATCCGGAAGCGTGCTGCAGTTGGCCCTTACACAAAAACTGCATACTATTTCAGTGGTAATGGACATCATACTAAACTCCGAAATATACACAAGAAACTAAAATTAAAATCATACAAAACTAACAAAGTCCAGAGAGAGAGATAACAAAAAAAAAAACACACAACAATACGCACAGTAAAACTCATTTCAATAGAAGTTTGAGTCCGATGTCAAAATAGGTAACAAAACAAACAAAACAAAGTGAAAATGATACATACATTAACAAATGACTATTAGCAGTTACTTACATGCCAGCTCCAGACCTCATTTAAACTTATTCAAAAAGTATGTCTTCATCATATGAATATCAAATACAATCCCTCCCATTAGAGGTTAAGTAATGTACCTTCATAAAATATACGAGAAGAACATAACCCGTATCATGCCAACAATTGGTTTTAAAATAAAGGTGTTTATTTCCGATTCAAAGACCTTGTAAGTGAATCAATATTAAAGCTAAAATATTCAATCTTTCATGACCTAATAACAGTATCGTTACTTCATCCCATCTTGACAAGTTTGTTTAAAGGTTTTGTTAGTTTTTGGGGTGAATGCCAAACATTTGTGATTTGTAAAGAACATAAACATAAAAAAACTTATGTGAATAACCTGAACGTATAAGATGTCAGCATGTTGAATTATATTTACAAATGATATCCTTGTATCGATGATAAAATCTAGTAAATTTTTTGACTAGTTTGTGATATCAAAATCCCTGGTGTAAGTTTTTTTCAGGAATACACAAATTTCTCTCGCTTAAATCTTATACGGTGTTACATCAACGAGCAAATCTTACAAGTTGAGATATATAAACACCATAAGAAGGTGACAAGGGAATGACACCATCCTAAATGGATAATTAGCGATAGGAAATGAAAAATCATCTCTTTAATCATACATTTTGGTATTGAGTTTCCCGTTAATGATTTAGATATCAAGGCCGAGGAAAGTGCAGTGTTCATTATCAGTGTTAGCTTTATTTTTAGTTCAACAAAATAGTATACATACAGAGGTCGTCATTATTGATAGCCAATACCTCTTTCAAATATCTAAAAGTATTGTTAAATGTTGGAATCAGATGTTGTTTTGATGCGTTTTTGCTGATTTTAGTCATAAATTGAAATTCATAACAATAATGAAACAAGTCTGCAATAAGTGGTGCACTGTTAGTCCGATTAGAATTGCGATAACCTGACGATATACGGAATCTCCAAAGCGAACAAAATTGGTATCTAATAAAAATTCAAGGGCAGTAATAGTATCAAATCATGTCAAATTGACATAGTTCTTTTCATTCGTTTGTTGTTACGAAAAAAAAGCCTGTTATGAAAAACATCTTTATTCGTATTTTGACTTTTCAAGTGCCCATTTAACTAAGTGAATGATTTTCTTTTCTTAAAACTATGAGGTAGAGTGGTTTATATGGTAGACAAATAAAAAACATCTTTATTCGTATTTTGACTTTTCAAGTGCCCATTTAACTAAGTGAATGATTTTATTTTCTTAGAAATATGAGGTAGATTGGTATATATGGTAAGCAAATTAAAACTTTGAACAGATTCAAAATCACAAATACAAGCATGTCATTTATATAGTATTTCCAATGAATTTTTGACACTCCAAAAGTAATTATTCCACTATTTGCAAAGGCCTTATTTGAACAATTCATTATAAGGTTTTTGATTGTACAAAGTATATTAGTAAGTAGAACAGACAATTTAGTGGTAGAACAATGGCTTGTATACGAAATTAATCTATGTTTGAAAGATATTTTGTGTAGCTTTTAAAGCTAGTTGGAACATGGTTGGAAATTCCATTGTATTTGGGTCTGCTTGTAAAATGTAGCTAAACCATGGTTAGTATTCTCGTTTAATATGATTAACATTTGTCATTTTGGGGTCTTTTATAGCTAACTATGCGATATGGGCTTTGCTTATTGTTGAAGGCCATATAGTGACGTATATGTCTGAATTTCTGTGTTATTTGGTCTCTTGTGGAGTGTTTCCTCATTGGCAATCATGCCATATCTTCTTTTTTATATTCTTCAGTTTAAAATGATATTCTAGTGTTACAACTTTGTGTTTCATTTTTGCTAGGATTATATACAAATCCTGTTCATTAAAATTCATACATTAACATTTAAGAATAGTTCATTGCATCCCTATATTTCTTTTCATTTAACCAGTGGACGGACAAACATTCGATTATTTCACTGCGGGCGGTAACAAAAAAAAGTAAGTTTACGATATAAAGATGGTCATAGACTTTAATGTTCTATCATTTGAGGAAGAAAATGAAAATTTTACAAAGTATCATAGTATCGTGACCTAACATTAATGTATTAGATAAGTCTCTCTAAAGTCATATGACTATCAACCCAAGTTCAGTATGTATATGACCGTTTCATATGCATGCGATAGATATAATTTTAATTTGATGTATCACATCTTTTTACAAATTATTAACGCCTCATACATGTGCACGTCCATGTACACAATATAAATTAAATGTAAATATAATGATTAAATATATACATATTCGTTTCGTTTCGTTGAATTACAATGTCTTCAAATGTAGGTGGCAATATCTTGTTCACAAATAGAGTATCAATAACTGATATAATGTGTAATATTTCCTTGACCTATGTAGTCTAGTAATTGTTGTGTTATCCCTAATATTCTTCCGTGCATATATAAACACCTAGCTTGCATTAAGCTGTTATATTATGCTTCAATGTACATACCTCACTATGCATCTTCCTATCGATAAGTCTGAGGCGAATAGAGATTATGCAATAACTTTAATCATTTTGTTATACTATTTCATTCTTAATTACTTTAAGAAATCCATAATCGGTTTTTTTTTTGTATTGTGTGTCTTGTGTTGGTGTAATTGTTCCTAAATAAAACAAGTTTACAAAGAGTCATTCGAAATAATATGTGAAAACCTAACCGACAATGCTTTGGCAAAAAAAGAAGACTGCAACTGTAAATAAAACAACATATACAAGTATAAACTATGCCATATTAACCACATATAAAAGAGGGGGATGATAGTATATGTTCCGGAATGGTAAGCAAATCTTCATTATCATGTGGCATTCGGAGTGTTTCTCATTTAAAAAAAAAAACACTGTGATAGTTCATATTCGGTTTTTTACATTTGGAGACGGGAATAAGTACAAAAAATAAGAACATGACAGCTACTTCAAAATAATAAGTTCTACTTATTGTTCACTGGCGGGAAGGGGAAGGGGAAGGTGGACATTTTGATTAAGAAATATCAGTAAGGCCGTATTGAATCTCGAACTTTTATTATATTTACCATATTGACATTTAATCAATATTACAGAAGTGATCACTGAAAGATTTAAGGATAAAAGTCCATTTAAAAAGCAACGGATTTAAGTTAATTCCTCGTTCAGTTCGTTCATCTGTTTGTGTGTCAGACCGTCATATTTTTGTTGACGAATCAAAGAGTCAACTAATCATAATATAAACCAGAATTTTAGTGTCAAAAGGTCAACGTTACTAGTGAAGAGTGTACATTCTACAATTACTTTGTTGTTGTTTTTTTGTATTTACTATGGATTCGATTTTTCAATACTAAACATACACTTTATAGGAAGGGAGAAAGATATCAGAGGGATATTAAAAATTTAACAATTTAAAAAAAGTATGGAACCTTTGATTTTGCTGGTATCTGTTGTTCTAGTTTGTCTAATTTTATTGCATGTCTTTACAAATTAAAAGTAAAGCTCTCCCAATAAAATACAATTGAGTTGTTCTATCTTCAGTTACACTGTTGTATATAATTAGTTCCATTGCATATCACCAATTAACTGCTTATGTTCTATTATGGTTACAAAGATGTGATTGTTTGAATAGGCGGAAATGGTAGTCATATTGGATCTTGTGTTTTTATAATAAAGATCCTTTGATAAAAGTTCTGAATTATTAACAAATTTGGGTGTGAATAAAACTGTAAACTATTCCTCCAAATTGCTTGCTATTTCTACACAAAAACCCACACTAATTTCTCACTATTTCAATTTTGTTTTGTAAGTATTGGGGCATCAGTAAATACATTTACTTTTACCTATTATCTTGATTGTAAAATCAAGGTGGTGCCAGTCATCTGTAATTACTCCCTTTTTACCTTATGATATTTACACATGCATTTTGTCTTTCAGACTATAATCAGATATTTTATATGGCAATGCAGTTTCACTTGCATATAAATACTCGTCATGGTATATTTGTTTATTTTAAACTTAAGTTCGGATAAAAAAAAGGGACTGAAGATACCAGAGGGACATTCAAACTCAGAGATCAAAACAAAATGACAACGCAATGACTTAGTTTATATCATTCTGAAGTTTCATCAATCTAAGTTTATATCTCTGAAGATTTTTGGCAGCTTGTAAGTTGCTTATCATACGATCACACATTGTGAATTTGACCATTACGTATGAATAGTTGAGTATCAACACCTTCGAAGCCCATAATTGTTCATTCATGTTAATATTGATGTATTTATTTTCAACATGTATGTACATGTATATTGATACTACGAAGTATTATACGTATAAACTGTGATTTTAAATGTTAGATCAAATTACAAGTCACGCAATGAAAGTCGGTATTTTACATACAAAAAGTGAAGTTTCTTGAGAATCTAGTATTTATCAATATACTTATAATGTTTATTCAGTGTCAATACAAATAGAATAATATCATAATTCTTCACCTAATGTGTAATGTGTAAGATATATAAGATGCTTAACTTAAGAATAGATATAGATATCAAAAAACTATACAAACAAGACTGATTATTATACTATCTTATTTGAATGTTGTATGTGGTATTAAGAACACATAAACTTTGTTGTATAAAAAGCAAAGTAAATTACGTTTCTCCTTTGCATGGATGAAACGTCTAATAATTTGTAAATTAATACGAAAATCTGGTTTCAACTCCTTCATGTCCCTGCAACGTTAACCCTGATGAATTCTTAAATTCATTTTAATTTTATTTTTTTCATATAAATCTTAACTTTTTTTGGTTCTTATACAATATGATACTAAGTATTCCTCATGCTGATAACTTAAGAAACCCACTTTGAAGGTATACAACTTTAGTAAATCGTTTATGGTTATTCAGTACATCTACGTCACATCCTAATTAAACACACTTCAAATATAGCACTTTTACAAAACATTAACATCCAGTGCATAAATGTTTATTTCTAGATACACACACTAGCAAGAATAGGTGTTAGTTTGAAACTGTCTCTTCCTTGAAAATATGACTGTATATAGTTGTCACAGCTGACACGATATGTGTTACTTTTAGCATATTTGATATTTTGTATTTATTATTAATAGTCAAAATAATGTTTTCTATAAACAAATTAATCTTGCGTGATAACCATGTAAGTTAGGATAGATATTAATCATTTTTGTTTCGATGTTTTGCTGTAACATTGTCACGGGTAGTATGTACTGTCTTAGCGGTTTTTGTAGATGGACATAAACTTCGATATTTGAGTGCAGAAACAATTATTGTCAACCAATCTTGAAAATATCGTATTTCAATGAAACAATAATTATTAGTGGATAACGACACACTTTATCAAAATATATTTCATTTTGCTTTCAAAATCTAATTGAACACATTTAACAAAAATTTAGACGTTGTATGTTTTCATGATGTTTAATGAATGAGGCAATTAGCCCAAAAGATAAGAATATAGACATCAATGGACCACTAAAATTTTAAGAATCAAGTCTGTATTGTAATATTTAAGACTTGAAACATTATTGTTATTATGATAGTTATGGCAATGGCTTCACTCATTGGATCTAAACAAAACTTGAAATATACTAACAGTTGATAGCAGTATACCGCAGTGTTTTAGTAATTTTATATTGTGCTAAATAAAATCAATTTCTACATATTGAAAACCGTTTTATATTACACTCAACATTTAAATCGACCACGAAAGTGCGACGTGTATATATCCGTCGCGAACAATTCCTAGTAAATACCGCTGATTCATAATGTTTTTAAAAGTGACCCTATGTATTAAAGCTATGGGTTTTTATTCAAATATATGTTCTAATCCCAAAATTGAACGACATAAAATGAAACTACATTTATCTTAAACTTATGAGTTTGAATGTGCCTTCGGTATTTTTCGCCTCTCTGTTTTAGTTGAAACACTTTTTGAAAAGACTCTGTATGTATATCTTTAATCAGATAGACCTGCATAATATTTATTTTAATTAATTTGTAGATTCTTTTTTTAAATGATTCTCAAAACTAAAAATAAACACATGTTGCACAATTTATTGCAAATGTCCGTGTCTGCGTGTTTAATCAATTCAACTGATTTGGTAAATCGACATATATGTACCAAAGTGCCTGTTTATTATGTCTGCACTAGGTTAGAGATCGCTACCGTGTTTTTCCCAGTCATGTGAAATTAATTTAAAATTGTTTAAAATATTTTTTGATGTTATGATCGTGTATTCCTATACCATGTATACATGTATTCTTATATATGACCGACCTTATAAAACTTATGAAGTGTTCTCTTAAAATTTGAGGATATGATTATGTTGCGTGCAAAAACGTCGTTTAGATACACTTGTAGTCATTCTTGAAAATTATATCGGTGTAAGTGTTAATGAGAATCAATAAACACTTCGTCGTTAGTATACATTGTCATATGATCAAATCAAGACTTACAAAACCAAAGGATATATACATAAACAGTTATAATTAATAATTAAGAAACAACACGAACTCCACTAAAAACCGTGAGTGAAATCAGGTGCTCCGGAAGGGTAAGCATTTCCTGCACCGTATACGGCACCCGTCGTATTATTTCTTTGTTCAGTTCGATAATGATGGAAGGTTATTATGAATGAGGAGGAATATCAGATTTGTCATAATGTCAAATCAGCTCATGATGACGACTGTAAAATTTCTTAAGTGATGACCTTAATTTGATTGATTCATAGCCCTGTCTTAGCAACTTTTGAGAAAGCAATATTCCATGTTAAATAAAATCAACGTACTTTGAGCTAGCTCTAGAGTAAGTATCAATTGAGACACATAACTCATAATCCACGTAATCACCTGATCTTAAATTCTGCTAAAGGGTTTTTACCTATTCTACATCAATCAAAGAAAATGAAAGATCTTGTCAACAAATCAAAGCTTATTGAAAGCCGTCGACAAGCACCAAATCTGAAGAAACTTCTCACACGAGCAAAATGCAGTACACAGAAGGTAACAGAAATACAAAAATGCAATTTAATTATTTCTTTCTATTGATTCCCTCTGGATGGAGGACACCCATTTCTTTTATCCAAAACCTCTCCCGATTCTTTCTTTGCCTATGTTGCCATGTACAATCCTGTTCGATCACAAGGATCTTCATGTGATCAATTTCTTTCAGATTGTGATCTGGTAACCTGAAGTGTTGGCAGTTTGCACATTTTCTCGACAATAAATAATACATATCAAACACAAATTGTTCAGAGACAGATGTATGCGACGACTGCAAAATATGCATTTTTAATACCAAAAAGTAACATCCGTCTACAAAATGTTGCCCGCAGAAAACACATTTTAAACAGATTTCAAAATATATATAATTTGAATTCGTTTCCATTAAAAATTGTCGTTTCCTAAGCACGCTAAGTATTTACTATTTTCACACTGATTCTAAAGATAAACGACTTCTATCATCTTCGCTAGCCAAGGATTAAAAACCTGTTACCCTTCTCCTATCCTTGGCATGTTAAGATAAATTTTCGGAGAAATGTGATATTGATTTTATTCGGTCGCAGTTGTAAAAAGTAAAATCACAAAAATACTGACCACTGAGGAAAATTCAAAAAGCAAACTCCCTTGTGAAATTGTAAAATCAAATGCTCAAACACATCACTCGAATGGTTAACAACTGTCATATTCCTGACTCGGGACATACATTTTTCCATGTGGACGTCTGTATAGACAACAAATATACATGAGTGAAGGATTAAACTTACACAATTAACCTGATGCATTACCGTTATATTATACACATGCTTTGCATATTTAAAAAAAAAATAATATCAATACTTTTTGTCGTACTTTTATGTTATTTTGGCTCAAGAATGAACGATATATTGCTTTATCAATGGTGTTTCATATTTGTTTTAGATTTATATTGTTGAATTTCGAATTGAATTAGAAAAAAGCAAAATCACAATAAATACTGAAAATTCAAACTAGAAAGTGACGAATCAAATGTAAAATCAAAAGCTAAAACACATAAAAAAATTACATGTCCGTTAATGTTTTCCCGTGCATAGCTTGAAAAAAACATTTAATTTAGATATTACAATTTAATTTATATTTTAATTAAGAATCAAAGAATGAGGAATGAGCCAAAACTATTTTTAAATAGTTAAGATTTATAAGCGACTGATTTCCTGTATACAAAACTTTGAATTTTCGAAAAACTAAGCATTTTGTTATCCCAGGCATAGATTACCTTAGCCATATTTGGCACAACTTTTTGGAATTTTGGACCCTCAATGCTCTCCAACTTTGTACTCGTTTGGCTTTATAAATATTTTGATTTGAGCGTCACTGATGAGTCTTATGTAGACGAAACGCGCGTCTGGCGTACTAAATTATAATCCTGGTACCTTCGATAACTATTTGATGCTCATTGTTCATGTTGTAGTATTGATACTAGTTAGAAGAACGATGCATTTGAATTGGATTAAACTTACATATTCCATCAATTTATTCCAGTGTAAGGTGCTGGACACCAAAGGCATATTTGAAATGAAAGGTTAAAAATAAACTGAAAAGTCCATGGTAAAAAGCGAAGGAAAAAATGACTTTTCAAAAACCATCCTATGTTGGGAATATTCTTTATATTATATCTATATATTTATTAATCAACTTTTTTTAAATGAAGATATTTTCCAATAAGACCGGTTTCATCTTTGTTCCAAAATGTTCTTTTGAGACAAGTACCAAGTTTCTCACTTTCGTGCCTAAATTTTGCCATATTATACTTTTAAGTTTTTCACAATTGAAATATCAATAAATAAGTTAGTATAGGATTTACATTTGTCAAATACAAAGTATAGATATCACTACAGATTTGTGACAGCTTGTAGATTGCGTGATATACGGTGGAATCGACTGTTCGGTAAACGCCGAGTAAGTGTTAAATTTTGGATGGTTATTAACTTCAAATAATATAATATTTGACCTACTACGTTATTTAAAAGAACATACTTATGAATCAAGATTGATTATGCATAACTAACCTTACAATATACAAAAAATGCAAGTTGTAATTGTGTAACTTGTAAAGCATTGATACTAGAAAAAAAATACATCGATCAACAAACACTTAATTTGACCGTTATTGGTTAAAGCAGTCAAAAATTAAGTTGCTATTTATAAAGTTTTGAGTCTTTTTAAAGACTTTAAAATTATTGGAACTCAGGTCCTCAGGCCTCTGGAAATGGATCGACAAAAAAGAAGTCATATTTAAACAGCTTTTCGATGCATTGGTAAAAGGCAATTAATGTCTTCGACGATTACAAAATTCCATACTATAATTGGCTATAAAACATATAAAACGCCAGACATGACAAAATGTGAAATAGCATAAACAAGAAGACTAACGCTCTCATTAATAACATAACAATTGATGAAAAATATTTGATAGAACAAATGACAACCACTGTACTACGTTCTTGTCTTGGGTTAGGACATAAAAAACAATGTAGCTGAGTAAAATATGTTTGTGAGCACTAAACATTCCCTCCAGTGGCGTAGCTTGCATGTATGCTCAGATGCTCAAGCATCCACATCATTTTGACAAAAAAAAAATTGTTTTTAATAAATATGTTATGCAAGAGTTGGCAGCATATACATATGGTGGTATCCAAATGTAACAAGGGTGAGGATATGGGAATAGCATCCAATCATTTCCGATGCAGTATGCGTGGTTTTTCATTGATGAAAACAAGATTGATAAATCCTGTGACTATTATACTACCAAGTATAATAGTCCCATATAAATCACAGAAAAGTGTTCTCGTTAAAAAAAACTACTTCGTAGCGCGTTGTCGGCTATGGCAAGCGCAGATGATGATGATGAAACGCACACCTGCGGACAAGTTTGGTCTGAAATTTAGCCAAACAGAGCTATGACAGCAATGTACTAGTTCAAAAAAAATCTGAAACATCATATCGTTTCCTGTGGCACGAAAGACGACGTGATAAAAACTCTATTTGTAATGAAGTGTTTTTATTCCTAGGCTCATGAATACCCTTTTCCATCTAGGTACAAATATTCATGTTGTTTTCAATAAAAGATCAGAGTTCCAATGTCCCCCGCATTGGACATATTTTATCTATCCAAGATACCAGGGCAAAAGCTAAAAAAACCACTTTTTTCTTTTTTGTATTTATATCTCGAGAGAAACAAAAGCTCCTGAACAAATACAATGGGATTTGCATTATAATTTATATTTCCAAGGGGCATAATTGGTTAAAAATATTTGATCAGGATTTATACTTGCATGTGTGAAAGACATGGCTGCATGAAAATCTGGCAAGAATTTCACACATGACAGCGCTAACAAGACCGGACGGATGGACGCCCGGTATTTCCATATCCCCTCGCGGCAATGAGTTAAGAGATGTAATCAAAAACCCAATTGGGAAGCTCAAATTCCAGGAAAAGAGAGGGGACACTTCGGTTCCTGTATTCCGAAGTTCTATATACAGAAGAGCAGCTGTATTGGGTCTGTTTTTGAGATGTCAAATATAAGATTTGATGTGAAACTTTTACATCAAATATTTTTGCATTTAATGATGATAGTCAAGTTCGAGAAAACACTAAAATTTTGTTGGAAATATAATGTAAACTGGTGGGTATTTTGAAATTAAACAAAAAACTAACCAGTGTCGGATTTTAGGGGAGTTCACATGCATACAGGGACAACGTTCGAAAAATATAATTTTCTGCATAAAAAAGTCCCAAAAGTTTTTCGCCTCGCTACGCTCGGTGACAGTTCTGCATCCACATCATTTCAACCCTGGCTACGCCACTGCCCTCTGACCTGGGACAGTAGTGTAACAGCACAACATAAGAACAAATCAAAAGCTTGTACATTGTGCTAAGATGTAGATAAACAACATTTACTTTATCTGGAATAAAGTTATTCTCCATCTCAGAAAAACACAACAAAACAAACTTCTTTTTAAGGAAAGTACCTTCATGTTTAACATGGCAAGCATACAAACTTATTGTTACAAATAAATACAATTATTTCTAGGTTTGCGCTTTTTTTACTCTTATAATTGTGTATTTATTCACAAGATCCTTGTTTTTTACATTCATTGTGTAATTTATCATTTGCTCTTTCTTTTCATCTAGGCCTCTAGTAAGTGTTCTACAACTAACATTTCAGTGCTTTTGTCATGTTCCTTAATTCCTATCAAAGAACTTATCATGAACTATTGTAATATAATATATGAAAATACTGGAATAAATTATTTTTGGACATTAGAAATGTTTTGGATGTTTTAAATAAATTACGTGATTTGGATTGTCCTTCTAAATATATTGCAGTTTTGATTTTTTGGTTTGAATAATTTTGATTAGTTTATGTGAAAGATTTTTAACGGATAAGAAATGCTTCGATTCAAGCTTAAATATGAAAAATCTATCAACTATGCCCAAAAATGTCACTTTTCAGCTGTGTTTTTGTCAAAAATGAAAGTGGCCGCATCTGTTTTCATCCCCAACCTTTATATATGTTATGCATTATCATCAAATACAACTTATATTTCAATATTAAGAATAAACACAAATGCGGCCACTTTCATTTAAGATAGAAACCATCTAAAATTTAACTAAAATGCTAAAATTGATAAGATTTCAGTAATTTAGCATGACTTAATGATGCTAGCGCCCGATATATGTGCATTATATTGTAATAAACAGCCCATATTTATGTAGCAGAAGCATTTTACTTTTCAATAAATAAATCAAAGTTTACGTTTTTAACAGGTTTGTAAAACTGCTGTATTTGGGGGCTAACTGGACCTACTTCTTTTCTCCTTGAAAATATTTTTGCACGTTTCGGCAACAAAGTTTATCGACAGGTTGTCTGTATTCCAATGGGCACTAATTAAGCCGCATTAATAGCAGACTTGTGTTGTACTGTTTTTAATCACAGTTTGTGACCAGACTCAGTAAAGACCTGTCTAAATTGCATTTAATTGACAAATTTAACAACACGTACCGTTATCCTGATGATTTGTTTTCGTTAAACAATCAAGAATTTTCTAAATATACTGCCGAAACTTACCCAAAAGAACTTACTTGTCAAAATCATAACTGTCCTTTCCTAGATTGAAATATATGTCGGGTTTAGACGAGTAACTCCACACTTAAATTTACGACAAAAGGGACAATTTCTCGTACCCTTTTGTTAGTTTTCACTCTTTTTATGGTTATGTTCCTTTGGTCTTTCTTACGGTGTTTATTTTTCAAAAATCATTTGCTATGCCCGTGTATGTTGTGACATTTTTGATTTTAACGACGTAATCTGAGTATTACTGGTTAATGATTCGGCCAGGGATTTCGGTACCACAAATTACTTAAAGTTTTACTTGTTTTTTCCATATAGATGAATATTTGGTTATGGAGTATGGTTTAAATGGGATAGCACATTCTTATTTTTACGGAGATGTTGCTTACCGTGCCCGGAAAATAAGAAACGGTATTGGTTAACTTATCGATCCTTTAATTAAACTTATTCTAAGATCACAATTCAAGACTGTAATTATATTATTTGATATTGTTTTTATTGGTATTAATATCAATTTTGTAAACACTAAGTTTAAAGCAAACTAAATATTATTGTCATATACACATCCACCTTTATGGATCTACAATATGTCGATACCTGTATCTTGGCATTGCACAAAGTCATGTTTTTCTCTGACTTTGGAAGACGAAACACGTGTCTGCCGTACAAAATCTAAGTTCTGGTATCTATGTTCAACATATTTAGGGGACGATATGAACATGTTAATATGTGTATGCAGCTCTATTTTCGGATATTAAAATTTGATAGCGTTAGGGTAATTTTTTTACACTCATTATCAATAATGAGTGACTTTAAGTAGATTTTGTACTCAGTGAAATGTCTTTACTTTTTTTGGCTCTCCTTTTCCTTAAATAATCCAAAAGGTTGTCATTTACCAAATCATTACAATATATACATATTTGATATGCAATATTAAAAAAAAATATATAATAAACCAACATGGTAAAAGGTTATTGTAACTATATGTGATCTTCGTCAACCTTCAAATAGCCCCGAATCAAAAGAATGTAGTCAAATGTTTATATTAAAGGTGTTAGTTATGTTAGTATCGATTTCCGAAAAGGTACATCTATAAAAGTGACTAGTAAGCAATTTTTGGCTCAGTTCTCCAATAATGATTTTTCGATTTTTCTTCACAACTGCTACGATATTTGCTTACATCTGTTGCTTTGGTAATATAACCTAATACACTTGTATGGTATTATATAGTTAATAGATGAAATGTTGTGATTACTTTATGCTGATAAACTTTCAACATACAAACGCAGATATAGCCATATAGGTGAGTTTTTATTTACTATGTGTAATTGATTCAAATAGCTGAACATTTCGCAAATATCTTGGCATTTTTTTTTTCTTTTATTGAACATAATTAATTGTTTAGTTTACTTTTTTATTTTAAATGAATGCACTGTCTAGACTTTTAATTTCGTTCGTCAGATACATCCGTGACTTATTCAAGTAACGAAACACCGACCAGCCCTGATTCTGACTATGGACAATCAATTAAGGATGGTGAATTGAAATGTATCACTATTTCTTCCATGCAAGACAAAATAAAATATCAGGACTATTAAAACTGACGTATGACAAAGCATTGTCCTGTTGACATATGCATGTAGAAATATTAGAATTACGTTTTGACATTAATTTAATTTTACAGATTTATTTAGTCTGATGAAAATGTGTTGAGCTATGAGGCAGTTGCATTGACATACCTTCATGTATACAATTATACGTGTGTACTTGCTGATATTGGTAAAATTATAAATTCATCTGAACTATTAAGACAATTGTATATCTTTCAGATTAAAAATGAAAGGAGTTCTTTTGCTGTCAACTACTATTTTTTTTGCTCTTTGTATGATGGATGGATGTGAAGGATGGGGGCGACGATGGCGGATTCGAATACCGCGTCTTCCACGACCACGACCATGGCCACGACCATATCCAGGACCATGGCCACGATCTGCAACAATCAATACAGATCAAAGACGAGCGATTTTGAACGACGATATTCAAAGTACGTGCATGTTTAATACAACATTTACAGTCATTCAATAGGGTAATTAATCGAATCCAGTAAACGCCATTGTATATCGGATAGTTTGTTTCAAAATTATTTACATTGTAGATTGGTGTATATTGTTTATTATTCAAAAATTATCTGTACTAAGTTCGTACTAAAAAAAGATGGAAGCAAATTTTATCGGCAAACATCTATGAAAAGCATGACCTTTCCATATTTAAAGGACTAAAAATATTTAAATCGGAGTTGTACCTATAATCAATTTATTTAATCAGTGAAACAAAAATGCTTCAAATGACAGTAGAACTAAACATTTTGTGAATGAGAGATTTTAAAGCTGACTCATATGTTTTATCATTTTCAATTTGTTACATTTATGTGAGTTTTTAATTACATTTCCCTTGTTATGCCAGGAATTTGATGTGTTTTGAAACTATTTTCTATTACTTGACATTTCACCTATAACGTTATCAAAAACCAAATCAGTTTTCGGGGGAAAACAGAATTTTGTTCTATCAATACATAAAGATGTTCATGTTTTATTCCACTGTCAACTTTAGGTCTATTTTTTTCGGGCATTTCTTAAATACTTTTGTTATTTATTTTGCATTTTAGATGAAGATATCGAGACTGTTGACTCAGAAGACGGACCTTTAGATGAACGATATGTCGATATGAATGATGAGGATGTTATAGATGATATCGATGAGCGTAACGTGAATGATCCAGAGGACGGTGACTGATTTAGAAAATGATGTCTTCAAACATCTTTAAAGTAATAAAATAATTTAAGCAATATCTTTTGGTTTAATGTTTTTAGTGTTGTTTTTTAGGGTTTTTAGTATGTTTAGTGTTTTATTTTATTAGTGTTGATTCAAACAACAAGAACTTACAAAGTTAAGCAAAAAAACATGATGGGTTGTATATGACAACAAACTAAATACACTCAAAAGGTCAGCACACCTCAACACTAAACATGCTAAATGGATACGCGAAGTCGATACAAAATGACATGCTCTTGATATTACTTAACTAGATAAAAACACATTCTAATGCAATTCGTTTGTAACGATATTTTTCATTGGACGTTGACAAATATTTTGAAGGGGTAAATTCCACGTTCTACCAGTCCGTAATTCAGAAAGCAGCCATTTTGGATTTTGATTTTTTTTTGTATTTAATTTCTCACACAATAAACATGAAAGTCACATTTTGAGGCTCAACATCTTCTTTTTGTCAACGTTGATACCATTCCAGAGCGTGCGAAAGGTATAAATACGTCTGGTTTTCATGTTTGACATTGTTAGTATACATATGACGTCACATTGTTTAGTTGCTGAAGACAATGCAATAAATTCGCAGACTTTTTCATATATGTCATTTTATGCCAAAATATTTATTAAACGGTATTGATTTTGATATGGTGCATTTGAATGGAGATAACTGTGTTCTTTTTGAAGCTTGGCCTTCGTCAAACTACGCGTCTGTAAAAAAAATGAGACATTTTGAGACGCAATTCATCATTGAAATAAGAAATGTCTTTTTACGCCTGATTCCATTGCGTATCTTCAAATGAATGTATCTTTAACTTTTAACTAGTTTTAGACTCAAACAAGAAGAGAAATTATACACCTCTGATTAAATCAGTATTGTTTTTGGCAATTGTCCTCCCTTTCAGTACACTTATGTCGAAATAGTGCTAATGAAAATTTGCTTTTTAATTATCGAGTTCAATGTCCAGTATGAAATTTGAGGTTTTATTTAAACGGATGAACTCATCGTTGGGTATATTTTGATATCTGAGTTTTACGAATGTTTTATGGACCATAAACAATCAAGAATATATGCTGTGCATTTGGATATATAAAGATTAGTACATCTACTAGCCATTACAATGTCTTCTCAAATTTAAAGAATAAATTATGCACTTTGATGTATGAAACGACCAAAAATAAAAACATCTCGAAAGAAAACAAAAACAACGGCTCAAAACAAACAGAGACAAGTATTACAAACAGGTTATAAAGCTCTAAATCGTAGTTATATGGCAGACCGGGTATTAAGTCGGACACGGCTTGACTCATCAGTTTGGCACTAAACTCAAAATACACTCACAAAAATTTGTGTTTACAACTGTATAGCTATGTACATTAATTCAGTTTCATTTTGTTTATCAAAATCAATATAAGTATCAATATAGATCATGTCACTACATCAGCATGATAAGTGTGATATTACATTGTCAATTGATAATCGACCATGGTTCCGCGACGTGTATATATTCCGTGTTGAACAATTCGAAGTATATACTGGTGATTCCAAGTTTTTTGTATGCTCTCGCCAAATGTTAGTTTTCAAGCAAATATATGTTATAATCCAAACATTGAACAAGCTGAACGCTAAAAAGAGAGAATCATCTCATTTAGCCAATACCGTGTACATATACTTAATTCTTTTATAAATGTCTTTCCACGATTATATATCAAGAGTAACCTCTACAAGTGTGCTTTGAAAGTTTTGAAAGTAAGTGTTACAGTTTACCACATCACGCTTTCATTTCAAAGATTTTTGTCGGGTTCGTGTTACTAGGTCTTTATTTTTCTTTGTTGTGTTTTGTATATCATTTATATATTTTTTTCTTTTGTTGTCAAGTCTCTTTTTGTTTTCTTTTGCCACTTTAATTTGGATTTTCAATAAACTCTATGTCGTCTTACTATTTCAGTTATATCTGGATAAATTGGGGAGATTACTCTATGTATCTGTACCATAGATAATCGAAATTAATGTGCATACAGATCGTGCACTTATAACTAATTATAAATTCAACTTCAAAAAGATGGACCTGATTGCACAATACGTTTTCTTAAATTTTTATAAGTGTTTTCAACATTTAGAATTAACATATGATATAATCTTGACAGTTCTATGTTTATAAGTTATATTTTAATTGTCCTTTTTATAGATACGTACAGGAATCATACACTCTTTTCATTAAAACATATACGTGATATTACGCTTGTTAGAGTCGTAAATTTTACAGACGTCATCACGGCTTGGTTGAATGTTATAGAATATCTTTGTCACAAATGATAGTGGATATACTCTAAATGTCGTAAATACAATCCCGTCATTTTCCCCCCGAATGTGACCTTCTAATTTATAATTTATACCGGGTTTGTACTAACATGAGCAACACAACGGGTGCCAAATGTTGCGATATATATACTTACTCTTCCGGAGAACCATAGAATACCATTTTTTTTATGAATGAATTGATTAGACAAATAATCAGTTAAATAATGAATTTGAAAATATATACTATTATTCGAGTTTGTCAAAGAACGTCTCTTATTTTTTGTTAAAGGTTTTTTGGAAGGTACCAAGACCTTGTTAATAAATATTCCGTATCAACTTCCAAAATAGTACATGATGGGATTGATAAATAGAGTATGCGTACTGACGTTGTTTATCATCTTAACAACGTGTTATGTTGTTCTTTTATTAGTCTTTGTTCTATTATTAATATCACTTTTACTGTTAAGTCTGTTTTCTTTGATATCCATTTGACGTGGCTTGGTACTTATACATCCCGTCAATGTGTTTGTATTATCTATCATTGTTGTGTTTCTTTGGTTCATATGACATGACTCTGTACTTTCAAAGATCCCGCCATTGTGTTATTGGTCTATTATATGCCTTAATGTTTGTGTTCTATTATCAATTTGAAAATACTTTAAACGACAATATTGTTTTACTCGCGTAGTGGTATTAACCATATGTGGATTCTTAAAAATTCTAAAGAACTACTGGATAGTTTTATTAAATCTAGGCCTGTTTCTAAAATTAGTTCTAACATAACTTTTGATTTTTTAATTCCCCAGGTGAAATTTTACTTTTTTTTAAAGTACTTTGAACGACAAAATTATTTTATATTTCTTCCTATGTGACATTTATCTTTTCTGACATCATACACGCGAAGCAATGCATGTGGTTTTTAAATTTGATAGGTTTTTTTTTGTATTTTGTAGTAAAACATTTTTTTTTTTTTTTAGATTGTGACACAATGATGACTGCCGTACCCATATTGTGACTATTTTACCTTTTATGTCTGTTTCGTTCACACATCGTTGTAAATATAATTCAATTTGAGGCGACTGGCTTACAATTGGGAGGTTAAGCGTTATAAAACCAGGTTCAATCCATCATTTTCTACTTAAGAACATGCCTGTACCAAGTCAAAAATATGACAGTTGTTATCCATTCGTTTAATGTGTTTGAGCTTTTGATGTTGCCTTTTAGTTAGGACTTATATCTAGAAATTGACTATGAGGGTCGGTTGAAAACAAATCTGTCTGACAAGTGATTTGATTCAGCTTCCCAATCGTGAACTTTTCATTTTTAAACAATGAGATTCAAATTGTGAAGTTTTAATCGTCACTTGAATATTACGGACGCCATCACGAGTTGGTTGATCGTTATCGAATACTCGTTCGACAGATGATACCGGATATGTTTTAAATGTCGTAACTATATTCCAGTTCCCTTTTCACAAATATGACTGACCGAATAAGACTATTTACCTGCTTTGTAACAATATGAGCAACACGACGAGTGCCACATGTGGTGCAGGATGTGTTTCCCTTTTCGGAGGACCTGAAATCAACCCTAGTTTTTAGTAGGGTCCGTGTCGTTTGTGAACCCCTATTTGTGACATTTTGTTCACGCATCATTGTCAATATAATGGCAATTGATGCGACTGTCGTACAAGTGAGAGCTTTGGCCCTATAAAACCAGGTTAAATCCACCATTTTCTACATTTGAGAAGCCTGTGCCAAGTCAGTCATGTGACAATTGTTGTCCATTCGTTTGAAAAGTTTTATCATTTGATTTTTGCCATTTGGTTGGGGACTTTCCGCTTTGAATTTTTCTCAGAGTTCCGTATTTTTGGGATTTTACTTTTTTTTTTTTTTGTATGCCATCTCGTATTTTAATTTAGAAGGCATTGTTAAACAAATAATTTGTTTTGGAGAAGACGTTTCTAAGTTGTTAAACTTGTGTCTGATCCATTTGTCATATTGAACAATAAAATATGTTTAAACTAACACATATGGTTGTATTGTTTATAAATCACTGATACAAATAAAAAAAAAAAAATCCATATCTTTTGGCATTGTATCATGTGTATGATGCTCAATAAAGCTACCGTTCTATACAAACTAAAAGATAAGTACAGCTATTAGTCGCTACACTGCCTTCTCGAACTATAAAAATACATTATTTACTGTAATGAATGCTTCGGCCAAAAATCCAAACAACTCGAAGAAAACAAGAACAGTTCAAATCATTCAGAAACATATAGTAAAACAGGTTATTGACCACTCAAATCACACTGTTCTGTCTTTACACAAGCCACACCAAATGTGACAGGGTTCTAATTTATTGTGAGGTCACCTATAATGTTGGAAAAGGCTCGACTTATCAGATCGGGATGATACTTGAAATATACTAACAGGAATACGTTTTCACGACTATATAGCAATGCATATCTATTTAGGTTTTACTTTGTGTAACAAAATCTATGTTAGTACCGATAAGTATAAATAATATTACTACATCAGTGTTGTAATACATTCTAATTCGTGCGACGTGTATATATTCCCTGGTGAACAATTCGAAGTAAATACTGGTGACTCATAGTATCGTTATTATATGTGTCCTATTCACTGCCAAATGTTGTTTTTCAAGGAAAGTTATGTTCTCATCAAAATATTGAAAGTTTTTATATACTAGCTTGAACTGATTCCGATAGCAATACATGTATACTGTATTGTAAATGAGCTTTTCAATACAAAGTTAAAATATTTTCCAACAAGGTCTGTCTTTGATTTTCTTTGTTGTGTTTTGCATACAGTATTATATTTTCTTTTTGCCATGGCGTTATCACATTTTTTTTAATGTCCCTTTAATATATTTACATTTTTAATTACTTGATAAATTTGGAAGATAATCGAACAATATGTGACACACAGACTATACTATATCCTGAATAAGGCTTCAACAATATCGGCCTGATTTAACCGCACCTTTTTCTTAATTTAACGATTACATGGTTTACTTTATCTGCCGACATCTAAATTGTTTAACTTTTGATCTTGATAGCTTTGTTTTTAATAGTTATATTTTGAATTTCCCTTTCTTGACCAATCAGCTCATGATGGCGCCCGTAAAACTTCTTGAGTGATGACCTTAATTTGATTGATTCAAACATAAATCGTTTGAAATGCCTAGCGAAATATAAATTGTTGAAAGTCAAGCCGTCTTACAGTTTTGTAATATTTTTACTTCGTTGCTCCATTATGTGAAATGAATGTTTACCTTCGTCTCAATTAATTTGTCGTTTTGCGTAAGTTGCGTTTAAAAGATAGCGTAAAATAATGTTTCTAAAATTATTCAGAATGCATTTATCATTTTTATTAGATTGTGATTTAGTTAAACATGTTTCTTTTAGAAATTTGATAAATGTTCTTCTATTAGAAAAACGTGATATACTCTTTAAAGTCATTGATGATATCAAGAATTCAATTAATCCTTTAATTTTATTTCAATTATTGCGTGTATTCAACTGTTTTGTCATGTAATCTGCCATGTCCGGGTTTGTATTCACTGGTGCCCTTTTGCAGACACGTGAAAGGTATGCTTTGATGTTTAAGGTATCTTTAAGGATAGCAAACACACACCAGTGCTCTAAATTGGTCCTAATAATTATGGTTACGATGGTAAATCTAGGTTTGTATTTAAGAATGTGAATTTAAATTTAATCATAGGCTTCGCCTGCGTGCAAAGATGTCATTGCATTATACCTGAAGTCGTTTTATTTCAAATGTAATCTGCTAAAGTAAAGAATCGATTAATTGTTTATCGTCGGTTTAAAAAGATTTAAAAGGTATAAATTGTTATTTGATACAAAAGAGTAAAATCACAAAAATACTGAACTCAAAGGAAATCTAATCGAAAAGTCCATATTCAAATGGCAAAATTATATAAGGCCGTAGCTACCTTTGAGGCAAGTGAGGCAATTGCCTCACTAAAATTTCGACACTGGTTATTTTTGGTATACATATATATCAATATAATAGTCATTTGTTGTTCTGTCTCAACCTTAATTTTTTTATAACTTGTCATCATTTCTTTTAATCTATTCTTCCTTGATATAACTCAGCATCTCAACGGGTGATGTTTCTCGATAACATTAACCTAGTAATGATAATCATCATGGATCTCTAGTTAAAAACAGGCTCTTGCAGAAAAGGAAAAGCGACACTGAAGGTAAAGAAGGAATACTTCTAGTAAACTAGTTTTTTTTATGAACAGAGTCTGAGTATTGCATATAGCTTCATTAGAACAATCCAAAAACGATAAGTATACTGACAAATCAAGTACTGGTCTTCGGAAGGGGGCAGTCCTGTCTGCGTATTCGTTTCTCTGTTTAACCAACTTTTGACAAATCAAGTCATCGCAAGGGGGCAGTCCTGTCTGCGTATTCATTTCACGAACTTTAATCTTTCTCTTTACAGATAAATAAAATATAAATAATATGAAACATGCATGGATTAGTTTCTATCCATGTTTCTTTAACCTTAAAAATTGAAAGAATATCCCATATTCCAATTTGATATTATTGAGGAATGGTAGAAACTTTAACACAGGATTTTGTCTTTACTTATTCGGAACTACGGAATTTCGTTTCTTTATATTCGGGGTTTCGGAATCGGACACCCATACCCCTAACCCCTAAATTTATAGATTCTGGAACTAAAATACCACCAACTATTTCCAGAAATAATTTGAAATTATGGACCTACATGTAAACGTCAAAAACTCCATTGTAGATTTGACAGTCGCAAATGCAGTTTTACTGGCGACGCGTAGCGGAGACAGTAAAAGGGAGATTTGCGACCGTCAAATCAAAATTGACGGTGGCAACTCTTCAACTACAGTAATGTTATTCCTATTCTAATGCATTACAAAAAGAAAAAAGTACGATAAAACTTGAAAAAATGTCTAAATTTGTCCAATAGAAAAAAAAATCCGTGAAACTTCATGAATGATTTTGGCACAAAGACGTCATGGCTAAACGTGACGTCATACAAATGAAAACTTACAAACTGGAGGTTATTACGTTACCTGTACGCTTCAAATTCGGATAAAATTACATTAAAACGGCGAATTGGAGCTAGGTGTTGTTTTATTTTTGATTATATAGTAGTAATCGAACATTTGTTGATTCATCAATTCAAAATGGCGGGTCCCTCCTTAGTAACGCCTGGTCAACTGTGGATTTGACGGCAACTTTTAGCCAATGAAAACAAATGTTACATCCAAATTGCATTAGAATAAAATTTAGTACGCCAGACTGAATGTTATACTGTCAGGCAATTGGAGTTATGTTAGTGTTCTGTTATAGTGTTATGTTAGGCATATGGGGAGCATATCTTGGGCCTTTTTTGTATTTACCCATTGTGTCGAACATTTTTTAGTATTTCCATTTCAATATGAATAATATTTTGCCTTATTAGAGTCGCGTGTTTTCATATTCTTTCAGTATAATTTTATTGTTGGATTTGTAATTCATAAACCATTGAAGTAAATAAATTATGGCAATCATAAATTCATTCGAATTGTTATGACGCACGAAGTAATGTTAAAAGTAAAAACTTTGAGTCAATGATGATGAAATATACACAACAGTTTCAAGAACGATGATTCTGAGTTGATCTAATGTCGACCTTTAGTGCATCTATTTATGACATTTTGTTTAAATGCTTGACCACATTTAGCTACTCAAACCATACCTAACGTTATAAATGTTATTTTAGAAATCACGCACTTTTTGCATTGTGCGATTATATATTTCTGTCGTGTAGATACATCAACACGATAAAACGATATTTTATTGATGACTTTTAAGGGTATACTAATAATCTAAAAAGAGAGACAGGGAAGAATGTAATGATTTTTAATTTCAACTTGAAAATGTGTTCATAGGGATAAAAAGACTATTACAATGATATGGTAAAGGCCGGGTTTGATTATCCCTTCAAGATAAAAATACATATAAATGAATCTTCAAAACAGAAAACAATGTTGGGTAAAGTGGACTTATTGTGTATGTATTTAAATAACCAGATATATCAAATGATTCTATTTCGCAAAAAGACCGGTCTTGTAGTTGTTCCAAAGAGCTATTGACAAAAGTACTAGGTTTCTTGCTTGCGTGCTAAAATATTGTCATAGTTTAATTTCACATTTTCACAAATAAAAGTATAAAATTATGGCAATAATTTAGGATTCATCAGTCGGTATTCCCTGAAAAGCAAAGTATGAATAATACCATATTGGTGACAGCTGGTACATTGTGTGATACTAGTATATGTTTGAAATGATGTTTTGTAAATTTCTAAGTAAGTGAAAGTTACTTACTAATTAGTCGATAACTACCATGTATTAATTTCAAATCATAGCTTGGTTTTTTTCCTATTGAGTTATATTAAAGGTTATAGTTAAAAATGTAGATCTACAAGGCACTAATTATCTTAGTATATCAAATACAATTTAATTTGGAAATGCCATTCGACTTCTATATATTCATGATATTTGCAGAAATATAGTCTTAAACATTCATTCTTTCTTATTAATATTTTGTTTATCTTTGATTCATTTTAATATATGATAAATACCAATTCTGTCTATAAATATCATAATTTTTGGTCTTTTAATCATAAAGTTATCTATCAGGTAATCAACCTTTCAAAAAAATAAAATTAACATAGATACCTATCGCATGTATCGGGAAACCTTTTTTTGATTATTGACCAAAAATTATAAAATTAAGAGTCAGGATTTGTATTATCATGTATTAACATAACTCGAGGAAAAAATATAAATCTAAAACGTGAATTTTTAAGATTATTTTTTTCTGCAAATATATAGAATCAAATGGACAATGGTAGCATAAATTACAAGTCATACACATTTTAGAAGAAAAATAAAAAAAAGAAAATTATTATAGCAATACTTATATTAAGCCGTACACTAGTTAGTTTATGCTTATAAAGTTTTGGCACTGATAAAGAACAGCGAAATTGTTTGTAAAAATAGCCAAAAATAATTTGTAAACTGATCTCCAAAAGTCATATAAACAGCTTATTGAATTATGTTAAGTAAAAGTACCAATGGATATCTCTTTTCGTTTCAGAAAAAACGCAAGAATAACACTATTTAACAAAACTTCTCAACATGATCAATGAAACAAAACAAAAACACATATTGACTCAATACACTTGATATGTAAATGTATAAACCATAATATTTGAGATGACATTCAATGATACTTTATTGCACCAGATGCGCATTAAGTCAGCCGCTGTCCCTTCAGTTTTAATCATCACAATATGCATACTTTTAAAATTAATACAAATGATAGAGTTATATAACCGTAAAAAAATAAACAACAGTGTAGTCAGTGTAGACGTCGTCAAAGCAATTATTTAAAAAACATTTCAATACACTCATCATATCATGATAACTGTTTTGACTAGTATTGTAAAAATAATTGCATGAATTTCAAGATTACATAGATGTTACAAAAACATATCACTTTTTTGTTGTCGTCATTTTTGCAATATTTTGTAGTTTTATCATATAAGCAGGAGGTCCGGTTAGCAATAATACGATGTTTAACGCACAATGTGTTTCTTAAAATGTCTTTTACCAAGCCAGGAATATGGCAATTGATATCAAATAGTTCGTTTTGATGTATGTTAACGTTTGTATTTCAATGAACTATAGTTTTAAAAGACGGTTTGAGAACATTTATATTCAGAAATTATGTATCGTTTTAAAGTTTCAAACGTTCCCAAAAACATTTTGGAAACGTCATCCATTCCGACACGTTGTACGCTGATTAGCATACGGAGGGACCGTAACAGGAAGAGAGAGAGAGAGAGAGAATAGACGGATACGAATTTATGAAATGTTTGAATCTGTCTATGAAATTTTACTTTTTCAAAAACTGTTTCTCGTTCCTTTCTCTTCGCATTATTTTCTAAAAGGAATCCTTTTTCTCTTCATGTCTTTTTGTCCCTTTGTAGTTTTGTCTTTAAGATGTACTGTATCATAAGGTTTTGATTGAGTAAATGGAGTGTGGGTTTGTTGAACATGCCATATTTTCGTCGTCAACGGTGAAACATATGTTCCATAACAGGTCAACCGTCCGAAAAAATGTATATGAGTACAACTTTTCTACTTTGAACCCCTGGTGTAAATTTTACCTACTTTTTAATTTGTCAGAAGGAACATTTGAGCATACCATTGACAAACAAAATATATATTAACATATAATGAATAACCATTATATAATTATATCAGATTAATTATTAACTTGATGTGAACTTCGAAAACCACCACATGGCCTAATTACTAAAAGGTAAAATGTCTAATAGTGACTATATTTGTTAGATACTTGCTGAGTTCCTTCAAAAAAATGATTTTATCGATTTAGTTTAAACATATTTATTTATAGTGGATTTGGAAACAAGTTTTGCAACTTATATTAATCCCTTTCCACTTTGTGGGTGCGAGTGCTGTCTTGTAGCGGCATTAGCCAACTCTTTTTCGAAATCTACAAGGGTGTCTTTAACGTGCAAGAGATATTGCTCTCTCTTAACACGGGTCAGCCATTTATCGTCTTCTTCTGACGGACTACCATCGTTTACTCAAGACCATACTCGCAGATAGTGTCAAGGGATTATCGATTTTCGTTACAACTGGTATTATATTCGCTTACATCTGCTACTTTGATTTGATGTTGTTCTTATCAAATTAATAGTTGAATAGAAGTTGTTTCTATATGCTGTTTGAATTTCAATAGACATACATAGATATAGCCACAAAGTTGGGATTATAACTCATCTTTGTGATTTTGTACAATAGAAGTACATTTTTAAAATATCTTTGAACCTTTATTTTAGAATATTTACCGAAAGAGTACTATCTTTAACAGTTATTTTGAACAACAGTTAAGTCCGTGCATCTCGTTTTATAACATGTTAAATTTACATTTCTGTAATGTATAACAGTATAATAAAAAAAGACTTTCATTATTAGTCGAACAAAATACTGACTAGCATTGTATCTGATGAGCCAATAAAATTAAGAATGGAAATTGGAAATAATCCAAAGAGACAACAACCCGATTAGAGCAGACAACGATAGAAAGGACTTCAACGCAGTGAGAATATCCCGTAACCTGGAATGGTCCTTAGCTGGCCCCTCAACCAAATTTTGTACTAGTTCTGCGAAAATGCATGTCACACTCAATTCCCAAACATATATATGAACTTACAAAAGACATACAAGACTAACAGAGGCCAGAGGACCCTGATTTTGAACATGCTCAAAAATGCGACGGGGTAGTGAGATCTCAAACCTCCCCCTATATCTCTAGCCAATATAGAATAATAAAAAACACATAGAGATAGGTTTAAAGAAGTCCGAGTCCGTTGTCATAAAATGTAACAAAGGATACTAAACAAAAACCAATGATACATGCATTAACAAAGGAATACTAGAAGTTACTGACACGCCAGTTCCAGTACTCATTTAAACTGATTAAAAGATTATATTTTCATCAAAATTAACTATAATCACTCCCGTTAGGGTTATAATTTCATACCATCATAAAATATATGAGAATTACATAACCCGTACCATGCCAACAACTGGTTTTAAAATAGCTGTGTGTATTTCCGATGCAGAGACCCTATGAGGGAATCAGTACTAATACAGAATATGCACTATAATAATGACTTTACAACAGTATCGTAACTATATCCTTTTCGAATAAGTCTGTTTAAAGTTATGGTATTAAATTGAAATATATCAAAATTCTTGTACTTATATGCAAGAAAAGAAATAAACAATATGGAATAAAAATACATGTATTGATATTTGTAAACGTCTGTCTCCAGAGACATTTTATATTGCGTTTGAATTTTCAATTAAAGTGTCTATATAAATTAATTCTTTGACACTTTCTCCTTTTAACAATAATTTGACAGTTTAAACATGTGAAGCTATCCAGTAGTAGCATAGATCCAATTTCATAAAAAAAATAACAGTTTATTATTTATTATTTTTAGTTTGAAAATCAAAGAAATAGTTGTGGTGCTACTGACTATTTTAGTCGCTCTTTATATAATCATTGAATGTGAAGGACGTAGGCGAAGATAGCCAAGAAGAGTTATACGAAATAAGAATACCAAGATATCTCACATTCAATACTCAACGCAAAGAGGGGATCTGAATGAAGATATAAGAGGTATATACATTTTAATACAATGCTTCGTAATTCAGAACGGAAGGTATTTAATTAATTCCATTTAAAAATATATAATATAAGACACTATCTGCTCCAGATTGGTTTTTTATCAAATAGTATAAAAAAGAAGATGTGGCATGCTTACCAATGAGACAACTATCCATAATGAGCTATAAAAGGCCCCGATAAGACAATGTAAAACAATTCAAACGAGAAAACTAACGGCCTTATTTATGTAAAAAAAAAAAAATGAACGAAAAACAAATATGTAGCACATAAACAAACGACAACCACCGAATTACAGGCTCCTGACTTGGGACAGGCACATACATAAATAATGTGGCGGGTTAAACATGTTAGATGGATCCCAGCCCTCCCCCTAACCTGGGACAGTGGTATGACAGTACAACATAAGAACGAATTTTGAAAATCAGTTAAAAAAGGCTTAACTCATCAGATGGACAAAAATACAGTGGGCGTGGCCCGGTACTTATACATCCCGACACAATGAACAGATCTTAGAGTACTCGCAGTTATCTGACAGCTAGTTCAAAGCCACTAACAACTAATAAAAAACAATCATGCAACTAAGACTAAACTATCAATCTGTACACATCCAACATCCAATGGATTTAGTGTAAAGACGTCATAAACAGCCAGAGAAAAACATGCCCTTGTGCAATGCCAAGTTACAGGTAATGACAGATTGTAGTTCCATGAATATGTATATTTAGTTAGCTTTTAATTTACTGATAACAAAATCAATATGTATACCAATAAAAACAATATTCAATGATCTTATTACAGTGTTGAATAGGTAACCTTTTAGAATAAGTTTATTTAAAGGAGCGACAAGTTTACATGAATCATTTTTAAATTTCCGGGCACGGTTAACAATATTTCCGTAAAATTAAGGAAGTGCTATCCCGTTTGAAATAAGTTTTCTACAGGTACAACCAAACTTCAAAACCAAATCTTTATATCTATTGAAAAATTTAGTAAAGGTTTTAAGTAATTAATGGTAACGATATCCCTGGTTTAATAATTTACCAGTAATACATAGGTTGCGTTCGTTAAAATTAAAAACGTCACAACAGACACGGGTATAGTGAACAAGTTGTGAAATATAAACACCGTAAGATGGTGCCAAAGGAACATCACCATCTAAAAATGGAAAATTAACAATAGGGAACGAAAAAACGTCTCTTTTGTCGTAAATTTTAGTGTGGAGTTTCCCGTTTAAAACCGAAATATCTAAATCCAGGAAAGGACAGTTATTACCGAATAAATACATATATATGTCTATGTTCAAAGAGTGAAATTTATCTATTTAAAATAATTAACAAAATATGGAAACCGAGTATTAAAGAGCAAAGTAGTTTGCAACTATAGCTAATTTCATAGAGTAAGGAATATTTGCATCCTCGCCAAATAATTTTTGGTTAAAATATAAGTAGTCTATCCAACATCTGTTGCATCTTTTTTTCTGTTATTGACAGTACACAATCTTCACAAAACAAGTCTACACAGATCGCTCGTTAAAGACACGCAACATTTAATTGATATTGTCTGTATACTGTCATGTTCTTACGATTTCTGACGAAAAGCGAATTTAACACAATCTAGTTTGACCTGGATCTTGTTCGACGAACAAACAAAGTAAGTCTCAACAACAAAAGGTGGATTTAGAGGAGGCAAGGTGGAAAGGGTTCTAATCCATTTTTTGTTGGAAAAAAATTGGTTCATTATATAAAATATCACTGGAGCATGATTGTAACAAGCTTCCACTGAGGCAGTCAATAGCAACCTCTCGATCCCTTTCCCGTTAATAAAATGTCTAATACGCCACTGACAACTAATTATATATAACAGTTCATGTGTCGTCAATATATCACTTATTCTCAATTCTGAAGTGAAAATAACAATTTATACAAAGTTGTAAGGGTATCAGTATCGATCAGTTTAAGAGAATTTTTAGTACTGACTTTATGTTTATTGGTAAAAACTGGAAAAAACTGGCTTGAATCCAGAAAATATTGATGTTTTGTCACAACTGATACGATTTTTGATTTACATATGATACCTTGATGTAGGTATTATGTTTGAAATAGATGACTCGGTGGTGGTTATTATATGCTGTTAAAATTTCAAAATGCATACACAGATATAGCCATATAGGTGAGAGATTACATTAAATGCAATTGTAGTACATTTTAAAATATTTTGCCAATTCTTATTTCTTTACTGAACGAAAATTATTCTAAGTCTATACCATTGAATTTTTTCCTTTTCTTAAGTTGAAAATATTCCCTATTACTTTTATTATCATGCAAAAAAAAGTTACATAATTTTATATAGGTCTTTAAACGTGTGTTTACATGATTTTTGTATCACGTTTTAATTTTTGATTGAGCTATCATAATGTATCACATCGTTTACACTTTTTCTCTTATCATTAATTTTTCAGAAGAAAATGTGTCAAGATATCAAGTATTATTCCATATTGGTATTATTTTAGTAGGTTTCTCTATATGAATTGGATTTTGAATAAAAAAGCATATTCACCTGAGAAAGTGTTATTCACCGCGCTAAACGTCACGTGCTTTTACATGCAACGTAATGGTAAAATGTTTCATGTAAAATTTGTTTTGGTATATGTTTGTCATTAAATACATTTTCTTCTCTCGGAATATAGAATAAAACAATTACTGTCTTTTGTTTCGGTAAATATGGGGTTTAATTGACTTTTGGAAAACTGATATTCACTTCGGCCGTCGACCTCAGTGAATATCATTTTTCAAAAGTCAATAAAACCGCATATTTACCTCATCAAAAGACAGTAACTGTATAATATCATCGGTCAAATATCATTGATATGTTTTTTGTTTTATTTTCAGTTACAAAATGAAAGGAATTGTTTTGATATTACTGACTATTTTAGTCGCACTTTATATGATTAATGAGTGTGAAGGACGTAGGCGGCGAAGATATCGATATTGGCGACGAGGGCTTACAATATAGGGGCGTTCAAAATCTTTACCACTCAATACTGGGGATAAACGAGAGACGATGAATGATATGCAAGGTATGTTTACAGTTAATGCACTTGTACATAAGTATGTCAGTACGGAAAAGATTTGAATAATTCCATTCAAATTGAATAGTGAAATTGTTTTAATAAACAATATTTGTTCCATATAAGTTTATACATATATGTTTTTATGTTAAAAAGTGAACGTTATGTATTTTCTATTAATAAATAATTCAGAAAACCAAATTTTATGCATGAATACTGCTTAGTTTATAACTATTACTATTTTTCACATAATAATGGAATGTTCTCATCATAGCATGGTGTGTTTTGGTTGAGAGACGTTAGGCTTCTACCCAATATATGTAGAAAGAAATCAACATGACACACAAGTGTCAATTCTAACTAGTTTTGCACTAATCGTGATAAAGGGGGGGGGGGAGGGGGTTATTGTTTGTTTTGTGTTCTGATTATTATTTTTTTTCCAATAGTTTACAATTCTTTTTCAGATGAAGACATCGAGACTGTGGACTCAGAATACGGACATTTAGATGAACGATATGTCGATATGGATAATGAGGATGACATCGATGAACGTTACGTAAATGATCCAGAGGAGGATGACTAATTGACACACTGACGGATGTCTTATCACGCCTGCATTTTAAATGCATTAAAATGGATTAAAAAAATAAGCAACGTCTATCTTTTAGTTATCATTAAACTGGATGCAGCAACATTATGTAAATTAAAGAAAACAACATGTTAAACTTAAATATGAAAGCAAACCAACCACTTTACACAAAACATAAACGTTTTGGAGTCTGTACACGTCACTACGAGTACACATACAAAGTTTATAAATTTGATGACACTGAATTGTGCCGACTTCAATTAATTGTTAATACAATAAACATAAAACACCATGTGGCGCAACAATGTCGAATTCATATAAGCCAGAAACACCAAAATATTTTAAAAAGTTGATGATGGTGTGAAAAGTAAAATCACTAAAATAATAAACTCCGAGGAAATATCTAGAACGGAAAGTTCCTAATCAAATGACAAAATCAAAAGCGCAAACACAACAAACTATTAGATAACCACTGTCGAATTCCGCACTTTGTATAGGCATTTTCTACTGTTGAAAAAGGTGAATTATACCCCGTTTAAACCTCTCACTTGAATGACAACCACATTAAATTCTATTATATTGACAACGATGCATGAACAAAAAAAAATGCAATAGGTAAAAATATCAAAGCCGTTGAATAGTCTTATTCGGTAGGTCATATTCATGAAAATGGAACGGGATTGTAGTTACGACATAAGGAGCATATTCGATATCAACTGTGAAGCGGATATTCCATAACGGTCAACCAACTCGTGATGGAGTCGGTCAAATTACGAGGTGATGATTTCAACTTCACTATATGGAAGTCTTGGAATAAAATTGAAAGGTAACAATTGGGAAGCTGAAATCATCTCTTATGTCGTGAAATTTGTTTTCAACCGTCACTCATAAAATTGAGAATGGAAATGGGGAATGTGCCAAAGAGACAACAACCCGACCATAGAAAAAAAAACAACAGCAGAAGGTCACCAACAGGTCTTCAAAGTAGCGAGAAGTTCCCGCACCTGGAGGCGTCCTTCAACTGGCCCCTAAACAAATATATACTAGTTCATTGATAATGAACGCCATACTAATTTCCAAATTGTACACAAGAAACTAAAATTAAAATAATACAAGACTAACAAAGGCCAGAGGCTCCTGACTTGGGACAGGCGCAAAAATGCGGTGGGGTTAAACATGTTTGTGAGATCTCAACCCTCCCCTATACCTCTAGCCAATGTAGAAAAGTAAACGCATAACAATACGCACATTAAAATTCAGTTCAAGAGAAGTCCGAGTCTGATGTAAGAAGATGTAACCAAAGAAAATAAACAAAATGACAATAATACATAAATAACAACAGACTACTAGCAGTTAACTGACATGCCAGTTCCGGACTTCAATTAAACTGACTGAAAGATTATGATTTCATCATATGAACATCAGGCACAATCCTTCCCGTTAGGGGTTTAGTATCATACCATCATAACATATATGAGAAGAACATAACCCGTGGCATGCCAACAACTGGTTTTTGAATAAATGTGTTTAGTTCCGATGCAAAGACCCTATAAGTGAATCAATATTAACGCCAAAATATGCAATCTTTAATGACCTGACAACAGTATCGTAACTATATCCCTTCTTAATAAGTCTATTCAAAGATTTTGTTAGTTTTTGAGGTGAATACTGACACCTTTGTGCATTATAAAGAATATTTCAATAAAAAATTGGATGTGAAATACCTGAACGTATAAGAAGTCTGCATGTTGAGCTATATTTACGAATGATGTCCTTATACCGATGATAAAGTTTAGTAAATGTTTTGACTAGTTTGTGATATCGAAAACCCTGGTGTAATAATTTTTCAGTAATACATAAATTTCTCTCGTTAAAATCTAAAACATTGTTACATACACGAGCGAATCGTACAAGTTGAGATATATAAACACCGTAAGATGGAGACAAGGGAACGTCACCATCTAAAAATGGATAATTAACAATAGGAAATGAAAAATCATCTTTTTTATCATAAATTTTAGTATTCAGCTTTCCGTTAGTGATATAGATATCAAGATCGAGGAAAGGGCAGTGGTCATTGTAAGTATTAGCTTTATTTAAAGTAAGTTCAACAGGATGAATTTCTTTAATATACATACTGAAGTCGTCATTATTGAGAGCCAAAATATCATCCAAATATATAAAAGTATTATTAAATTTGTTTATCAGATGTTGTTTCGATGGGTCTTTGCTTATTTATGTCATAAATTGTAACTCATAGCAATACAACAACAGGTCCGCAATAAGTGGTGCACAGTTAGTCCCCATTGGAATTCCGATAATCTGACGATATACGGAATCCCCAAAGCGAACAAAAATGTTATCTAGTAAAAATTCAAGGGCATATATAGTATCAAAGCATGTCCAATTGACATAGTTTTTTGTTTATTGCTACTAAAAAATGACCTAAAAGAGTTTGAACATATATATTCACATTCTGACTTTTTAAATGCCCATTTAATTAGGTGTGTGGATTTTTTCTTCATGAGAATGTGAGGCAATGTGGTATACAGGGTAGAAAAATCAAAACTTTGAACAGATTTAAAATCACCAATATAAGCATGCAATTTATCAAGTACTTCCAACGAGTTCTTGACACTCCAAAAGTAATTAATTCCACTATTTCGAATGCCTTATTTGAACAATTTATTATCAGGTTTTTAATTGTACCAAGTGTGCTGGTAAGAAGAATAGACAATTTAGTAGTGGAACAATGGCTTGAAGACGAAATAAATCTATATTTGTAAGGTGGTTCTTGTAGCTTCGGAAGCCAGTACATAGTTGGGACTTTCATTGTATTTGGCTCTGCTTGTAAAGCGGTAGCTAAAAGTTTATGTTTGTTACAGATGTCGTTTTCTGCAAATGGAGTCAGTTGGAATGTTGGTGAATTGGTGATTTCTTTTTTCAGAACCTCAATGTAAAATTTACGTCAAACAATAATAATATTACTAGCAGCTTTATCGTCCGGGACAAAAACAAATTTCTTGGCTAGTTCTTAGTTTATAGTCAATTTCAAGATATAAGTCCTAATCAAATTGCAAAATCAAAAGTTCAAACACATCAATCGAATAGATATCAACTGTCATATTCCTGACTTGTATCAAAATGTAGAAAATGGCGGATTGAACCTGGTTTGTAAGCTGGCTAACCCTCTCACGTGTATGACAGTCGTATCAAATTCCATTAAATTGACTTCGATGTGTGAACAACACAAAAAGACTATTTATAGGTAAAGCGTCAATAATACAGCAGTCAACATTGTGCTATAATCATAATTACTAAATGAACATACAATCATGTAACAAAGAAACCCAAGAAAGTATGCAGACCAAGCATATTAGTAAAAAATAAAGACAAAAATTCACAAATTTACCATATGATAGTACAATAACACAATGACGGGATGTACAAGTACAGAGCCACGTCATATATTTAACGTGGAATCATAAAAAGGCATCTGGACAAAGTACATAGCAAAAACGAAAGACCAGCAACAACAGCTTTTCGAAATAACACTAATAGACATATAGCCAAAGCACATAAGCAAAATGAAAGACAAAAATACGAGAATATCAGAAACAAGAATGACAGAATGTATAAGTACCACAAGAGAGACGAAAGATACCAAAGATACTAAAGGAACAACCTGCACAAGTAACTAAATACCAATAAAAACAAACAACTATATATTCAACAAAGATGCACAAAAAGGCATATATCAAATGTAACAACCTCATTCATTTCTTTATAATTTTTTTATTTTTATTTATGTATAAAAATCCCTCAAATTTTCAATTGAATATATCTCAAAAACAAGGCTTTTAAAGTACTGTTAATTAAATACTATTTATTCGCCTTTTCAGAACCTATAGGACTATGGATAATCTCATTGTTCATACACCAAAATGAAAAAAATGTTACGGCAATGGTTGAATTTCTATTGTTTATCACGGTTTAAACCAATTAAAACGTTTTGGGAACGCTTTTGGAAAGATTACCCAGAATGCTTTAGATTCTGAAATGGCAAATATATAACAGTCTTTTAAAAAAACTTGTTACTTTTAAACAGAGAAGATCCACCGGCCCGTGTATATCGTTGATAAAGTTTAGTGAACGCATCCAAGAACCAAGCAAGAAGATCTACATGTTTATGAATTCATTAATCCATTATCACTGAACTAGTTATATATATTAGTGTAGGGCTCAGCTGAAGGACGACTCCTGGTGGTGGAGTTTCTCGCTGCATTGAAGACCTATTGGTAACCTTCTGCTGTTGTCTGTTATATTTTCCATTTCCATTCTCAATTTCATATATGTTTTACTGGTAGTAACTAAAAGTTACAGTGGTAGAATAACACTTTGTTTTCGTTTTGTATCGCCAAGAAACTCACAAAAGGATTTAATACTATAAACTCTAAATGTGCCATAGACTAGTGTTGTCTAATGTTGACTTTTTATTTTGAGACTATAGATAAACAATAAAGAATTTAATTGTTATATCTCATTATTAAACTAGGTAATGTACCGTACAAAACTATTTAATATAACCATGGTAATCGTCCATTGTCTTACCCACAATCAAGTCCTTGTTTTCATTATATTTAGTCTATCAGGTCTTGGTTTAATGAACTACTATGATGGTATAGCTAATTAAGCAAAACGAATTATAATTTTTGACGCATGAAAGTTCGCTGACGTTTTAATAAGATTTATTGACCAAATTTTTTTCAACATTCATTTAAAAACAGTAACTGTACAATTTATATACACATTACACATTAGACGCAGTATATAGTATATGTAGTATAAATTTTCCTCTATCCGAAAAAAAATAGCATTTATGATAAATTACATGATCATTACAAAACAAAATAGTGAAGAAAACAGATCCCGTATACAATATTTGTTTCAGAGTTAGAACTAATCAATTATTGCAACCAGTATCCCGTGTCTTCTTAAAAAAGTAAGAAGGTTTAAATGTTTAAATTGTATCTGCTGAAAGTGAAGGCATATCCATTACGTGTAGTACGGTGGTGAAAAATTGTTTTCTCTTTTTTTTTACGAAATAAAGATAAACTTATCCTTCTTTTTTAATGGTCTATAAAAAGATTTATCCCTTTTTTGTGACTTAACTAAACATGGATTTTTTTTTCAGACGAACGCAAGATATATTGACGTCATAATTGGAACTCTTATCTAAACATTTAAAACAGTTTCACCCCTAAACCTGATTTTTGTGTTATTTTTAGCTTATTATAGCCAAACATTATATAAATAGGAAGATGTGGTATGATTGTCACAAAGACAACTCTCCATCCAAGTCACAATGTATAGAAAGTTAACAAGTATAGGTCAAAGTACGGCCTTCAACACGGAGAATGTGCTCCCACAGAACAGCATACTAGGGACCAAAAATTACTAGTGTAAAATAATTAGGAAAGCTAACGATCTAATCTTCTGATGTTTTGACCTGAAAAGAAAATGAGTAAAACGAATGGTACAAACACATTGTACATGTTTTACAATGACAATATCACATCATAATAAGGGAAAACGCACATAATATAACATGTATAATGCAATTCATCTTAATATATTGCAGAGTGCACATAACATTTATGAATCTATTCACATCATATCAAGTTATTTGCCCATTATATATTGTTATTTGGACATCACATTAAGATGATTGCACATCATATGATGTAAAGTACACATCAGATAATGTCGTTACCACACAATATAAAGACAAAAGGATATAGAATACAGGATTAAGTCATATAAAAAACATAGTTGAAAAGATCAGTGATCTGCCATCAACTCCAAATTCTTTAAATGACAATAAAAACAAAAAGAAAGAGGGTCAACACCGTCACGGGGTGCTCAAATCCTAAATCCAACCTGTTTGTTTCCTCCATCCCTCTTTTTATCCCCTTCAAACCGCAACTCCACTTTTTTATCCCCTGTATGCCAAATCACCACTGTTTTACCCTAATATCCCACATCCAAAAAAAAAGCGACACAACCCCACATACAGATGTGACAAAAGAATACCATTGACGAGAGTCCAAGCTAGGAACACGCCCATAAATACGTGACAAAGTTAAATGATTTTTTATTTATTTTTTTTTCTCAACCCTCCAAAATGTTATATCCATCATTGGTCTAACAAGGGTAAGTGGTGGATATTAAAATAAGAAAAGTGTAAGAAAAGCACTAAACTTCATATACATACCAAAAACTATAGGTAAAACATAAATTATAAACAAAATAATCATACCGTATATAATAATGTAGTAAGTTACTGAAAGAAAGTTCGAAATCATTAATCTGCTGATAAGAAATCAGGCCGTCCTAAACTCTAATATCAGTTACTATATTTCAAAGATGATTTCATTTTTTTTTTATCTGCATCAACAATTTAGAAAAATTAATGCCAATTGAATACTAGAAACATTTCAAAATTGACAGATACTTGTTTTGGTAGACTCAGAGAATACGTTTTCCCAAAATAGAACTAGGAGTATATGCACGTGTTATTTGTTTACCTGCTTTGTATAATGAATTTTCAATTATTCCAAATTCCTTTTCGTTCATAATGTTCCAATTTACAGAACCCATCATTGCTAGTTAAATATAATAAAGGAAAGAACAAACTAGGTCTTTTGATTCAATACGATTAGATATTTGCCAGACTTTCATTTTATAAGCGCTAAGCAGCTAAGCCGGCCACAGAATTTCCTTTTAGGCATTTACATCGAAGGTGGTCACGGTACTTCTTGATTCTCAAGACATAAACAACTGGATCTAGTAGAGGATTAAGCAAAAGAAATACATTGTTGAAGATCTTAAAAACAGTCTCATTTATATCATGTCCATTGTCTTTGTTCAAATATAACAACGTAACAACAATACATCGCATCAGAACGACCACTAAAGCAAGTGCCATTATTAAACCAAGAGTTACTATGTTTTTACGCATTCGTATTGCCTCGGCCTTTCTCTTTGCAGACAGAGTGGCATTCAATGGAACAATTTTTTTGGAATTCATCATCCGATATACCGTCACCCCGTAACACGTGATTATTAAAACAACAATAAAGAGACAAGGAATGTCATGTGAAAACAGAATTCCTGGACTAGCAGTGTCTGTAGGAGCGCACGATTTTGGTCCATCAATTGTTTGTATACCAAATCTCAACAAAGCAATGAAGTGACTAAGTATAAAACAAAGTATAACAGATTTGTGACTGGTTAAATGTGTCAATATTCCTTTCTTTGTTACAAATGTGGCATTCAGTCGCTCCAAGCTTATCAATAAAACATGAATGAAGGCCGACATTATTGTTCCACCAACAAGGTGTGTGATCATCATACACTGGTATTGGATTGCCACGCTTTGTGAATTCATAAAACCTAGAATATTATGATAAATGAACTCCAATCCCAATGTCATATCGCTGAGACTAAGCCACATTGCTAATACCATGAAATTATTCTTCTTTAATTCCTTTGAAATAATTGACACTTGTATGGAGCAACCATGCAATAACAGCATCACAGTAACAATTGCAAAATTCAAAATTTTTATAGCTGCATACATGTTTAGTCCGTACAATGGCTTTACATTTATGGAAACAAGAAAATGATAATATAATAGCGTATACCAAAATTGCGTTAAATCATTTGTATGTCTTACGTTAGCTCTGTCTCGACATGAAATACAACATACTTTAGAACACTTATAGTGTTTTTGGTCTTTGTTAGATAATTCGAAATAGGAATCGAAACCTATCTCCTTAGGAGTAACGCCTACCGCAGATAAGATAATGTAAACACTATCCTATTTTCTATATATCATGGATATATGATTCCATATTTTTAAGTCTAAAGTGATGGACAAGAAGATTCACATTACAAAGAATAATTGTATTATCGCCTTGATGAGCTCCTGTAAACAATACAACGAGTAGTCAGGTAAAACATCTGTCAAATAGTCCTTAAATGACTCAGTAATTAGAGATCCATTTTTGATTTGCTTCCCTTGAAATATATAAATTGTTATTTACGGTGAAAAGCTGGCGTAAATACCAAATTTATCTGTGTGAAATGTGTAAAAAAGTATTACACATATGTAGGACTCTAAAGTGCGATGGTACTCTGAAGTGCGATGGTCACGCTAAAGTGCGATGGTTTACGTTAACGTACGATGGTGTTTTACGCTAAAGTGCGTTGGTTGTTTGTTCGCTAAAGTACGATGGTGTATCAGGCTAAAGTGTGATGGTCCAAAGGGTAAGATTCGAAGTATCAATGCATCTAGGTTTAAAAAGTGTTTTTGCAAAACCTATTATGCTAAGATATAACATATGTGATAGGCTTTACAATTTACAGGTAGGCGGAAGTAATTGTTTCCAAATTATTAAGTCCGACTAAGTAATAATTGCTATAAAGGTAATTTTACTGTTCTGATAATATTATATTTCATGAATGAATGAGTTTCAACAATTTGGAGCGTATTGAATATTTCGATAGTTGGTGTAGATTGATGTTCACACTAATGTTACAACCTCCCTTACATTTGTCATTGAAAATTAAAAATCCCTAAGTTGTTCATTGTCGGAATATGCAACATTTATTTGCATAAGCTTAAATCTAAATGCGAGAGAAATGCAATGTTCGCCGAGCTTTCTCCTTTTCCGTATTTTCATACAATATACAGTACGAACTTATGTTTTAGCAGACACTTTATAGTTAACGCATAAAAACATGTATCTCTATTTTACCGACGTTACTTTTTATTAAAATCGACGGCATTTTAACGGGAATCACCAAGTAATCTGCAACATAAACAATGATTAGAATGTATCCGTTCGCTTCAAATAGAAGCAGGATAAGTATGCGTATACTGTTTTGTATTTATATAGTAAAATGGTCGACTGTATGATACAAGTCCTTTTTCCAGCACTCGAAAAAAATAAACATTGTGAATCAGCCGACAAAGAACGGTTAAATTCAATTAATTACTCGTCATGGACATATGTTGTAAAAATTGTTAATCAAATATTCCTAATACCTTTTCCGGTATGTTCATTTTAGTTTGTATAAACAACTGTTAACGTCATTATCGAACTACATTTTTACGTCTATATTTTCCCGGACCATCGCACTTTAGCGTATGGAACCACGTACCTTAGCGTAGGCCATCGCACTTTAGCGTGACCATCGTACTTTAGCGTCCCCATCGCACTTTAGAGTCCTACACATATATTCATTATATATGTAGGACTCACGTCCATGGCGGGTTCCAGATCGATGGCAGATTCCCAATCTATGGTAAATATTACGTCATGCAATCCAAATCTGTGGCAGATTATTTTTTAATCCAAATCTATGGCAAATTTTCTAGTGACCTAATCTATAGCGAATTTTCTAGTTTCCAAATCTATGGCATAATATGAATGCGGCACCAAAGGCAACGAAAAAGCCGGTAGTTAGTAAAAGTCAGTATTAGAAAAACGGATTAGGAGTACGACAACGGGAGCATATTCATAATAATTTGTACAATGGACCTTCCATAATTGGTCCACACAATCGTGATGTCAACCTTAAATTTTCATAAGTGAGACAAACTTTAAAAGATGAAATGATGTGCCCCGGGAGAAAAAGTATTTCCTACTATGTGCATGATTCCTATTTGACCATGTCATTTATTTAATCAACTAGTCAAAATGAAAGTACATTAACAAATAAAAATGCAGCTTGAATAAAAAAAATAATCAATTTGCCTTTTTACATAACATTTATTTGGGCGTTAATAAATCTTTTTTAACTAATACCGATTTAAGTTAAAGTTGTATCCTGTGATTTCATCCCTCACTTTATTTTATTTGCCAAACGTAGACGCTATAATATTAACTATAATTCCTTTTCTGAATTATGCGCTTCTAAAACAGCGGTGCCTTTATTTTTTGAGAGCTACATACATATATAATCTTTTATTAAGCTAGATGTTTTAAAAAAAATGATTAACTCCAAACATGTACCACTATTAGCAGCATCCATTTTGTCCAGTAAAGAACCTGATCAGCAATTGACAAAGGAAACAAACTATGTTGAAATAGTGAACTTACATAATACAATCTGTAATTGGCAATAGAAGATTAGGTGACAAAGATACATTAATATTTTTTTGGTTCATCAGCCAGCTGTGTCAATAAAAAACTGGTTGGTCCACCTGTAAATTGTGGCAGTGAGTACATCACGGTTGGTCAGTCGAAATTATAACTTATGACAGGATTGTCCACCTGTCAACAGTATCAGTGAATACATCATGATTCACCTGTCAACAGCGGCAGTTAGTACATAATGGGTCACCTGTCAACAGTGGCAGTGAGTACATATTGTTCACCTGTAAACAATGGCAGTGCGTAAATGATGGTTCACCTGTCAACAGTGGCAGTGAGTACATATGGTCACCCTTCAACAGTGGCAGTGAGTACATGCTGCTTCACCTATAAACAATCGCAGTCAGTAAATGATGGTTCAACTATTAACAGTGACCGAGAATACATGATGGTCCACCTGTCAACTGTGGCAGAGAAAACAGATTGTCCACATGTCAACAGTGGCAGTGAGTACCTATGGTTCACCCGTCAACAGTGGCAGTGAGTACATGATGTTTCACCTATCAACAATCGCAGTGAGCAAATGATGGTTCTTCTACCAACTGTGGCCGTGAATACATGATGGTCCACCTTTTAACTGTTGTAGTGAGTACAGATTGTCTACCTGTCAACAGTCTCAGTGAGTATATGATGGTTAACATGTCAACAGTGGCATTGAGTATGGAATTACCAACCTGTAAACAGTATCAGTGAGAACATCATGGTTCACTGTCAACATTGGCATTGAGTATATATTTTCAACCTGTCAACAGTCGCAGTGAGTACAGGATGTTCCACCTGTTAACAATATCAGTGAGTGGATGATGGTTCACCTGTCAACATTGACAGTGGGTACATATCGCCCACCTGTCAACAATGGCAGTGAGTACAGAATTGTCCACCTTTCATCAGTGAGTACATGATGGTTTACCTGTCAACAGAGGTTGTGAGTAAATAATTGTGTCTAATAATTTATCAAAATTTATTCAGGGAGAGCACAGTTAACTCCATCACTACAAATCTCAATTGTAGTAACATAATGCGAATTGAGGTTTTCTCAAACCCCTGAGTGTGTCTGTCCACAAAAAGCTGAAAAACGCTTACAAGAGCATAAATGTCACTTTGATTATTCTTGCTCCTTTTTGTATGCCGGTGTATCACTAAAGTTAAAAAGAAACTTCAAATTTCCCAAAACAAAACTGTTAGATTCATTCACAAGTTAGGTTTAATAACAAGCGTTGGTAAACAGGAACCATCAAGCCTCGATTTTCGGAACATCGAGGAACAATGAGAAAAGTCCAAACCGTACCAGTACCAATTACCGTAAAAAATCGAAGTTTTTTCTGATACAACTTTTAACAGTATGGAACTTTTCGAAATAATCTTTTTACATTAAAAGGGTTACCAAAATTTAGGTAGACTCAGACCCTAATTCCTCTTATATACAACGAAAGCCGGTTCCTAATGTGCCTAATATCGCTTCAAATATTATGGGTACGAGGACCAGATAGCGTCACTTATGAATCTACATATAGTTCCTTAATTATGGAAAGTTCCTATCAATAAAATAGACATTGTCATATTTTGCTGTTTTGAGGGAAACAGAGATGGAGGTTTGTCAAAGTAACCAACAGTATCGTCATTCAATCCATCAATTCCGAATCTCTCTGACTTTTCCTCAATCTGATCTTGAATTAGTATCACTTAAAATCAACAAGTTATACTGCATTGAAGGCGATCATAGAAACTGACCCTAAAATTAATTAACCGTGAAAATGTTCTGTCCAAGTTAAGCTTTGCTATGTATTTATCTGAAAACGGTCACTTTTCTAAAATCGATGGGGTCATAAAGGGATGACGTCGTGTTACCTCATGAATATCTTCCCACTACGTTGTGAAAGAAAAAAAAATCAAAATTTGTAAGTCTTCGTTTGATCAAACAAATAATTTTTAAAAAGAAATAAAAGTATTTTCAAGAAGATAATGTCAGTTTGCTGTATTTACACAACGCGCCCGTTATTGTATAAAATAAAAGTTGACAGTAACTGGTCCTCGACGAGTACAGTGTGATATAAAATGTATCATACTATGTATGTTATATAACGTTTCTTTTGGTATTGTGTTGTTATAACTTATGGTGCACACGCTTATATTGTACAATTTATAACTAATATGCCTTCTCTAAGTATCTTCACCTGGGATGTGTGTGTGTTTTTTTTTGTTTTTTTTTTTTTGTTATTCGGTAGTGAGCCAGAAGATGTCTATCTCTGTTTTTTGTTTATACATTGGGAAGATCTTGTCTCTCTGCTACCTCTTCCTTTTAAATATGTAGATTAGACGGCAGAGGCACATATCAAATATGGCGTCGTTGATGACATTAGTACATTTATGAATGCAGGTATGATAGAATGTGAGCTGTGTAATAAACGTGTTTATGGTATGGCAGCCTTAGTAAGGAATCCCTGTAGGGACGATAAGCTGGATACAAGTATGAACTTTACGGACAATAACAGTAAGTGGACGATCATTTGATACCTGGGAAGAGGGAGAGGCAAAGAGGATTTTTTTGATAATTTATTATTCATTTTCATCTGTCTTAAAATTAAATAAATATAAACTGGTTTTCACTTTATTTAACACCAGTTTAAATTGATTGATTGTTGGATGTTTATTTTTAACGTCCAGTGACAAATGTTTCATGCATGTCTAGGAAAACACGAGTTAAAAAGTCAGGTATATAATATATATAATAAGGAGATGTGATATGAATGCCAATGAGGCATCTATCTACTGGAGTTCAAATGAAGTGGATGTAAGCAATTATAAGGCAACAGTGCGGCCTTCAACAAGGACAAAAACCTATACAGTAAAGTCATCTATAAAAGACCTCGACATGAAAAATGTGAAACATTTCAAACGAAAAACTAACGACCGAATTATGAATAACGATACAGTTAAAAGAAATCAAATATGAGTCGACAGCCATTTACCAACGACAACTTCAGGTTGCTGACTTGGGACAGGCATATAAATAATATAACAGGGTTAAACATGTTTGTGAGCGCTCAACCTCCCCTAAATTTGGACAGTGCTTTAAAAGTACAACGTACGAACAAACTTTAAAGATCAGTTGCAATTTGATTATATCAAAAGATCGCTCCGATATACAAAAAAACAACTAATATTACGACAATAGACACAGAGCACCGAAACAAGAGTATTTGCAGTTACTGAAAGCTTGTTCAAATATAACAAATAAGATGTGTTATGATTGTCATTTAGGCTACTCTTCACAAGAGACCAAATGACACAGAAAATAAACAACTATAGTTCACCGTACAGTCTTCAACAATGGGCACGGCCCATACCGCAGCCAGTTACAGTTGTTTGTTTTTGTAGGATGATTTTCTCAAAGGAAATCACAACCTCCATCCTTATTTCTATATCATGACTAAAAGACAGTAAACAATGCCTACCACAGAGAAGATAATGGAACAACTATTATATTTCTAATTATCATGGATATATGATTACATATTTTTATCTAAAGTTTGACGTGATGGAAATGACGATTCACATTACAAATAATAAAAGTAATTATCGCCTTAATGAGCTCCAGTGAACAATATGACGAGAAGTCAAGTAAAGCTAAAACTTTTGTTTTTTTACACAAATATTAGTTTAAACTCCTAATATGTATCCGGTAAAGAACCTAATCTGCAATTTACAAAGGAAAACAACCTTTGTTAAAATAGTGAACTAACATAATCAAATCCATAATCGGCAAATAGAAGATTAGGTGACAAAGATACATTGGTATTGGTTGATTCATCTGCCAACTGTCAATGGAAACTGGTTGGTCTACCTGTCAACTGTGGAAGTGAGTACATAATGTCCCTCGTCAGCCCTACATTAGAATATGCTAGTGAAATATGCGATCCATACCAACAAAATGGCATCCACAGATAGGATATGGTTCAAAGAATTGCAGCATGGTATGTTCCTAAAAGATATCACACCACCTCATAAGTTGGTAACATGCTTAAACGTCTTGAATGGACTCCCCTACAAGAACGAAGGAAACACAGCCACCTAATAATGATATATAAGCTGGAGAACAACTACGTCAAGATTGATACATCTAGTAAACTTGTACCAAATGAAGTCCTTCTTGAAATAAACAACGAAAAGACATTCAGAATTCCATCATGTAAAACAACTGTACGAAATTAATGAGTCGTCCTATCCTAGAACAATCAGAGTGGAACATTTTGCCCAACTGTACTGTCACTGCCCCAAGACCTGAATTTTTCGAGGCTCAACTCCGTCATTAGATATAAATGACGTGTTTTAATTACACCTGTATATATTAATTGCACAATTTTTTATTATTAAATTTCAAAAAAGTTTCATGCGATCAATCCACAAATGTTGCAGAATAGTCGACCAGTTGACGATGACCGTTTAGAGAAAAAAGAAGATACCTTCATTCTAGAGTAATTATCTATTGTCACGACATGCACGAGTTATACACGTATCATTTTTTATATAACATAAACGGTACCAATTTTTCTGCAACAGATGCGCATTCCGACAATCAATGTCTCTTCAGTGATGCTCGATGCCAAAATATTTGAAAATAAAAAGCTAATTACATGTATTAAAAGATGAAGAGCTATAAACCAGAAAGGACAAGGGTTTTCCATTGCATAAAGTTAGGTTTTTGAACGTTGAAATTTTCAAATTGATTAGGTTTTTATTTGTTTTGGTTGGTTTTTTTTTCGTAATCCGGCAAATACATCCAGTAAACTTATACTGAAGAAACCCTTCCAGAAATAC
>JAWDJN010000034.1:1436061-1514051 GCA_037788925.1 Mytilus galloprovincialis
TACAAACTAGCACCACCGAGAAGTGTTTAAATTATAAGATTAGTTAATGTGCTGAAAACCCAAGACAAAAAAGGATATAACATTGATGTCTGTGTTCCACAAATACTGATACTATTATGAAAGAAAAATGAAGATGAAAAGTTGCATATGACTTTTTTTTATATTACTTGACGTCTTTTTGAGTAATGGTACCCAACTGCAGACGAACACTTCGTATCCAGAAGGCTTTGAATAATTTAAAATACCATATACTATACTTACTGATGCGTCTTCCCAAGACAATTCTGTTGTGTTTTCGTAATAATAGCAACTGTTTTCTAACTTCTTCCAGTCAATGGGACACTCTATATGATAAACAATGAAACACAATTGTAAATATTTACAATTAGTTAATATGTAACATTTTAAAATAATTTGTTTAATGTTTAAATTATAACTTGCCAAGTAAAGTAGTGTATAATTCTATAATCAAAAGTTTATATAACCGCTAATTCGTTATCGTTTGAAACACTTAGCATTTGAACTTGTCTTCTATTTATCTCTCCTTACCATATATATATATCTAAAAACAGGATAAGTACAATGAGTTTGGTTATAGTAATTGCCAGCATTTTTCATTATTAAACTGTTAATCCGTTTTCTTTTCCGGATAATATTGGTTACAATTCGTTACAGGGCAAGGCAACGTCCCTAACTTTATCCTTTGCTTTTAAACTTTTAGAACGTATTAACAAGCAAAGATTATACAAAAGCAATGTTGTGTTCCATACCTGTTTCTTTGGTAAAAGTAATTCCTCCATTTTCCTTATTCAAATCACAGTTAATTGTATCAATCTTCTGATTGAGACGACACGTTTTAGTCAAATCATCGTAGGTAAATGCAGTGCATTTACCAACTTCTATGCACATTATTGCACAATCTATAGCTGATATGCAGTCAGTTTAAGAACATATTTTTGTTGTAAGATGTTGTTCCTACTTGAAGACATTTAGTATACGTATTACCAGTTTGCGCCATAACTGCTGATACAGTTAGGTCGTACAACATAAGGCAGCATGCAATATTTAGCATTCTAGTCTTAATCTACACATCGGTAGAAATGATTTATCACGAAAAGGCTACAATACAGCATATTTATGAAAGAAATCAATATATTCATCTTAACTGATTGGTCAATTCCATTTTGACTTTGGAATTTAAATCTATTTTGAAATGTCATTTATCTACATACTTAACCAATCCTAACGACTGTTACTGATTTCTTTGTCTAAAACCATGGAGACATTAATTATATACCATATAGTACATAATTTTATTTAAAATAGATTAAATTATATTATATTGGTTTGCAGTTTTTGTTATCATTTATATGAAGAATCACACATTTGAAATGCGTTACTACAGTCAGACACTGCTTCCAAGGCTACCAAAAGAATATCAAAAATGGTGAATTGTAAATAATCACTTCCGTTTGCTATGTTGGATGCCTTGCAAAAAAGAACATTGAAACAAACAAATTTGTTTGCATTGAAGACCTTTCGGTGACCTTCTGCTGTTGTCTGCTTATGGTCGGGTTGTTGTCTCTTTGACACATTCCCCATTTCCTTTCTCAATTTTAAGATTGGTTAAATATCCTAAACTACTACGGCATATCCGGCAACCTAAACTTTTCTTTTCTCTCGGGATAGGAGTACCAACATTTATAGTGACATTTCAGGTTACAATTGTAAGACCTACTCAGATAGATATTCTTTAGATATGTTAAACAACGGAATTTCAATGTATCTAGATACCATGTTATTAGGTTATTGTAACTATATTTTCGAACCGTAGCTGTATTAATAATGGTTTTTATAATTATTAGAAATATGGAAAATATGCACACCATTTAGAAAAAAAACATCCTTAGATGATAATTTTCACTCATACTATTGCAAATTGTTAATTGTTAAGTACAGGAGTTCCTAACCACAAATTACTTAAAACCATTACTAAATTCTTCCTTAGATACAAAGATTCGGTTTTCAAGTTTCGTTGTTTTAAAAAAAAACTTATTTTAGACGAAATAGCACAGGTCTTATTGTACGGAGATATTGTTTACCTGCCTGAAAATTCATATACGATCCAGGTTCACTTAGCAATCCTTTATTTATAATAAACTTATTATAAAAGATCACCAATTCAACACAATATCGTTTTTATTGTTTTCTATAAGGAATAGATAAATACCCTGACACATATGGCCTATGTTTTATGTCTGATGTTTTTTTTTCTGCTTTGTATCGATCTGATGAGCTCATAATTTTTCAACTGATTCCTACAATTTCTTAGTACGTTTTGCTGTTACGCAATTGTAACAGATTAGGGGAGGTTGTCTGCTCTCAAACATGTTAATCACCGCCATATTCGTATGTCAGTTCCATATTATATTAGAAACCTGTAATTCAGTGGTTGTCGTTGGTTCATGTCTGTCATATTTGTTTTTCGTTAATTATATTGTTATAAATGAAGCTGTTCGTTTTTATATTGAATTATCTAATATTTATATGTCGGGGCCTTTAATATCCCATCATGCTATATTGGTTTTTCTCATTGTTGAAGACTGTATATTCCCCATAAGTGATTACATTCACTATATTTTAACTTTAGTGGATATTGTCTCATTGTCAATGATACCTCGTCTTCTTGATTTTGTAATGTGTTATAAATGACATTTGATATAAGACCGATACACTTATCATAAGGATGTTAAGTTTGTGTACTAACTTTCATAGTGTGCAGAAGCAAGAATATTTTATTTTCAAGTTAACGTGTCATTTTGATTGGCGCCTATCATGGTAATGGCTAAAAAAAAACATAAATATGTGTGTCAATTTGTTCCTTGTTCAGTGGGAAAACGAGTTATATACCTGTATTCAATATCTAAATAAACTAGTAGAAGGTTAGTCACCAAAATACTGAACTACGAGGAAAATTCAAAAAGAAAAGTCTCTAATAAAATGGGAAAATTAGCTGAGTTTTGTGAAAGTGCTCCTATTAATGGTTTGGGAAAAAAAACTATGTTGTCCATTAATGAATCTAGAACGAGGCAGGTGTCAGGAGAATTAAATACTTTCGACATCTGCATATACAATTTCCTCACGCAGTAAACAAAAACAAAGTAGAATTGTCATGGTCATTTAGTCAAAGACCATAATACATTAACCTCTACAGTTTTGACCCGAGTAGGGACATACGCCGAACTATCGGGAAGATGCAATTGTGCCATTTCTTTTTAAGATAATGAGATTCAGTAGATATGTTAACCAATAGTTATCGGTGTTACAATGAGTTGACAGCTTTTCATGTTTGGGTCATTCACCTTCATATTCAGGAGCCGTTTTTTTATTGATCTCGGTGATATTTTTGTCAACACTGCCAAGTTTAATGTTTTGAATTTCAGTTACAGTTTTCCTTTTTAATCTTCCACACATTTACCTCAATTATACCTGAACTTGGTTCATCTGATGCTATGTAAATACCATTTATGATACCAATCTTACAGTTGCTACACAGAAATTGAAAGTTCACAATTGGGAAATTGGAATCATCTTTTTTGTCTTAACAATTTGTTTTCAACCGACCTTTAACAGGCAGATTTAACTTTATCTGGCCTCACGGTCATAAAATTTTCGAGCATGATTTTTGTACTCAGACTCGAAAATCAACCAATCAAATTGCTGGATTTCATGTTTCGAGCATGATTTTTGTGCTCAGAGTACTGAGCAAAGTTTTATGCCTTCAAGGCCTGTTGTAGCCTTCATGGTAAGCTTGATATGATAGATACGTTCAACATAGTAACCAAAGCTTTATTATTTAGTGAAAGCACATATCTTTATAGCGAATAATAAAGTAAAAGGATACTGATAACTAATTTTCTTTCAAATTCAAAATTATACTTCATTTGATAGGTAAATAATCAAAACATATTCCACAATGTTATAATAAGATATTTTCCCTTATGCGTAGGAAATATTTTACAAAAAATGTACTACTTTCTAATATGTTCTTTTTGACCGAACATTAGTTTGACCATGGTGACGTTAAATCTTACAAATGTACAATATCTATCGTGTAATGGGGCATCTTAAACTTGAAGAAATTTAAAAGTTGTTTTAGATCCGTGTTGAAAACATCAATGTGTCTTAGTGATGAAGAAGAGCAATAAAAGTTCTGTTCCTCTTTTGTGTGTATTTTTGCCCGGCATGTGCTAACTTTGTTCCATGGATGGATACCCAAAATTCATTGTTTTTCTGTTGTATGTCAAAGCAACCTTATGGTATATTGTTCTGAAAACATACATTTTTTTAATTGCTTATTAACGAGTTCTGGTCCCCAGAATATTGCAAGTAGCAAAACAAATGCATCAGATCCAAGAATATTGGAAAATGTTTCCCTTATAAATTTCAAAATGTCAAAGTAACAAAAACAGTTTTTTTTATGATCACCAGTCATTCAAATTGCAATTGATACAGAAATAACCAAACACATTCAAGATATTTTGAAAGTTGTATCTAATACTTTCAGGTAATGTTTTGAGACCGGGATCAAATATTGATGTCTAACTTTATGCAGGGGAAGTAATTAAAACCAGTCAGCAGCAGATTACCTCTAAATTCAAAAATTAACGTCAAACCAAACCAGCATGATACGATGATACCACAAACTTCCTTAACATGATTTACCATTTGATGCTGCTGTAAAATTGAAAGTTGATTTCACAATATCTTACTTTTAAACTTATTACATCTATAAATGTTGATGCTTTATCTGTCCAAAGCATTGTAGATGACACATGCTATGATAATAAGTCCAAAATATTTACCAAAATCTGTGTTCCTACAAACCGGAGGAAAGTGCAAAAGTAAAAAAAAGATGATTGTGAAACATGTATAAGATAACCAAGTCAACCATACAAAAATTGGCAAACAACATCAATAGACTTATATGATTCGCTAACCTGTCAAAAATTCTGAATATAAGAGATATATTGAGATCACCCCCAGTTTTGGTTGGGTTCGTTTTGCTCAGTCTTTACTTTTCTTTGTTGTGTCTTGTGTATTATTATTTGTGTGTTTATCTTTTTCTTTGTTAGTCATGGCGTTGTCAGTTTATTTTGGAAATGAGTTTGACTGTCCCTCTGGTATCTTTTACTGTGTTAGCAAATCTCATTTTTATGACACGAATTAACAATTTTCCTATCTTTTAAAGGGGTTTGAATTATAATTGAAGACATAATTTGTGTTGCCCTCATGTATCCTGATTTCATGGATTTGGTGACATGACTTATTTATGTGCTGATCAGGTGGCAAATAATATTGGTAGACTCAATGATTGACTTTATTTCATATAAGAGTAATCATAATTATTTTGTCTATTTTCTAAATGTCATTATATTTTGAAATATCGATTATTGACTAAAATGAATAGGTCATTACGTATTATTAAACGGAAAATATTATTTTTTGCTACGATGTTGTCAATTTGTCTTCGACTTTTGATTTATATTCCTTTGGTATTTTTCCTCCTCACTGTTTCTGAAGTATACTGTCCAAAATTCGAGAAATCATCATCCCCTCGTAAATTTTACGGACGGCATCACGAGTTGGTTGACCGTTTAATGGAATAACCGTTTCACTGATGATATCGGATATGTTCCTTGTGTCGTAACTTCAATACCCTTCCCTTTTCACGAATGTGACCTACCGAATTAGACTATTTACCGGATTTGTAAAAACATAAGCAACATGACGGGTGCCACATGTGGAGCATGATCTGCTTACCCTTCCGGAGCACCTGAGATCACCCCCATTATTTGGTTGGGTTCGTGTTTCTTAGTCTTTAGTTTTCTATGTTATGTCTTGTGTACTATTATTTGTCTGTTTGTACTTTTTTATTTTTAAGCTATGGTGTTGTTAGTTTATTTTCAATCTATGAGTTTGACTGTCCCTTTGGTATCTTTCGTCCCTGTTTTGCAATGTTTTACTTCTATATTATGTTTACTTTTAGATATCATCATATATGGTGTATACAGACATATGCTGAACTCTAGACAAGTGTTTGTAAGTGGTGTCTCTATGTGGCTTTTTTGTTGTTGTTTTTATTTGTGCTGTGTATTTTCTCCTAAATTGTAGTTTTAGATTTCATGTTTTCTGTAACAGCGATATGGTATAGCCTACTTAATTGCGATATGGGCTACGCACGATGTTCTTACTTCATTTAAGGAATGACAGTAATATTTTTCTGTCTATAAACAAATAACATCAAAAATATGGTGCACACTTAATTACCTGCTTAGCATAGACAGAAAAAAATTGTACAGTCATTCCTTATAATTAAATTCTAAATAGAATCTTAAATCGGAGTAAATCATCAAAAATCGTTGATGACTTCTCGGTTACATGAAAAAATATGTCTATTAATAAGCTGATAGACTAAACAATGTTAGCAAATCAGAAGACGCGTTACATCAAAAATTAAATTATTGACGAATACATACTGCCCCGATGTTTTTTAGTTTGTTTTTCTTTAGCAGTCGAAGTTTTGGCAGTAGAATAATGATTTGAGTAGTGAAAGTTTGCATAGTCGGCAGATAGGACTATTGTGAAACCATTCACTAGGCAATATTCTGTTCAATTACTCTATTCTGTTAATTTTTGAAGGTTTATATCACTACGACAAAAACCCAGAGTAACCTGATATATGTTTAATATTGGCATTTCTATTTTTAATTTCAAGCTCTATAAAGTAAAATCAACTGATCAAATATAAGATAAACGCGTCCAACTTTGACAACATCCTATTTTAATGTTACTAGTGCGACACATTAATGTGCCTTAATGGATATGCCTTCTTGGTCGCAAACAATATAATATTACAAATGTTTGAAACTAATGTCTCTTAAATATTTTATTATTTACACGATAACAATTCTTTATCATTTAGAGATAAGTATACTTGATGATCAAATTGTAATCTAAAGAAGGTCAGCGTTCATTCGTTTAAATGAATTTTTCCTATATCAGGGACAACTGTAATTTTATTCGTGTTAAGATAAGCGCACAGTATATCATTTTTGTAATGTACAAGTTTTATAGATTTTCTATCTATCAGTGTAATGAATCTATTCAGTTTTTTAAAAACTTAACTTTTTTCAACCAATTTTCATTCATTTTGGTCTATTGTGTTTATTTAGAAGAAATTCAATTAGCAGTGGAATGTATTATGTTATAATTACATACATCTCGTTCTCTGATTATAATCTCTAGTAATATGCATGTTATTTTATTCCCTTCTTCGGAAAGAATGTATAGCTAAGACATTATTATACCAGTAATCTACATTGTTCTAATCGATCTGTAAATGAATTGCCAAAAAAATGCTTTGAACGAGCGATTTTAAAAATCTCAATTGATATCGCAACAAATTACTATCCTTTCATAATTGAGATCGTGTGTTGTCTTTTCAAAAACGTAATCAGACTGTTGTTGCGTTGTTCAAATTATTTACACATAAATATTGTTGTTTTGGGCAATATGACGAATTGATTATGATTTTAGATTATATCATATAAAGAATGATACATATTTGTGCATGTGTCAAGTTCAGTTCTTATGCCACATATTTATACGGACTATCCTTATGCTTATATTTTTGTAGAAATCACTTTGACGCTTTTTGAAAAAGTCGACATGTCATTGATTTGTTATTAATAATCAATATATCCGACATAGATATATAACTGTCAGTATCTTTGATATACACATACAGTTACAACTATCCAAAGAATTCTATGAACTTTAACGTGATTGAGACCGAGTTCGCCTTAAATACAAGCATATCCTGCTATGCATATAAGTGTGAAAATTATATCTCAAACCATATAAATGACATAAGGCAAACATTAGTTCAAATAACAAACACATGTACTTGTGGCTGTCGATATATAATTAATTTGGTGTGTTTCAGCTTTTGATTTTGCCATTTGAAGTGGAACGTTCCGTATTGAAATTTGTAGAGTTCGATATGTTTGTTTTTTTCCTTTTTTTATACGTAATTATTAAGAATAAAGGGGTTAAATCAATGAAAGCCAACACAACAAAAACAAAATACTTTCACACGAATATAATTATTTGCTATTTAGATAAATGTTCCCATTGAATTAAAATACGTCAACAGATAACTTCAGTAGATATAGATAGAGTATAATACTAGAAATATAGAAATGTATCGACATAAAAATAATCTATTTCCAAACGATATGAGTATATTAGTCTTCGAGTTAAACAGATATCCAAATTCTCAGTCACAAGTGAACAGGATTAATCCAGACAACACTAATAAATAAAGGCAACCGTAGTATACCGCTGTTCAATAGTCATATATCGATTTAACTGAAACAAATCCAAGTCACAAACCACTCTTCTATCTTTAGAGTTTGATTCTCATACAAATAAAATTGCCTGAAAAATACAAAATAAACCACATGTTTTCACTTTATGATACACATATTATTTGTTTTGGAGTTACATATGTACGCTTTGTCAATGTATTTGTTATCTAATAGTACTTGTATTATTAACAGTTCATCCTTATATTCAAAGTAATACATTTGTCTTCGGAAAATCGACCTCGAATTTTGAAATATTGAATATATTATGCTGCCATAGCACGGATTTCTTTATATATAACACAATTCAATACTCTTTGTCATTGTTTATTTAATCATATGCTGTTTAAAAAAATAATTAGCTTTCAGCATTAGATAGATATAAGAATATCATAAACATTGTATATCTACATGCTTACGAGAATAAATGACAATTTTTCATTTGTCTTTTACTGTGTGTATGTGTATATATAGTTGTTTTGTCCGACGCCAGCTCAGTTTATGTGCCTAGGATTTTCAATATATTATTGAATATATTGGAAAGGTTTATTTGCAACCAGCTGTATTTAACTACACCAATTGATAAATATTGCAATTAGCAAGTTTTTAAAACGAAGTTGTTTTAAAAGGCCGTACTTTGACTTACATTCAAATTGTGATTGGATGGAGAGTTGTGTCATTGGAACTCATACCACATCGTCTTATATCTATTGATTGCATGTCAATCGGTTTAATATAATTCTCTGGTTATAAATGTTTGACCGGCTTAGCATATATACAATATGTGTATCACAAATGTGAGAACAAAAGCGTACATATTTAGTATTGATTTTTCTTATGACATTTTCGTAAAAAGAAGCATGTGTTAAAAACTGATAAAAAGTATTTGTAGTTACCCAAAAAAATAATTCTTTATATTTCTAGCCTTTCTAAATCCATCGTCGTTTACATTCCCGTTTAATTGTTTCTTGTGGTTAATTGTAACAATAGTTTACTTGATGATTTAAAAAAAACTTCTAGGTAAATTATACAGGATGTAAATTTATTTCAACCATTGTAATATTACCAATCTTCGTATTGTTGATTGCTCCCCCTTGTGTGTGTGTTTGTTTAAACAGTATTGATTAATGAAAAATCAAAACAACGGAGTTGTGCAATTTAGCATAAAAATCAAATATGGTATTCAGAAACAAGTTTAAATTATTTTTTTTTTAAATCCGTCTCTTGTGTGTGTTTAATTCATAATTGATAAACGTTATACACTTATGCAACGAGTCTTACTATTCTGTAGGGGCATAAGTGGTCTAACATGTCTAAGTTGTTGAATTACTTTATCACTAGCTTGTCCACCGAAAAAAAACCTGACAGCCATGAAAAATCACAATTATGATGAAAATTACGTTAAACACCAATCAATCAATCAATCAATCAATCAATCAATTAATCAATCAATCAATCAATCAATTTTAATGTTATGTTAATTCCTTTGTTACGTACGTCATTTATATGTTAGATGCACAACCTATCAAAATCGTTATCTAACCATGTGATGATAAAGTCAAGTCTTATATGATCGTCTAATATTTTAAAACTGTTTGTCGGTATTAGGATTTTGACATTTTGAGGTTTTATAACCAAAGTCAAGAAAGTAAATTATTCAATGTCCAATCTTCCAATTTTTTTCCCACCCATAATATTTCTTATTTGTTTCTGATTACATTAAGTTCCGACAGAATTAGGAGACTAGTAATTGGAATACAAGTTTCCTTCTATGTAACATATATGATCATGATCAGTTAGTCAGTGTATTATTGCTTCAGCATACAATCCATACCAGTGCATGTGCCCCAATGATTATTTGTATTGTTATTAAATTATGAGACCACATATCTTTCTTAAAATTATATCGTATAAGTTCACTGAGCGCGGCATTTAAAAATAATACAAAAAAGAAACTAATAAGAAAAAATTAATAATAATATCATTGGCGAAAAAAAAATCAAGAAAAACCTATTTTGATATGAAAGAAAGGGTGACAACATATACTATCTTTTTCGTGAATTTGAAATGTGTTTATGGCTGATTTGCAGACATGAATGAGTGAATAATAATTCGAATTCAACCGAAGAAAATCTTTTAATAAAAAAATCAATCATTTCCCTGATATCTGCGCTTCCGCGAACAGTTACAGACAATCAATTTTTGAATTGATGCTCTGAAATCAACAATATGGTGTACTCTTCACAATTATTGCCTTCATTATCAGACTACGTCTACGTTCTTACTTATCTTTTATAATGTTAGTCCTATGTATGTCAAGTCAAAATAAAACACAATATTTGAAGATGAAATCGTAAACATGCTTACTTTTTCACAGAGAAATTTTTTTAGAAAAAAACACCAAATGTCATCCAATTTATTTCCTTTCCATATCTGAATGCATTCTGATTCCTTTGGCTCACCAGGGGTCCACAGTGTGTCAGTTAATAACAACTTTTTACCAGACGTCGTCCACTGCCATTTCCCGTTGTAATGTCGGCATCCAATATACGCATCAGCTGAAATTAACTCTCAGTATTAGCTGATTACAAGATGTTTTTATCATCACTATACTTTACTTTATATTTGATTGTAAATTTTCCTAGGACAGAGTTCTCGCTGAAATCATTTTTTGATTTGAAATGAGAAATTTATAAAGGAGCAATTTAGATATGTTGTAATTGTCAGCTGACATACTAACGTCTTATCAGACCTTATGATTGTTATTTGATAGATTGCTTATATTTATTTCTATCTTCCAATGCACGAAATAGGAAAGTGACAGTTTCATACTCTCTTCCTTGAATATAAATTATTTAAATAGATAACCTAAATCAATTATTCATTTATACTTTTTTTTTACATTTGCGTATTTGGCTTATCAATCAATTTGTTGAAGGATTTATAAAACATTTTAAAGAAAAAATGAAGCTTAATTAATTTGTTGCATTCTATTTTATTTTATTTCACTTCATAACTTACCTTCCTCAGGAACGGTCGGACCAAAAGTTTTTAAGCTAAAGATTTATACAAATTTGTGGATAAATGAGGCGCTATATGACCAAAAGGGTGGGTGAAAATAGCTATATCCATATAGGTCAACTTTGACTAATGAATTTTTTACCTTAATCTCGTGATAATAATTTAACAATCGAAAGTTTTATACGGATGTATCATGTCAATCCTAAAAAAAGGGCTCCTCGACTGATGCTACATTGGATTTTAAGCAGTCCTCCAGCATTGGTATCGACCCAAAATTAGTTTAATGGAAATAAAAAGCTGAGCTGAATCAATCTATGGTAAACTTTTCCCGAGGTTGTTGGAACCTTAATTTCGTTATAATTAAGTGGCATTAAGTCTTTCAGTCAATTTTCAGTAATATCAACTTTATTAAAGTTAGTAGTGTTAAGATGTTAATTCAGCCTTGCTAAAGTATATTTTCGAAATTAAAAAGCTGTTGTTACACAATGCAAAAATGAATACATACTGAAATATCTGCAAACTGACTTATGGTGGTAGATAACACTACAGGGAGATTACTCTGTAAAAATCAGCTGCACGTTTTAATCACGTTTTATTGTTAAAGAAATATTGAACAACTCAATAATCAAAATTAGTGTTTGTCAAACTGCTATTTATTCAATGAAATGTTTCCGATAAAGTGTGTGGTTCAAGTCTTTTGAAATTTTTATATTTTTGTCAAAAGGTCAAATAAATATTTTTTTTTTTTTTGAAAATTAAACGAGCCAAATTAATTTTAATCAATGTGTCTGGTGTCACCCTAATAGTATTGGAATGACTGTGACGAAACCGTACTTAATAGGCCGATTTAAAAATATTGTATTCAGGTTCAGAATTCTAAACGTTAAATGAACATGTCAGGCCTAAATTCATTTACAAATGCATGAAGTTATTCTTTTTGATCAGACATAGTTGAAATAAAAACAAACCGTTTATTATTGAATCGACTAGCGTAAATTCTTCTTCATCTGTCACTTCCGCTAGATATCCTCCTTGAGATTCACAATATACCTATAAAGATCAACAAATTTGGTATTTTATTATGAAATTGAAGGGTAATACAAATAAGAGAAAAAGATAACTAAAACCGCATATGTTAAGAAGTATTCAGGTTGGGCAACACAAACCCAAATGAATCATGCGTTTCAGAGAGATAGGAAGTTACTTATATCCTGATTGCAACACAACGAAAATCATCACTGAAGTGATGTTTGCCCTTTTCCTTTCTTTTCAAACTTTTCTTAAATTTCACATTGATACCTGTCAAAATTGAGTAAAAACTACAATACAAACAGACAACCTCCTCAAGGAAGGTTGACCTTAGACATGTTAGATTAATTAGGGTAGTTTTGTCATATCTCTGTTGCATATGTATTGTAAAATAACCCAGAATAACTTACGTAATATTATTTCCATATCTATGTATTTCAATTTTAGGTTTTAATCGTTCTTGATGAAATTAAACAAAAAAAAAAAAAACAAAATAAAAGCCTAAGACTCACACAATTTTTATTATTTTCATTTTAGATTTATGTTCTTGGTTAAAGTGTTATCAAAGCTAAAATTAATGTTGTAAAATTTGTAACAGAGTTTCCATGCAAACCTGTTAACACACTAAACGTAGAAACTTGTTTCGACAAGTGGATTGTATCGGAACAAATATTAATCAACGCAAAAACATTAAGCATATCAAATTTTTACATTATTTGCACGTGAATTATGAGATCAGTTAATGTGCTAAAAACCAAAGACAAAATAATGAGATCAAATTGATGTCCTTTCTTATACAGATTGATACTATCATGAATAAAAACTGACGATGAAAAATTGCATATGAGTTTTTTTAATCCAATGTGTTTAATATTGCTTGACGTCTTTTAAAGTCATTATACCCTTTGCTCAGACGAAAACTTTGTATCCAAAAAAACATTGAATAATTTGAAATACCATTTTCTATACTTACTGTTGCGTCATCCCAAGACAATGTTTTAATATTTTCGTAATGATAGCAACTGTTTCCTAGCTTCTTCCAGTCGATAGAACACTCTGTTAAAGATTGAAACACAGATGTAAATATTTACAATTAATCATGTGTCATCTGATAATAATGTGTGCTTAATGTTTAAATTATAACTTGCCAATTAAAAGTAACGTATAATTCTATGATTAAAGTTATAATCAAACTGTTAGTTTTTTTTCCCGCATAATATTCCTTTCAATTTGTTTCAGGTTGCAGGGCAAGGTAACATCCACAATTTTCTCATTTATATTTAAACCCACTAGAACTTATTAAAAAGCAACGTTTCAGCAAAAGCAATGTTGTGTTTTCCTACCTGTTTCTTTAGTAAAAGTCATTCCCCCATTTTTCTCATTCAATTCACAGTTTATTGTATCAATCATCTGATAGAGACGACACATTTTAGTCAAATCATCGTAGGTAAAGACAATACATTCGGCAACATCTGTGCACATTTTTGCCCCATGTTTAGCTGATATACAAGCACAAGTTAAGAACGGAGTTTTGTTAACAGATGTTGTTCCTACTTTAACACATTTAGTATACGTTTTTACAGTCTGTACCAGAACTATTGAGACACTAACGAAGTAAAACACGATACAAAATTTAATTTGTAGCATTATAGTCTTAACCTACACTTCAGTTGAAAAGATTTATCTGGAAAATGCTACAATCAATTGATTTACTCAATATATTCATTTACATTGATTGGGTAATACCATTTCGACTTTTTAGGTTTAAATCCGTTTACCTATTGACTATGCAATCTTTGTATTGAACCAGTTTTTGGACAAGACGGTAAATTCAGGACAAATTCAAATGTTTTGAAGTATTGCACGTTAATGATTAATTTAAAATATAATACACAAATACAAATGAAATATTTCAAGTGTACATGATCTTATCAGATATTGTATCATTTTTGCGAAGGATATCTGTTTATCTTTTTGTTTACATTTTCTCAGATATTCAGAACCCTTTTTATCCATGTGGTGCCTTCACAAAATTGTGCCTGCTAAATTCTTTTAATAATTTTTTTACAAAAAAGTCGTATAATTTCAAAAACTTATTTTAAAAATCATATAAATTGAGATACAACATATATTTTAAATTAACAAAAAAAAAATGTGCAAAATATGTCTATGTATATATCTTTGCATTTCTATTAACAGTTTTAAACTACTTTTCTTATATCTAAGTAAATGACCAGTGGCGTAAGACTATACATTAGAGCAACAAAGTATAAGATTGTTAAAACTAATTAAAAAGTACAAACCAAAAAAAATTACCGCCAAGAAATCTGAAGTTTACAAATGAGCGTCCATAATAAAACAATATGTAGAACTATTGTTGAAAAGACCAAAATAAAAAGTGCGATCGTTTTGACGGGTCATATGTTTACCATTAGTGAATATAAATGTCAGCTTACGAACTGCTTTTCTGGATTTACCTTTGCCATGCACGTCCAGAGTCAAATATTTGAAAGTCATGGATAATAATATATTAACATAAACAGTCCAAGAGCTATATTTGATCGAAAAGGAGCCACAAAATTATAAGGTCAACTTCAAGTGATAGAGTCAAAACCTTAATTTCGTAATGGTCTATATTTATCAAGTTTATAAAAAAGATGATTTAAAACTATATATATATTTGTTGTAAATGATGTCCATATTAGGTAATGTTAAAAGAATATACCATAAAACTGTCGATATTCGATATCAAAGTTGAAGCTTTGTGAAATAGAATTGAATTAAGGGGGCTCGAGGGTATCAATCCGGTTTTTTTAAATCAAGATTTCTCTATTTTTTTTTTTTTTTTTGTAGAAATGAACTTTATCATATACTTTATAGAAAGAAAACAAAATGGGGTCATCGTTCATCGAAATCTGACATCGTTACATATATTGAAAAATATTCAAGCTTAAAAATCGAAATCCACTCTAAAGAAGGGTACTTTATAGCGTTTAAGCAAATTCAGGTAGTACTGATCGTAAATACATGTTACAGTAAATAATTATTTAAAGTATTATCAAAGGTAAAATGTTGCTTTTAAATAGGACAAAACATTCATTGTTAGACATCAAAGTTACATTGATTTTGAATGACACTTTATTTTTAAAAACATTTTTTTCAATGTAGGTTAGATTTAATTCATACCTTTAATTCTATCAAACACATAAAACCGAATAACAGTGCGTTCATACAAACAAATAAAACCGCTGTAATGAATAATTAAAATGATATTTGCCATCTGCAAATTCTCATCAATGTTGCATACGTTCAGACCTTATATTGTAATTACGTAGATTAAAATATTAGGTAAACAATAAGTTAACAAACAGTAACGTGGAAACTCTAATTATCGTTTGCAATCAGCACTTTCAAACTCAAAAATATAATTTTCACTGACATTGTCGTTCGTTAGAGCTATATTTAAAAAGGAGTGGGAAGCTAAAATAAAACATGTGATTGTTTAGCTATTCATTCATTAGGTCAGATTACCTTTAAAATTTATTGTGACAAGTGTTTGTGCACGTAGTCGATGCCCCCATTCCAACAAATGATAACGTCTTAGAAACGCTACTTTCTCTATAAAGTTATACCAATACACTAAATATTGCTAAAATATGATCGACTTACGTGCCGGGTGTACTTTTGTATGTTAAGGAAACTAAAAAAAATGATATGGTTACAATAGTTACGTTTTGCCAAGTGGCGTCAAGTTACTATTTTCTGTTTTCAATAACGTCATATATAAACGTTGATCATTAGATCATTTATATATCCCATGCCACGTTCGGTTTGTGTTTCTGTATATAGTTTTACTGCTTTGTAATGACCTGATGATTGGATCCCTTTCATCTGATTTTTATAGTATGTTCATTTTTTTGTATTTTTACACCACTGTTTCATGTAAGGCGGATAATTAGCTGCCTGCTAAACATGTTTAACATCGCCACATTCTATATATGCCTGTTTTCCAGTCGGGGGTCTCTACACGTCTCTCGGATTTAAAGAGGTATGCAAATCTTATGTTAATGTATTCTGATACCGACATTCACAAATATTTAAAAACCGCTGCATATAGTTAATCTGGACATTACATGTACATGATGTAGTAATTATTAATATTTCTCGTGATTTAGCCTTCTATGAACAGTTATGAGAGACAGTAGTTTATAAAATATATATACACCTAATAAAACCTTTTTAAAGTTCAGAATTTACATACATGTATGACCATCTCGAAACTTTCGATTTATGTATGTGTATACCACTGCAAACGGAATTCTTTGTCATGTATTATCTAGGAAAGATGTAAAATTATCTGCAATTGTGTCTTTTTATCTCGGGATGATACGGCATATGATACGGATTTTTCCATGTATTATTCTCTATATATTTGATTTTAATTTGCCTTTATATTTGAATGGTGCAGATTATTCCAATACATATTTCCAGAGCTTTTCTAATCAAGCTATGATCTGAAAATATAGCTGATTTTGGGAGTGTTTTCATTTTGGAATTTTGATAAATCAATATATTATATTTTAGTAATTTCGAAGAACAAAAACGATTCTACAAATTCGGTTCTTGATCTCTTCACTGTTTGATGCATGTACTGCATGCGTTTCTTTATCCATCCAAATCTTTGATTTTCGGAATGTTTGAGATACATATTTAATCATTTGTGATGGTTGATTCGAATATCTTAAAACGATATTTTCCTTGGAATATTTCCTTGAAACATTTGGAGTCATAGTTTTTTTTCTGTTTATAAAACAAGGAATGTATTTATGAAAAAAAGAAATATTTACTACAACAAGTATTATGTAATAAAAATAATACACATATACAAAGCATACACAATATTAATTACGCGGCCTCGGTATAACATTTATAATTGGTAGCTTTCTGAAGGTAATCGAGCGGTTTATCACATTTTTATAAAAAGTCTTACTTTTGGAAATAGTCTAGAAATATTTCTTCATCGCTAAATTTTTTGCCACATAATATTTGACACGAAAACATCTTGATCGCTTGTGTTATCTAAGCAACCGGCTATCATGCTCACATAAATGGTAAATATATTGACGAATATTTGTAATATTTTTTTTCTTTATCCGTTAAGTCAAGTCACGAGATGTTGGCCTCATTGTGCTTTATGCAGCGTCATCTGCAAAATTGTCTTTTATGTTCGAAAGAAAGTTTAAAAAAAAAGAAGAAAAAATACATACAAAGGATCATTTAATCACTTGTCATAATTTCCACACAATTTACCAATGATCTAAAATAAATCGATAGGTAATATTATTACATCGACGGGGTGTCTCCATTCCTTCGATTTACAGCAGTAAAGTGTAACAGTTATAACCTTTAATAGAAAGAGCTGGTCCGAACAGATCAAGAGAAAACCACAGCTAGTATCAATTTCCATCAATATAATTATCATTTATTTATGATTTACTAGTATAAATTGTTTCACAACAGTGCTCCCATTACTCTTTGATTGTGTGTTTTTTAATATGCAAAACTAAAATAAGCTGTCGAATTATCAGTCCATCGACCTTTCATTTACCGCCTAGTGTGCCATATTTTTAACAGGTTTTCTTGGTAAGCAGTTCTGGAATAGTAGTATAACAGTCAAAAATCATAAATATACATTTATCCTTTTGTCTTTGAAAATTACAGAATAAAAGAAATAGTGAAGTTCTGCTTCTGCCTTCAACATTGTTAATTATGACATGTTACATACATCAATAAGATAGGCTAAGACGAAACGATTTAAACAAAAGAAAAACCATCAAATAGTATATAGTATTATGCAGATCTAAAAAAAATTAAACTTATTTGTAAATATTTTGTTTTATACTTTGTGTGGACTATTGTATAATATGCATCCGTGAACAGCCTCGTCTGAAAGTTTATATCAACATACATGATGTTTGTGCTGTGTACTGCATTCAAATGATAACAGTAAATGTTCTCCGTAATACTATACAAATATAACCTATTCTTTAAGAACGTTTTTGACATGACAGGTTTTGATTATTTTATGATGCTTATTTTCGTTTCTGTAATTCTGTAATTCGTATTTTGTTTCATCAACTTGGTTTATTTTACCCAGCATTGTTCTATTTATATACTTTTTCCTGTTTTGATTTTATTTAGTCATCATTACAGACATGTGACAGAGTTGTCAAGCCACAACTGGACATTTGGAAATTTTCAGCTGGAGTTTGTGCCTCATTACTGGAGATTTTTAATTGACGTACGCAATTTGTTTTGTTTGTGTTTAAACTGCATATTTTACTTTTCTGTTAATCATTTTATCTTTAGCCCCTACATATTTACCTTTTGACACAAAAACAATAATTGGAAATGGTGATATCCGTTTTTCTTTGACTTTTCCGATATCAATTTCGAGTTTCTAGGACTTTTTCTCTGTCCGTATCAATTTTGTAAACAAAAATGTCAACTGAAAATTTTTCGAGGTTGACATTTTCAAAAAGCAGAAGATTTCATTTCATTGACATTATGTAGCAGACTTGGGGTCAATTACATTGGAATGTTATTAATTTAATTACACATTACATTGCAAAAATAATCAATAACACTAATTACACATTACACAGTTTTTGAAATGTAATTAATTAAATTACAATTACTTTACTAAAGCAATTAATTAAATTACAAATTGCATTTCATCATGATCCTTTTATGCCCCACCTCCGATAGTAGATTGCCCAACCTACGATAGTATTGGGGCATTATGTTTACGAGTCTGTGCGTCCGTCCGTCTATCCTCCCGTCCATCTGTCATTCCCTTGTCCGTCCGTTTAGGTTAAAGTTTTTGGTCAAGGTAGTTTTTGATGAAGTTGAAGACCAATCAACTTCAAACTTAGTACATATGTTCCCTATGATATGATCTTTCTAATTTAATTGCCAAATTAGACTTTTGACCCCAATTTCACGGTCCACTGAACTTAGAAAATGATAGTGCAAGTTTCAGGTTAAAGTTTTTGGTCAAGGTAGTTTTTGATTTAGTTGAAGTCCAATCAACTTGAAACTTAGTACATATGTTCTTTAGGTTATGATCTTTCTAATTTAAATGCCTAATCAGATTTTTGTATCCCCGTTTCACGGTCCACTGAACATAGAAAATAATAATGCGAGTGGGGCATCCGTGTTCTATGGACACATTATTGTTCAACAATATTATACATGTATATATAATGCATGTGTAAAATATTTATGAAGCATAGTTTAAACGTTGCATTTGATAATCATTAGTTATTTTAATGTTTTGTCATTTAGTCTGAATCTCTTTCGTCTGAACACTTTGACAGCAATTCTAAATAGTCTTTCGATAGGAGCTAATGTGGCAGATATTGCTTGATCACAACATGGAAGTTCCATGATCAGAAGATCATCATATTGATAGGAGAGGAGATTTGTTCCTATTAACCTGCCATTACATCAAGGGGTATTTTGAAATATTGCTAATATTTTGCTTATTAGATAAAATACATGTAATTGTGGCATTGTCCCTGGGCTTTACGTATAGAAAACACGTGTTTCTAACAACTATATAAGTAGTGGTGAAGAAGCTCAAATCAAACTTGACCATTTTTATTTTGTAAACAATATTGAGATCGTCTGTTACACACGTTGATAATCAAGAAAACTTTGAATATTTTAATATAGTTTTAGATAATTTTTTATTCTTTACATCAATTTATTTCTACATATCAAATTAACTCATCTGTGTTACTGCAAGAACGTCAATTAGACATTGTAAATGCAAAACTGCAAATTAATAATCTAAATAAAGATCACATGACAAACTACGAGAATTTCTTACAAAAGGTTATATTATCTGCTGTTAATTTACGAATATACTTTTATATAACATTTGTGATTTGTCTTACTGGTAAGTGGCGACAATATGCAAACAATCTGTTTTTATCAATGTAAATAATATCATTCCGGGTTGTAGTTGTTGAATGTGTAATATTGTTCTCTGCAACAACAAAAAATAGACTATGTGTAAAAAAAGCGAGAAAGGAAACGAGGAATGTGTCAAAGAGAAACGACGAAACAAATAGCAGAAAGCAACAACAAAACACAAATTGTTCTTTAACACAGCGAGAAAATCTCGCTTCTGGAGGTTGACCTCAGCTGGCGCTTAAAGAGTAACGAATACTAGTTGAAGAAAATAAACGTGACACTAAAAGAGGGACGAAAGATACCAAAGGGACAGTCAAACTCATAAATCTTAAACAAACTGACAACGCCATGGCTAAAAATGAAAAAGACAAACAGAAAAACAATAGTACACATGACACAACATAGAAAACTAAAGAATAAACAACACGAACCCCACCAAAAACTAGGGGTGACCTCAGGTGCTCCGGAAGGGTAAGCAGCTCCTGCTCCACCTGTGGCACCCGTTGTGTTGCTTATGTGATTACAAATCCGGTAAATAGTCTAATTCGGTAGGTCAAATTCATGAAAGGGAAGGGGATTGTAGTTACGACGTAAGGAACATATCCGATATTATTTGTGAAGCAGTTATTCCATAACGGTCAACCAACTCGTGATGGCGTCCGTAAAATTTACGAAGGGATGATTTCAACTTCACCATTTGGAACTCTTGGATTAACAGGTGCTGCTGGAATGTTGCTACTTAGAAATGGAAAGTTCACAATTGGAAAGCTGAAATCATCTCTTTTGTCGTAAAATTTTGTTTTCAACCGACCCTCATTGTCAATTTCTAGATGTAAGTCAAGATATTAAGCCGACTTAACTGTATCTGTAGTATCCTTTATCTCCAATTCGATAGGATAGATGCGTTCCACATAGTCACCAAATTTTGAATTGTTTAGTGAAAGAACGTCATCTATATAGCGGAAAGTAGAGTTAAAGGATATTGCTAACTTCTTATCTTTCTTCCTAAGAAGTTCCTGCATGAAGTCAGCCTCATAATAATAAAGAAACAAGTCGGCAAGTAGAGGGGCACAGTTTGTTCCCATTGGGATGCCGACAGTCTGTTGAAAAACCTCGATAAATATAAATGACACAAATTATATACCCATACAAAACAAAGAAAGGTCAGAGGTTCCTGTTTGAGACAGAACACAAAATGCGCTGTGGTAAGAGTGTTTCGTGAAATCTCAACATTCCCCTAATGCATGTAGTCAACGTGAAATAAACAAGCATAGGCATGTGCACAGTTAAACTAAGTATAAAATAATTAATTAATTCACTTCATCTTAATTGAATTACCATTAACTAAAAGCTTTCCCAAAACCAAGGTCAAATCTTACTTTTTAACTAAATTATGTAATTCTTATTTCCTTTTATCTTTCTCATTGGAGGAAAAGGGTAATCAGAATGATTAAAGACAAAATAGATCAAATACTAAATAAAATAAAACACAAACCCTAAAACCGTATACTTTTAGCTATCTCTTATTAGTGAATGTGCATTTCTTACTCAGGTAAACCCTTTATCAACATGTTGCGTCTTCCCATCATTCATATTGATTTAAATAATATGTGTTTTTTGTGAAATTGTTTATCTAATCATGACTTAATTTTTTTTATCAAAAGTAAAGTTCTTAATGTTTATCGGAATACGCACTGCAGATAAGATACAGTATTACATTTCGCATGTTTACATTTCAGTGTATGTTATCACAATGTCATCCTAATGTGGTAGGTTATAGCAAGGGAACATACTATTAACTCCTTGAAAAGTGTTTTGTTGTACAGGGACACATTATTGATTGCGACATACAATGTAATTGGTATTTGGTACTAGATGACGGTTAAAGCTAATATCTTTGAAAAGCACCTCAGTGTATCTCTAATTTTATTTTGAATATGTTCGTTTTGCTAATTTGCGCACAAATGTTCTTTTTGTGCTATATTATTTTTAATGTCTTGGTTGATTTAAGAAATAATTGATGCAGGCTATAGTTTATTGTCGTTTTAACATGGATTGGCATTATATTCGTGTTATTTTAGCCCTCACTATCGCTCGGGCAAAACAACCCCGAATATAATGCCTGACCATGTTAAAACTACAATAAAGTACTGTAAATTCAGAAATTATTGCGATGTTTTGATTATTACAAAATGCGATAGGGTTATAATCGCAATAATTTAAACTCGCATTTTGAATTTTCGGATTTTTTTTATATGAATTAAAACAGGATTTTTCTCAATATCGCAAAAATTAAAATCGCATTTTAGTCTTAAATGACAAAAACGCAATAATAAATGCACGCAATAATTTCTGAATTTAGAGTAGTAGATTGCATCAATTATTCCGATTCTGAGTACTTATTTTGATCATTATCATAAAGTTTGCAATAAATGATTATTTTTAAACATGATAAATATATACATGATATACTTTAAAAAAATTAAATTAGCTTTTTCTTGCAAAGTCATAACTTTGAGTTTAAACATGTTAAACGCGTAAAATTTGCAAATTATAAAAAATCGAAATTTCCTTTCATTTTTGAAAAAAAACCGGTAGAGACAATACCAAGAATGTACTCAAAATCTTAAATAAATAAATAAATTATAACACTTACAATTGTTTACTTCAAGCATTGAACAACACAAAATATTTACTACATGAAACTTATAGTAATCCATTTCGACTTTGCTAGAAAAATGTTTGAAACATGAAACATAAAAATGTTGTGTCCCTAATATTTTTCTGTAAAAATGAACATGCTTTGAACGATAATTTCTAATTCCATAAGATTTTTAAAAGTTTAGACCAATATAAATCAGATTTTCAGTTTTTAGAAATTTAAGTTACTAAAAAATTTATCAAACTTATGACATCTGTGTTTTCTCTTGCGTTTTCTCTTGCGTTTTCTCTTGCTTTTTCTCTTGCGTTTTCTCTTGCTTTTTCTCTTCAATTTGATCTTGCGTTTTCGTATTCGTTATCGCTGCAACAACTCCATTGAAAAGTGACTTGAAAAAGGAAGCTACACCTCTGTAAAATCGTGTCCAATATCTTCCAGTACTGAAACTATATTTGACTTTATCATTGAAAAGATTCAGAATTAGATGCTGTTTTCCAACACCAATTTTGAACTTGAACAATTTATCGTCATTTTTTTCTCCGATGTATATTGATATTCGTGCACTTGTTTCACCATCTAATGCATCATATATGTCGGTTCGAAGTTCACGTAACATTTGTGTAGCTCCGTATGATAAGTGTGGGTTTTCTCTCAGTATTATATCAACAGCCAGATGTGCTTCCTCAATATTTCTGTATTCGTTTGTTTCATATATTTTGTTGACAGTTCTGTTTGCGGACGATTGACTTCCGCTATTTCCCTGAATTCATAAGAAAAAATAACATTTAAATAACATCGTGATGAATTTAGTTATACCCAAAAATCAGACTGTTTTCGTCAGTGTTTGTTGTTTTGGTTTTGTCTAATCTATGTTTTTGTTTTATTAATCTTGCAATATTAGTCATGTTCTTGCTAATAATTGGATAACGACAAGCCTCAGTATTTGTTGCTTGTTAGCCAGTCAGTCAGTTACAAATTTTTATACATATTTTGAACCAGAACCAGAACAAATAAAGTAAGGTGGCTTAAAAGAATGTTCGTAAAAGTTGATCGACCAGAATGAAGGTCAGTGAATATGCACTGCTACTAGACAATGAGGTCATCCTAGTTAGGACTAGCAGTCACTTAGATTTGTTATTGTATGTTTATTTTAGATAGAGAGTGCGACATCTCACTACACGAGGCATTTGATTTATCTATATATTCCAACTGGACGTAATATCTTGCAAGAATACTGATGTCTTTGTTGGGTAATGTTCCTCTCAGGCGGTTAAAATGAGTCTTCCGGTAACTTGGGTACCTTCTAGTATCAGCCATTCTTCTAACTATCAATAACACTTTAAGTAAGAACAAACATACAAGGAAAGACGAGGTATTGTGGTTAATTTACAATAGAAAAAACACTATCAGCAGGAAATAATGACCTTAGTGAACACACTTTAATACTAATATTGACGTAAAAGAGGAGGACAACTGAATATTAAGTGACATGTTTGAAGGATTTAAAATACAATACTTAGTCAGGTTTAGAAAAAGTAAAATGATTATTTTACTTTAGTTTCGTGTTGTCAAATTAAACAGTTGTTGCTGACCGGTTACTCCGACAATATTTCGGTTAACAGGAAGAGCTAAATTAGAGGTGGTAAGGACCTTAACTACAATACTCTACAGATGCAGGGTCATATGATAGGATCGATTGAAGTTTATTTGGGCATTTAAATGCTTACCTCTGAGTATTCGTGGTGGAATTATACTTTAAATAATACAATACTGCCATATCTACTATGATGTTTTTAATAGCTACATATTAAAAAGATGGAACTTTTCTTTATGTCATCGTTTGTAAAGGTCTGATTTCAATGACTGTTTATTTTTCTCTGGGGTCTCAGCCAAATTTATGAAGTGTTTTAATTTGAGATGATAAAGCGTGTTAATCGTATCACCCAGTATCATTAATTATTTACACGTGATTTGTATTCTACCTTTTCACATGATTTGTATTTTACCTTATCACATGATTTGTATTTCACCTTTTCATAGATATGAGCGACGGAGTTGTCATATCTGCATGCAGGTCTTCACAATTTTCAACACTCATATCAAAAAAGAAATATATCACCTGTTCAAAATTCATGAAATGCTTATAATGAAAATAAGAAGATGTGGTAGGATGAGACAACTCTCCGCAAGAGACCAAATGATTCAGCAGTTATCAACAATAGGTCATCGTACGGCCTTCAATAATGAGTAAACCGCATAAAATATGGTCAGCTATAAATTGCCCTTGAAATGACAAATGTAAAACAAATAAAATCAGAAAACTTAAGTACTGATTTATGTACAAAATAATGAACGAAAACACATTTGATATACAGCAACAAACGACACACGAAACAACCACTGTCCACAGGCTCCGAACCGGTTATTATGTTTAATTCAGTTATTGCTCCGAGCAAATATACAAATTGTCTTTGTGCATATTGTTTTTTTATTTTAATTCGAATGTGTTCAAGGTTTACAATAGCAACAAATATATCTAACAATTTATCAAATTTAGTACCTTGGCGATTATTTTTAAAGACCAGGTTTGTTCATAATTTAAAACAATATACTATCTAAATTGATGATAAAGGTCCGGTTAACCAAGTATTTTTTTTTTGTTTTTTTCTTTTTGGTATTCGATATTATGTACTTCCTACGGTTAACAGGATTATCGTTGAACATAAAATACATTAAATATGTACAAACAATTCAAACGGTCTGCACAAGGCTACTTCAGGTTACATTTTCATGGCCAAGTGGCTTGCAATATTGTGCAAAAAGTCCCATCACTTTATCATGTATATAAACGAGGTAAAAACAAAGGTGAAAATCTAGACCGTCAAGTAACCCGGATTTGTATTTTTCTATCGATTTCTGAGTTTCGAACAGCGGTATACTACTGTTACCTTTATTTACCTATGACTTTGAGCTCAATTTCAATAGCATAGACCAAGGACCTCGAATTCCTAGGTCTTAATTATGTAAAATGAATGAGTAATATCACTATATGCGAAATTTTAAATATAAGAGGGGAGAATACTGCAATTAAATGTAAGCGTACCCTTTAGACAAAAAATGTGTTGCCGATATCTTATAATTTTTTTTTTAAAGAATTGAAACTAAGTCAAAATCAAAATTTAAAATATAATCTAGCAACTTGTTCTTATTTTCATTTTTCCCAAGGACCACACATCAAAAGACCCCATGTCTCTATCACTTATGGTTTACATGTTAGAAATGCATATCACTTAGCTTTTATCAAATGCATCAGGGAAATAATTTCATATGGATTGATTGTATCGCTTGGGTCAAATTTTGACTCATCAGGCCAGGGATATAACGAGTAATTTTGAGAAAGTAATTTGTCGATTATTTTTAAAATTAAAGTCAACCACAGGAAAAACAATGTTCGGTGAGATAGTTCTTACAAAGAAAAGCAAACGATCAAAAGGGATATACCAAACATCAAAGCGACTTGGTGCGAAACAAGAGTTATATGCAAGAAGTAAAAGTGACGAAAGAAGAAAAATTTATAATATTTAAAAACCAATTCTTCAGAGAACAATTGAAGGTCTTTCCATCTCGATATTATGAATAAAATTTTGAAAACGGTGTTCGAAAATGTCACTCCTGGTTGATGTAATTTGTTACTTCAAACTGATATGAAAAAAATAAGATTTATATGTACTTTTTCATGAGATTAGTCTGAAATAGGCTTCTTCCGGTTAAAATACGATCATTTCCGGTTGACATATAAATGATTATATGTCTACAACCAAATGCAGAAGACTGAGTTGTTTAATAATAATCCAGTATGAATTTTTAGCAGAGATCAAAATCTAGAACGTCAAATTGACATTTGACCTTGATCTCAATTTCAAGGTCGTAGGTCGGTAATCTCATATTGTAAGAACCCCGGTCAATTACTTGTATGGTTGTGGATTTATACTGATTTTATATACATAAGGTTAAATAACTCCTATAAAGGTCGCCCTAACCATTATGATTTAAACGGGTTGAAGTTGCGCCTTATTGTAAACAGTTATTTGGCAAACGCATCATATCAAGAAAGAAAAAGAAGAAAAGCAAAAGACCTATAACCAGAACAAATACAATTGGTCTCTTCTACAGAAGAGTGAAAAGGACCAAATTATATAACTTAGCACTACCTTTTTAATACAACTAAAAACTTATTAGATATTTGTAATCTAAAGAATATACTGTTTTAAGTACTGTAAAATATAATTGTAATTATTTCATTTTACAGTAGGAGATGGACAAAAATCAACAAAATATTATCAAACAAATATGACATTATGAATCTATACAACATGCTTAGAATATATATTTATAAAATAAAGATAGTTCAATAATAGTAATTTATGTAACTTGTATTGTTTTGTTCCATTCCAAAATAGCTTGTTCAATTTACGGCAAACTACTCCACAGATTAAAACAAGCATTACTTATTCGCGACACTACTCCTTGGTTAGTGTCTTTCAGTTCTTTTAATTTATTATTTACAGTATATTTGATAATAGGTTCGCTTCTTTTTTCAGTTACCATGAACTTATTCTTCCCGTTGCCACTTTTGATTTTGAACGTGTTATCTTCTGAATCATACACTGTTACTATGGAATTTTCCCAGATTCCTGGTACTGAATGGTTTTGGATATAGTCAATAGTAGCTTGAAATAGTTTTCGTAAGATATATTTCCTTGCATCTACCTCGGTTCCTTCATTCCCAATATATTTAATGATTAACCTACCGATAACACGTTTGTTAATAACTTCTACAGATAAACATTCGTCAAGATATTGTTTTCTAACTGACTTAACAATATCTACAATACCGTCTTCTGTGTATAAAACCCAGTTATGAATTCCGGATCCGCTGACTATATGAAATGACTTTTTTCCATCAACCAAACAAATTCTTGTATTTTTCCAGTCTGTTTCTTCACACTGGTCGTTAAATGCATTCGATATTAAGGTTATGCATTCCTGAGCTAAAGATTCCCCCAAAAAGCTTTGTAATTTAGGCATTATTTTTGTCAGTGTTTCAATGTTAATCGTCTCCACCGTTTCCACCTGTTTATTCTGTAAAAAGGGTTAGCACATTAGTATGACGTAATCAAAATAGCTGTGTTACAATAGAACGACGCACTACAGAAAATATACATTTCACTCTAAACTGATATTTTTTCTCTATACTAAAGCTGCAATACGACATCACTTTATTTTAAAACGAATTCACCAAGTCGACGTCTTACATCTGTCAATAACATCTATAAAAGACCGATCAATTGACCTGGCAGATTGTGGAAAACTAGGTTGGCCAGCACAGGGACGTTTCACAAATTTCTGCGTGCAAGATGAGTCTCACTCCAAATGTGCGTCTTAAATAGAATGTCAACAACTGTATAGCGGTCCGTAGATGACAATTTGTAAACATTCTTTCTAGCTTTATTCAATCAAAATTTTTCTATGAAAGTCTTAGTATCCCGCCGTTTGCACTATACAATCAAGATTGCAAATTAATTATTAACTTGTAATTAGTGTTATGTAAATGCCTGGAACTTTAACATAGAGACAGAGCGGTAAACAAACAATTAATGTACAATTCACTGTTTAAAGTATTTGAAAGCATAATGAAACACACAAGAACCATGACTATGATTCTGGTCATAGACATCTTTAATCAGATTATTGTATTTTTGTTTGTTTGGGTGCATGCATTCCCAAGCTCCCGATAAGTTCTATGTGATTTTTGCGGTTTCATCAAAGTTTGTTTGTTACATTGAACAGTCTGATATAAGTCAATTTATTACATTTTAACATCGGTTAACTACTATTGACTAATTCATGACGAATACGATAATTGGAGTTATCCGCATTTATCCTGTAATATGACCATACATATGTCAATTAATTAATCATTTATAGGAAAAGGTCCTTCCCTCAACATCCATTATTCAGTTTCGTAATTAGATTAATGACATGGTTGTTTATATCTTAATTGTTCCGGTCTTCAGAACAAAAAACCCTTAGAGAAAACAATCTACTTGTAAACCATTATGAAGATGCATGCGTTAAGACTTTCACAACTTGAAATGGACACTGCTAGCGCATACGATCAGAAAAAAAGAAATTTGATACCCATCTAGGGACAATCAAATCCAACAAGTCTGAGAGAAACAGAAAAATGAACAAGACCAAAAAATTTGACTAAGAAAAACACGACAAAAGAAAACCCAAACAAGGAGTTCTACAAAACTCAACCTAGAAAACTATACACTGAGTAACATGAACCCCAACAAAATCTCGTGGTGATATTTGGTGTCACATTTGGCACACGTCGTGTAGCTCTTGGTATTTAAATGAAAATTCAGTTATAAGTCTTATTCAATGATGTCGAATTCGAGGAAAATTGGAACATATTCGTGGTAAGCTGTGACATATATATCAAAAAGCGATGACCAAACTCATGAAGGCGTCTGTAAAACTGTTGAAGGAATGACAAAAAATTTACTTCAGTGACTTGGTGATATCGAAAAAATGTGCTCAAATCAAACTCGCACATTTGTCATAAGAATAAAAATTAATGTACTCAACATTCGAATCTTTTGTAATTTTTTAGCAGTTAATCAAATTATCAAAAACAACTCAATACTAATTCAAATAGACTTCAACTAGAAACGATATTCACCTGTATTTGGGGTTTATTTTTTACGATGTTTTTATTTCATAATCGCTAAATAAAGATATTTGACGGATAGTAGATTACGACCTTTTATTATATTTAAACATGCGTGCGTTCTTTCGACTCCTACGCAATCAGATTTGTGAAATACACACAAAAAAAAACATTGAATAAGAAAATGGTATAGTACCCTCTTTAATATTTGTTCAACTAATGTTTACAAATATATTAAGAATAACCAGATAAAGATAAATATTGGAAAGTGTACAAGGTGGCCTGTCTCTGTTATTCATTGTATCTGTGGTTTTGATACAGTTGAGGTTTGAAGGGTTCGTACAAAAGTGGCTACGGAAGGGTACATAAACCTTAAATCAACACATGTTTGTTCAGTGAACCGGATATACGATAGTGATTTTATACAGTGATCTTATCAGGTGTGAAAATCAATTGTATTGGTTATTTAAATATAGTTATGTATGTAAAACTATTGTATAAACTCATTTGATATTTTCCCTGGTCAAGTGAGGCTGTTAAAATACAGCGGCCCTTAAGTATGCGACCTGGGGTATTTATATATCAGGAAATGATGAATAAAATATTTGTTATCGTTAAAAAAAAAAAAAAAAACATTTATTTTATTGCGAACCAAATGAAAGTTTACCACAGAGTCGTCTGCTCTTGACCAAGGTATTTAAACTTTTGCAAGTTTACCTGTCATATTGAATCAATACAATAGCTATTGTTCTCTGTGTAGTTTATTCACCTGGTCATTTAAATTTCTTCTAGGAGAAATCTATCACTCATTGATCAATTTGCCTGACCAAAAAAAAATCTTCTTTTTTGATTGAAATACATGTATAAACTCACATAAACTGCATGTGATACAGTAATTATTCAATTTCAATAAAATATTTTCAATCTGTTCAATATAAGCACTGATTTAATTATGAAAAGTTTATTTCTGATTTTTTTTTAACTACTGCATGCATATTTATGTTTCAAAGAATTTGCATGTTTTTTGTGGTTGTTCAGTTATAAATACTATATTTATGAAGACCTTTATTTAAACATTATCATTTAAAACTGACTAAAATAAAGCAAATTTTAATAGGTAAAATGTTGAAATTTAATCAGAAATCAACTTTTAATTTCTTAATCAGTGTTTATATCAAACAAATTGAAAATGTGTTATTGATTGAATCAATACAAAATCACATGTAGTTTTATAATTACTTATTTGTACATGTATTTTCATCATTGCCAGTTCAATTTTTTGTTCAGGTAAATTAATCAGTTAGTGATAGATTTCTCTTGCAAGAAATTTAAAGGTCCCATTGAATAAACTAAACAGAGAACAATAGCTATTGTATTTGTTAGATGGGACAATAGAACTTACAAAAGTTTAAATGGACAGGTAACTTTCAGGTGAATCTGTGGAAAACTATGATAGGGTTCGCAATAACAATATCCAAATTTCAACTGAGTCATTAAACTTTTATTTTGTTTTACCTTAAAACAAACTGATGTCATTGCATTTCCTTTTATACAATTATATTTTTTTATTTTCATTTAGTTTGTAGACGAATTTGATATTCCTCTCATGAACTTGGTCGAATTAATTTTTGAAATAATTACAAAATCTTTTTACACTCTGTTTAAACTTCTCATCGTATATGTCTTACCATCTTTAAGTTTTAATCTTTAATGCTTCTTTAACAAACACTATCATATCCTGAAAATGAAAAAAAAACTCGTTATATCATTTTTTTTTTCTTCGGTATGTGTTTATTGAAATGACGTCGTGGTATAACATTTGTTTCTATTTTGGTGGAAAACAAAAAAGTATGTTATTATATAATTAATTATCAAAGTTACCAAGATTGTAATTTAACACGCCAGACGCGCGTTTTGTCTACATAAGACTCATCAGTGACGCTCAGATCAAAATACTTATTAATCCAACAGTCAAGTACAAAATTGAAGAGCATTAATGACTCAAAATTCCAAAAAAAAGTGCCTTACTTGCAATAACCTTATTTTAAGTAACAGCAAACGATTTGTTTTTATTATCTCTTGCTTATTAGCACATTTTAGTTTTTTTGTATTTTCTGAATGAATTTATGATCCTCCAAATTTTAGACTCTTCCTCTATCCGGGGATTGTGAATGATCCGAGTTGTTTGTATGATACAGTGCCTTTAATGATACCATTGTATATTGGATATAAAGGCCCTTGATAATACAATACCATATACACATTGGCATTCATTGTCAATTTACATCTTGTTCAATAGTTATTAAAAGTACCAGGATTATAATTTTAAACGCCAGACGCGCGTTTCGTCCACATAAGACTCATCAGTGACGCTCAGATCAAAATAGTTTAAAAGCCAAACAAATATAAAGTCGAACAGCATCGAGGACCCAAAATTTCCAAAAGTTGTGCCAAATATGGCCAAGGTAATCTACTCCTGGGGTAAGAAAATCCTTAGTTTTTTCGAAAAATTCAAAAGTTTTGTAAACAGAAAATTTATAAAAATGACCATATAATTGATATTCATGTCACAACCGAAGTGCTGACTACTGGACTGGTGATACCTTCGGGGACGAAACGTCCACCAGCAGTGGAATCGACCCAGTGGTGTAAATAGTTATCAAAAGTACCAGGATTATAATTTTAAACGCCAGAAACGCGTTTCGTCCACATAAGACTCATCAGTGACGCTCAGATCAAAATAGTTAAAAAGCCAAACAAATACAAAGTAGAAGAGCATCGAGGACCCAAAATTTCCAAAAGTTGTGCCAAATACGGCTAAGGTAATCTACTCCTGCGGTAAGAAAATTCTTAGTTTTTTCGAAAAATTCAAAAGTTTTGTAAACAGAAAATTTATAAAAATGACCATATAATTGATATTCATGTCAACACCGAAGTGCTGACTACTGGGCTGGTTATACCCTCGGGGACGAAACGTACACCAGCAGTGGCATCGACCCAGTTCAACTGTTGTGAACTTAAAAATAGACATTCACTTGGAATAGCGTGCAGTAAGTAAAGCTTTGCTAGCATGGCTAATAAATGTAAGAATAATCTTATTGCAAAAGAGCTTTAATAACCTTACCGTATTGAATATAATTTGCTATGAGGCCGACTTTTATATGTGTGTCGTCAAAGCTGTCGACAATTTCAGGTTTTTAGAATTAATAGTGGTTTTGCTGTGCTACGTTTCTTACAACAATTTATAATGACTGTCACTTCAAACATTGGATAATGATTTGTTAGTTATAAAAGGCCTTTTTTTATTAAACCGAAATTGAATAATTTCAAGTAGAATTTCTCCATAAATATCAATCTTATCTGAGTTTAAACATATTTTATTGCTCTAAAAGGACAAATCGATTAGACACAAGTTTTCAACTTAGTACCGTTTTCAGTCAAACAATCCTATCTTAAAGACGTCGTTCAAATAACCGTGTATAAATTCACATACATATGCATAAATTGTACTGCTTTTGATATAAACATGATGAAACTGTAATCAATTTAGATAATTTACACAGAAATAATGAAATGTTGACAATGTTAGAAACTGTACCTAGTCATTTTTCACTTAAAAGATATTTTCAAATGGTAATCACTGGACAGGTAAATTACTGCTCTATTACAAAGATTCACCGTTAAACTTGAGCAAAAGCATGCTGGTAAAAGTAAAATATGTTTACGAACTATTAAAAATTAGAAGCACATATTTAAGAAACAGATAATTTGATTTTATGTCTGTAATTTGGATCCAATTTATTTCTAGAAGTAGCAAATGAAGGTACATTTGTTTTGTATATATATATGAATAGATTATTTTCATATCAACATTTTTTGAGTCTGGAGTTTACATTTTTCGACAGGTTACGTTCTCTCTGGTAAGAAATCTAGGTACTCGGATAACCAAGAGCAACATAAAGAAGTATAATCAAGTTTTCAATCAGTTTCGATTTGTGGAGGAAATAAACTGTTTTATGTTTTCATTATTCGATATCAACAGTAGACTTTCCCCCAAAGACCACAGATTATATGTTTGATTTTACTATTTGGTTGCTCGTACTTGTTGGAGTACCAGGATGTCAAACCACCAAATTAGGTATTCTGTCCAAAAATTATTTAATTCGGGGTCAAAAGTCGGTAATATGACAAAGTCTAGGTTAAATTAGCTTGTATTCAAATTTTTGTAAAGAATATCCCCTGAGGATGGATCAAAACTGTGTTGTAAACCCTTAACAAAGCAATGTGCAACAATATATCATATTCAAACAACACAGTTAATTCGATAACTTGAAACCAGTATAATCCTCATTCGTAAACAAGAGGAAGTCACCTAGATTTGATAACTTGAAACCAGAACAAAATTGATGATATAGGTATTCAATCTACTCCTTCCTAAGGATAGATGAATGTAATGCATATTTTTAACAACTTATGACTTAACCTATGAGAAACGGTTCACCTACGGACCCCTAACAGATTTGTTGCAAAGGTCTTTATGTGTAGATAGCATGACGCACTCTCAACACGAGGCATTACATCTTACATCCCCATCTTTATTGTTCTATGTTGTGTGTGTAAATTATACATCCTGCAACGCCAAATAAACTTCCTTCTTTGACATGGTGTTTCTGCCGGTCGAAAAAGACCAGCAGTAACTGCAGAAAGGGACTATCTAAATAACATAAGAATGTGTTATCCGTTTTCTAACTTTTTGGAATAGCCTGAAACATTATTTAGATACTATCTATGTTGGTTGGTTCATTTCTCAAATATTGCCGTTGCATCATATAGTGTTGCAGTTCTAATTTCTCCGATCCAATAGTCTTCCTATGTCTATAAATGAAGACTTTTTTGGAAAAGGATATATTATACATGGTGAAAGAAACTTTCTCAATCAAACAATCAATATGTTTGAATTCTTTCTATTAAAAAACAGAACAATCTATCTATGAATTATATTTCTTTATAACTAACAGTGTTATCGTCCTTGAAAATTGTAAAGGATCATACATAGACGTTCTGTCCAAACATGGCGAAATGATCTTAACCATTCATTGTTTCGATGTTACCTTAGTTAATTAAAACAGTTAATATTGCTTCTAAGACGTCATTTTGGTCTTAAAAAATATCTTTGAGTAAGGCTGTTTCTAGGTAAGTTGACAGTCTGTTCTTATGTTGTGCTTTTACACAACTGCCACGAGATAAGGGGTTGTATCAAACTTACACATAATATACATATGGCGGAGTTTTTCAGGTTTTTAAAATGCATGTCCGGTGTTTTTGTCTGGTGGTTGCTGTGCCTGTCACTATAAGTGTCAATTCACTGCGTTAGTTTAAAGTTTTACAGTTTACTCTATCAGTAATTAGTTCAAATTTTCATAGAATTTCAAACCGAGTATGGTTTATCAGACAAAAAAGGGATAATTTGAAAAACACTTACTCATAATTTAGTTCCTGTAACGTCTATTCAACCGTCCTGTAAGGTGTAATACCACCAAATTATGATACGTCACATCAGGTTTAATACGAGAATAGGTCGAAAAATATATTCCCTTGAACTTGACAGTTGTAGGTAATTAATACTACATTTGCTTGTAGTAAAACATTTCTATGTCATAAAATATATCTGGTATTTCAAAGCAGCATTATCTTATTTATTTGAGGTTTCTATAGAATATTTCGAAATGTTGATGTAACATAGTTACTAAAGCTTGTACACAAATTAGATAAGGGAGAAAATTTAATTGGTTACCTTCCAGTGATGATTATTTTCTTATATGCAGTGAAATGTTATTTGAATATTTTTTCTATAGTCCTTGACAGGATAAAACTCTACTCATGCCTAGTATTTCTTTATTTGAAACAAAGATAAATTCTGCACAATTTTTTAAAAAATGCTTTAACAAAGATGTATAGGGGAAAACCAATGGTGGTATTACACCTTAAAACCATGAAAAAAATTCCAATAGTCAGAATATGGATAACTAAAATATGGTCAATACTTGTTATACATGTGAAGTGGAGAGCTATAGTTTTATGATAACTTGCACTAGCAAATTGAATTGAAAGAGATGTTAAACAATTTCAGAAAAAACAACAATAACCTTGAATAAAAAGCCACCAAATTATAATATAAACCGGAAAATGAAATTAATTTTGTTGTTAGGTATACAGTTTAAATGGAAAACGGAAATATATTAACAAAGTAAATAATTTTGTTGTTCGTAGTACAATTTCAAGAGAAAAATTATAGTTATAGCAAACACGTATCTTATGATGTATTTTCATTAATAAACATATCTTTATCGTTTAGATTGATTTATTTGGCGTCATGCTATTTACATAGTGATAAACAAAAGACAAATCAGTGTTAATCATGACCAAATTCAGTAAAACTGAAAGGTTTATTGACGCTTAACTGTTTAAAACAGGTAGCTTGATATAGACGAGAAACCAATATACATGTATAACATACATTTGGCAGAAGAAATCCAACGTTTTGTCAACAATCACAAATTATTGCATAATTCATCTTTTAGGGGTTAAAATGTAGGAATGAAACATTTTGTTTTAAGGAAGTAGGTAGTGGTCGGGCCAGGAATAAACAACATTTCAAAAATAAATATATGGTAAAAAAAAATCAAATTGTGTAAAATAGAATATATTTCTCCAAAAAACGAAAAGGTATTTTCTGAGACAAAGATAAAATTTTAATGTTCTTCATAACGAATGGTCCAAATTACTCTGTTTTCATCAGACAAACCTGTGACGTTGAAATAGTTTTGAAACCAAGGATCCAGTAAAAAAGGGGGATGAGTACAATTTGAAATCTTACGGCATTAGATGAATAAGTTTTCTCTTTTGTTACAATTGAGGAAATGTATGCTATTACTAAACAGCGTTGGACATGATGGACTGCATAAAACATAAACCTAAATGAAAGTGCATTATTTCTACATAAACCGTGTAGAATAAAAATATTTCTTAAACTTTGTGATCACTGTCCTCTTAAGAAAAAAAATCTGAGTTTTTGTTACTATTTTTTGTTTTTGATAAATTTCAAATGTATATTCTTCTTAACTGATTTTTTTTTTAAATTTGCATTATACAAGTTATAGTATGTACAATAATATTTTTGCAAAAATAATATTTTTTTTTGTCATTTTGAATATATAAAAAAGAAGATGCCAATGAGACAACTCTCCACAAGAGACCGAATGACACAGAAATTAACACCTATAGGTCACCGTACGGTCTTCAAAAATGAGCAAAGGCCATACCACTTAGCTAAAAAAGGCCACGAAATGACAATGTAAAACAGGTTAAACAATAAGACTAACAGCCTCATTTATGTACAAAAAATAAACGAAAAACAAATATGTAAAACATCAACATACGACAACCACTGAATTAAAGGCTCCTGACTTGATACAGGCACACACATACAGAATAGCAGAGTTTAACATGTTAGCGGGATCCCAATCCTCCGCTAAGCTGGGACATTGATGTTACAGTACAATATAAAAACGAACTATAAAAACCAGTTGAAAAAGGCTTAACTCATCAGATGGATAAAAATACAAATACAAGTAGACGTGGCCAGGTACTTGTACATCCCAACAACAAAAAAACACTAAGTACAGATCTAAGAGTATTCGCAGTTATTGGCAGCTATTTCAAAGCCACTAACAACTAATAAATGAAATCATGTATCTAAGAATAAATAATCAATCAGTACGCATCCAACACACAATGGATTTAGTGTAAAGACGTCATAAAAAGTCAGAGAAAAACATCAGCCATATTGCATTACTGACTGTAAAATAAACAATTACCTTGAATAATTCTTCTTTCTAATACAAAGAAAATAATAAACAAAAAGTTATGAAGATTATTTTATGTTTGGGAGCATTGTTTTTGACATGTTTGTTGTATGGTGACATTAAAGATTTATGACGAAAATGTGCATTCTAAATATTTATTGTATTGTCTTTTATATTGGTTATGATTATTATATTTATTTGTAATTCCTATACGTTTCATGATCATCAGGCGCCTATCTGACAAATTCTATACATTTACAACTGTAATAACTTATGCCGTTTTTCATACGTAGTTTTGTTTTCAAACAAACACCAACACCCTTCAAAATAATACTCCTCAGGGTTAACAAATGAAAACACAAAGGTAAACAACAGGTAAAAATTTTATTTTTTAATACCATAGTATGAAAAACTACGGTAAGACCGGTTAAACTTAAACTTAACTATTCCAGTGTGTTCAAATCATGTTCTAATTGAGGAATGCATGTAATTATAATATGTTCGTAAAGTAATAATGTATTCTTACCCAATTTCTGAAAATATTTCATACAACAACGTACTTTTTGTGAAATGTCTAAAATGTATATGTATATGCATCAATTAGAAATCAATCAAAATGGCAGTTGATAATTACTACCTAGAAATTTGACAATTACCAGACAATATTTTAGTGATTAAATATTGATAGGAAAGACAAGTCCAAGAACAACAAACAGCGTTTTAAGATTTCAACGAGCAAAACATAACAATATTCCAAATCATCGTTCATGCTTTTGAAATGTGGGCTTTTATCGTTTTTAGGGGCACAACTTGTCAATGCGAGCTATTTTAATAATAAAACAAAACCGGCTGCGATAAAATACCACCAAGATATAAGAAAACATGTCTGAAATGATAGGCAAAAATAGAGCAAGTAATCAAAATTAATATTTACTTAGAACATCGAAGTTTACAAATGAAAATAACACAACATTTAGAACATATATGACAAAAGACATCATCATACATTGTTCATAGCTGGTATATTAATATATCAAACTCAATATCTCCCGAGTTGCTGACTAACAAATGTTGTTAAACTAAAAGGCAATAAAACATCATTTTCGTTCTCTGACAGGTGTAATACTACCATATTCATAGTACGTCACATCCGGTTGCATACGAAAAAGGGTCACAAACAATGTTACCTTGAAATGAACAGAAGTCGTACATTTATCTTACATTTCAATGCAGTAGACACATTTGTGTCATACACATGTATCTTGGGTGTACAAAGGCATTTATGAGGTGTTTTTATAGAAAATTCGTAAACTAGAGGTATTACCAATGTTCTCAACTGTTTGGGCGGAGCTTATGTTTTAATTTGCATAAGGACAGTCTATTTGAAGATATGTACGATTAGGTTAATGGCCGTTGTAATTATTTTGATTTCTAATCACCTATCAGTGTCACCGAACGAATAAAGAAAAGAACTAAGTGTATAATATGGGACAAATAACTTGACACTTCATTGATGAATTCATCCCAAAACTCCTGTCTATAGATGGGCTGGTCTTTAATGAGCCAACTGCTTAAACCCCGCCCAGTCAAGTGAAATAAATCAAGTAATAACACGGTTACTAAAGCTTGTATACAGGAAGAAAAAGGGTGACAATTTGATTTGGTTAACTTCCAGTGATAGTTATTTTCTTATATGCAATGAAACAGTATATGGCATTTTGTCTATAGTACTGAACAGGATAAAACTTTAATCATGGTAAGTATTTCTTTTCTGCAAAAGTGCAAATTTTAACAATCACGTTAGGGGAAAATCGATGGTGGTATTACACCTCTGACAGCCATCACTCAATAAATCATACACAAGTACCTTCACACAATCTGAAATATCTATTTCATGATATTTGCAGATATATACGACTTAATGTGACAATACAACTTTGTAAGTTTGGTACTTCCGAGGTGTTATTCGTTTGATTTATAACAGAACAGTAAGAAGCCAAGGATGTATACATACCAAAATACGTAACAGATATGACTTAAAACGAACATAAAAAGAATTCAATAGTTAAAAGTTACGTTCTGCTTGATAGAGACGAAACCTGGGTCATTAGATAATTTATAAATGTATAAACCTATCAAAATGAATGTCATTATGTATGCCGATAGTTAAGTAACAAACAAAAAGATAGGTGCTTTGATCATAGAGAACTATGGTGAAAAGATTACATAATTCATCAAAGAATACACAAATAAAGAGATGATTATAATAGCCATTTTAATGAAATTCATGTACAATTCTACCTTTCACGATGTTCACTGGTATTCATTACGTAAGATTTATCGAAGTTTTGTTTAACTGGTGTCATCTTACTGATAATCCTTCAATTAATATTTGTTTTCACATGTTTAAAGAGCAATTTTACAAGTTCACAGTCGCCACGAATGCCATTTGCAAACAAAGAAGATTTAAATTCTGCTTGTTTGAAATAGATAATTTGATTTACATATGGACGAAATCCTCAGTGGATAATTTTGTTGATATAATGTGTCATTCAATGATATCGTTATGCAATACAAGTTTATATACAGGTCAATGTTATCCTTTTCTTTGTAACTTAATTCCAGATAAAATTGTATTAAATCTGAATAAATTTGAGATAGTTGATCATTGATTAATATTTATTCTGTAAATTTCTGACATACATCATGTACAAAATTAGTATATTTTGAGGTAAAAAAATCAGATTTAGTGAATGGCTAGGATTTTACAATAAAACACAGTTAAAAATAAAACAAATGCATCTGTTCTTTTATTTTTCTGAATAAAAAAGAAAACAGTCATCTTGTTGATCAGCATATGTTAAAGCTATTTCTTTAAAACAGAGTATGACCTATGAAATGTATGCACAACCCTTTTCTCTCTGTGTGCATGATTTGTTATGTTATGTTGCTAATATCGTCCAAGTGAGTCGTCAAAATAGAGCTTTCGTGTGTTGAAAATATCAGTGTTAAACACATTCATTCTGAAACATTGCAATTATACTATCAACATTAGTGATTTTATACATCAAAGATATTCTATTAAATGTCAGGACGAACAATTATCTTTTAATTTTTTTCCTAAATAAAGGAAGTGATTTGTGTATTTTATGTCTTTTCATGTTCCCTGTCTTTCGGTGAATCATTTTCACTCGGGATGAGTGTATACAAAGGAAACCATAACCTACTGAAACATTGATTTTTCATAGCTATCATGTGTTGTTGCCAATCTGGGTTTTAATTTTAAAAATGTCCATCTTTAATAGGTTATGGAAGAACCAACTGTTTCCTGCCTTTGTAAGATCGAAAAACAAAAGTTTTCGTTGATGTAGATTTTTACTTTCGAAACAAATATACTGACGTTAATTTAATTCATCGCCACAATAAAGAGACATAATGTAACATGAATAATGCAAAACTGTTCCCACCACTTGTACCACAAGTCATAATGTATAACACATTATTGTGCAGGAATTTGAAAATCTTATTGATTTACATTATATTTAAATCAAACTTTGACTTATAACTATTCGTTGTTCCTTGTTCGTTGTACATATATAAAGCATAATGTTATCGTCGTATCAGTTTTTAACGTTTTACATCTATGAATAACTTTTACTCTTTCAAATGACCAAACGACAATATATTTTTATTTTCTGTCGAAAAACAGCCACATACTTAACAATGAAGTAAGTGGATTACAATTTTGATTTTGATTTTCACTTTTAAAACGATTCGTATTGCCGGACAAAAGAGAACAAACAAATATTCTGAATAGTTTGTTAAATATTTTTGAAAGAAATACACTGTTTTTCATACACCGTTTCATTTCAATCGTTTCTTTTTTTATTTAGTTCCATTGATTATATTACTGTTATTGGATAATGATTTCTAAAGTGTTTAGATAAACTACATAGATCAGTGAGTTGTATTTCACTTTATAGATAAGTAGTTGGCTGTTTTGAAACATGAACGCATTGGAAAAACATATCTCACTTCGTTTGGTCGTTAAATAGGATGAATATTCTCTTAGTCTTTCCAGATATGTATGCCTTGCATCAGGTCGTTTAAAGACCCATCAAAGAGGTTTTGCAAGATTTTTGAAAGTGCATAAAGCCTTGTGTCTCTCTCTTCATTGAGAATTATTTTTATAATGATACTACAGCCCTTGGATGGTGTAAACTTCCCAAAAAATCGTGTATGGTGTAATGGTGTAAGGTGTATGGTGCAATAGTGTAAGGTGTATGGTGCTATGGTGTATGGTGTAAGGGGAATGGTGTTATGGTGTATGAGGAATAGTGTGATCGTGTAACGTGCAATCGGGAATGGTGTGAATGAATGGTATACGACATTTCATTGGTGGAAATCGAAGTTCTTTTTATTTTAATTTTTCGGATTGTAAACATAAACAATAATAATAATATTAATTAATATTGTTCCAGAGTAGCAAATTACTATACCCGGTAGACTAAATATATATTATAGATAAGAATTACGAAAAAAAAATTTCAATGTGTTTATTAAAGTTATTATTTTATTTTTTCATATTCTTATTTTATTTTTTCATATTCTTATTTTATTTTTTCATATTCTTATTTCTAGAGAACAATGGCTATAAGATTGGACACTTGTTATATCACTTGCAGCTATCATAAATTAAAATAAATTATTTTGTTTTAAGTAGAAGCCGTATACAGAGGTTATCCGCGCATAGGAACATTATTTTTATACCATGGGTTATCAACATCATTTTTAACGTTGCTTCGTTCCCCGTTTTTGACAGGCTCTTCATAAATATTCCTTCGTAATTCACGTTTGTTTGCCTTGGATACACGATTCTATTTTCCAGAAAATGTTCAAAAGAAAATTGTACACTGTACAGTGTTACATGTATTGCACATAAGGTGTTGTATAACTATGAACAATCTCGTCAATTGTGTTAGATTTGTCATTATGGATTATAAATGATATCATGAAAGTTCGAAACAATACTTATGCGAACAGGATAGAAATATTTGCCACTTGAAATTTTGCTACCAACAAAATCAACCAACCGACATAACATACTACATGTAACAGTATACTTTTCCAAGAAAAGAACTTCTCATCATTTTCATTATAAAGTCATGAAAGTAGTTATAAAGTACAAAGGAAATCTCTCATGTCAGTCACATTGTTTGGGGATGTACTACTGGGTTAGTTTTATAAACCTTATCGCTATTTGTCTGCCATTAATAGATATCACACAGGTTCCCGTAAAATTTTGACGTCATGAAACAAAATATATGACACCACCATGGAAAAGTGATTGTTATATGCATCAAAAGTTCAAGCAGCCGGCTCAGCCAGGATTAGCGATATGGTGAATCTTACAAAACATCCTGAACCACTGGGTTTAAATGAGCACACCTCAGCAAGCACGACTTATTTATGTGCAGATCCAACAATCAAACAATAGCCAAAATGAATCAATGGCATACCCATCCATATTCAGAAGTGGGAAATACAGATACAGATACTGACTTCAGTGACCGTTTTATATTACGTAAACAGAAAAGAATCAAAATATTGCTGATTTGCTATGCTGCTATGAAATATGGCCAATCTACAGAACAAACTGTTGTAGTAAATGTTATTAAATTGTGTCCTCTAAGGAAAATAATACTGTACAGCATCTGTTACTTATTTGAGTTTGAATTATACATGTATATAATTAAATTAAGAGATATACATTTTAAGATAAGGATGGTATGAGTGCCAATGAGACAACTCTATGTCAAAGTAACAATTAATTAGAGTTTGCAATTAAAAGTTAAAATGTGTCCAGTAATAACAAGGCAATGGATACCATTTAATACTTTAATCATATCAAAAGATGCCCAGGTGGACACAATGTCCTCTAAAAAAATGTCCCCCTAGACAATATTATCGTAGTGAATAAGGTTTATGTTCATGGACTCTTTTTCATACTTAAGGACATATTTTCATAGGAAATTATGTCCAGGATACATTTAAATAAGTAGATATTGTCCATGGCCATGACAGTATTTATTGTGAAAATGTGTCCAGTGGACATTTCTTTATGGGGGACATTATTAAATCCTACACAATGCCATAAAAAGAGACAAGAAATGCAAAAAAAAGGGATTTTTTTTAGATATTTAAAACCGAACTTAAAGAGATATTTTTTAATTTTTATAATATAATGGGGGCACGTGTCATCGATTACACACCTACTCAGCCGTGAATTACACAATCAACAACATTGATTAGGATATCCTTACTGCTTATGACTATAATGATATGAGAACAACGTTTAAATAAAATAGAATAAAACATGTTCAACAATGTTTCTGAATTGTTCTATGTTATTAAATACATTAAAGATAGTGCATTTCAGTGATTATGGAGAGACAAAATATATGATAATTGACATTTTGTATTGATTTAAATTGAATAAATTTTAATTACAAAGTTGCTTTATATATAATAGTTCAAGAAAAAACACAACACTATCTTTAAAATGATTTTTTTCTTGTTCAAAGAAATATATTCTAAAAACTGAATTCTAATTGTCTAGATAGCAAACCATGATCGCACATAAATCATCATCTAAGTTAAATGCTTCCCTTTTTTCGTTTGTTGAATTAATTTTGTATTTTATTTTTTGTGTTTTTGTTCTTTAAATATTCCTTTATTTATTTTTGTGTCTTATCCAATTTGTACTTGAACAAATAAAATTTGTTTAACTAAACTAAATTGTGACTTTTTGTCCTTTGACTGTCTGTCCTACATTCGTTTATTGAACATGAATGACCACCTATAGGATATACATCGAAATCCTGTGACACCAGTGTAATCTGTTGAATACCCTCAAAACTACACCATTGTACACATCACAGAGTTTTATAAAAAATACAATTAGCAGTATACGGCGTCAACTCGTTCAACGTTTTGAAGTCTAATGATAACTTGACCTATCTTAATTTAAAACAAGACACTTGATTAACGTTTATATATAGTATGCAAGAATATAAAATATCATATTGCAATTATGATAAAAAGAAACATACTATGGACTTTGCTAACTGTTAAAGGCCGTACGGTGACCTATAGTTGTTAATTTCTGTGTCATTTTGGTCTCTTGCGGAGAATTGTCGCATTGGCAATCATATCGCAACTTCTTTTTTTATTATACGAATAACAGCAGATAATTTCAAGATTTTTATAGTGTATTATTCGCCATAAAGACAAATTTTATTGTCATATAATAGCGGTATTTTTAACATTGCCTATAAGAGAGAGAGGGGTTTGGCTTGCCATAAAACCAGGTTCAATCCATCATTCTTCAATTGAGCAGATTCACAATATTACTTCCATGATTCAGTGTAAACCATTTACAGGTAAATTTTATGTTAACTTCTCTGACAAAAAAAAAACAAAAAAAAACCAACACCTTTGTCAAACATGGATTTCTTTTTAACTTTACGAGCTAACAATTAGCTAGAGCAATTTCATGGTTGATTTATATTCACCATTTGGTACATGTATATATCCGTGTTTAAAGCGATACGTACATGCAAGACAAATTATTTTGTTGAATGAAATCATATTCTAATGGGTGCCGTAGGAGAACCACTAGAGTTTTGAGCAAGAATTTCTTAGCATGAAACAGATCGAAATCTCGGAGTTATGATATTTCATGTATATTTTGAACTCGGTATTTACCCGGTAACCTTTGCCAAAACAAAATGAATGGTAGTTCAACTGCCGTATTCGATGTTTATTCTGAGTCAAGTATCTGTGCGGAAACTCCCAAGTATACAACATGCATGTGTATTAGACTATAGCAGGCTTTTCTTATAAAATAACGAGTGGTGCCTGTCCGGTACACGTAAAGATCGGTTAGAAAGCAAGTTTTTTAAATTTAGTTAGTTTGGAAAGCTTAATTCGAGGGTTGAAAATTGTAAGCGCCAAAAAAGGAGGTTAGAGTGGTCCACTGGCAATGTTTTTAGTTCATAAACGGTACATTTGATAGGTTTATATGTTCTTTTATTTAATATTTTTAATAACTAATAGATGCCGTAGGAGGTCCAATAGAGTTGTGATCAAGGATTACTTGGCATGACCAAAAATATGTTGGTCCGAAAAACGTTAACACTCAAACCTGACCAGCCTTGAATTTCTGCGGACCAATGTCCTTACTGAGTGAAAGATACATACATTTTACATACAAACGAAAACATTGAATGTTGAACGTATAAGGATTATTACTGAGAACATTTTAAAAAATTTGAGGAAAAAAATTCGAGTTTCATTTTAAAATAATACATCATATCGTACTATAAAGGAACAAAAAATGCGTTTTCAATCTCGACATTTTAAGGTAGGAAAAAAAAAAGGAATTGCAAAAATTTACCGGAATATTTTTAGGTTCGTTCGTTTTAGTTTTTAGAGAAGATAAGATGTGAAAGCTATAATTTTTGTGTATAATTCAATTTATTGAATAAAAAAGGATATGTATGAATGTACTGTTGATTGGTGCAGAAAAATAATAATCATTTATATTACGCTGGCCATTAGCATGAATAGTTATTGCACGACGGGATCGTAAACTCGCAAAACGGAGTATACTCGATTTTCAGAGTTCGCCCTGACCGGTTAACTGTACACCAATATCGCTTTCATGATTATATATGAATATTTTATATGATCTAAGTACTATTCGTTCTCTGCATTGTTTGTCGACTTTATCTGAAACCCAAGTTTTTTTAAATTTACGCTACATTTTAAAACCGATCAGAACTTAATAATAAAAGCAGTGAAACCTATATCGTTGTTTATTAACGGAGGCCAATTCGGCCACGCGTGTACGCGCAGACACAGCCTCTACAGAAAGGCAGATCACGGCTTAATTTATATTACAAGCAAAGTTTAATGCGTACTTTATTTACAAATACATGTATATGTATTTCATCTGTATTGTTTACATGACCATGATCACGGAAGTCTTAATTTTATATATTAATTTGCAATATTGTGATCAAAATTCGTTTTTTAAAACAAATAAATAATTTTGTAGTCGTTGAAATTCAATTGCATTATGGGTAATTTCGGATCGTGTAGATAGAATGGGAAATGGTGTATGGTGTAAAGTGTAAGGTGTATGGTGCAAAGGTGTAATGTGTATGGTGTAATGGTACAAGGTGTATGGTGTAATAGTGTATGGTGTATGGTGTAATGGTGTATGATGTTAGTGGGAAGTTTACACCATCCAAGGACTGTAATACCAGATCTTTTCAGCAAAATGGGTTATTTCACAACAGTTCTGGTTAGCAGTCACCTTATTTCAAAGTTCAAAGATTTTAATTTGAATGATAAAGTAATACTAGTATTGAATATGAGTAAACCGAGACAAGACATGTGGTAAAAACGATGTTCTAGTGGTTGCCTATCTCTGTTGTCTTATAAATGCTTTTGTCCTACACGATTGAAATGCAATCAATGGTGCACACATGTACACTATGAAACTAATAATATATAAGAAAATAGCTTTGAAAGGGAAAACATTTAAGACTTACCTTCTTGTCATACACTACCCAGTAGAAAAACAGCGAAGTTGATTTATATATATGTATAAGTGTGTGCGTTGTCTAGACTGGTGTGAATTAGTCACCTCTTTAAATATTTGTTATGCATTTCAATTTTTAAAAGACAATTATATCTGAGTCACGATTGTTATTTATAAATCTACTCAAATTTAAATTGGTATTGACTGACATTTTTAAACATGAAAAATTTCAATAGGACTTTTGAAAAATATTAATTGGCCTTGGACAATATCGTTTGAAAGTGTTTGATATCTTTCACTTCTCTTTCACATGATTTGTCACTACCCGTTGGTGTAAGACTTAAAGGTATTTGCAAAAGAATGAAAAAAGTGCTGACGTCCAACCTTTTTAAATTTTACCCAAGTTCATATTGCATAATTAATATATCAGATCAATACACTACCATTATATTTGCAAGCAAACTACTAAGTACTATGAATAAACATTTACACAAGAACTGAAAACCGTGTAGTGGTAGTGAATGACTAAATTTGGGTAAAAACTATAGGTATAACCAGCATCCGATCGACATAAAACCGGACTGAATCTCATAGATGTTGTTTGCGATATTGTTGCAGTAAACTTTAATAAACACTTAATTCAATATAAAAAAAATGACAATAAGTAGCTGTAGTTTTATCATTTCTATATGCTCTATATGCAATAAGTTCTAGTGTATTTGATATATTTATAGATTATCCTTTATCATCTCAACGACATTGATTTTCTCGCTTGAATGTGAGAAAAGCAGTCGAGTTGAGATGAATAATGATAATCTGTTTATCGCTAATTTACCTATGAAACTAGGTTCAATCTACCATTTTCTACATAAGAAAAAGCCTGTTCCAAGTCAGGAATATGACAGTTTCGTTTGATGTCTGTTATCTTTTAATTTGTCATTTGATTAGGGACTTTACGTTTTGAATTTTCCTCGGAGTTCAGTATTTTTAAGTAAGGAACATCATTGGTATTTTATGAAGTAAGATCCTCATTTTGTTTCATTTAATCATTTTCAAATTGATTTACAGACAATGAGATGTTCTATGCGCAACACAAGTGATGACAACTAGACATGTGTCTTTTTTTGTGGCCTTTTAATTTATTCCTCCATTTGTGTTGTTTATTTTCAACCTCAACTGCAGTATTTGATATCATTTCGTCCTTTTATAGCAATATGCATGATATGCATAGGCCTAAATTATTGTTGGAGGCGTTACCCACGGTGTTGGTACTTGATTGAGGAGTACAAAAACATACATATATACATATGTGTGGAAAATGCATCCAGAATGTTACAGTAATTAAAGTACAAACAAGTTTACAGTCGGCTCTCATGGGTAAAATAAAGGCAATAGTAGTATACCGCTGTTCAAAAGTCATAAATCGATTGAGAGAAAACTAATCCGGGTTACAAACTAAAACCGAGGAAAGCACATCAACTATAAGAGGAAAACAAAACAAAAAATATTGATAACATCTATGTTGTCCGAAAGAAATAAAATCAAAAACATAAAAAATACCAGGCTGAAAACTTTGAACGCCGGAAGCTCGTTTCGTTTACAAAAGACGCAACAGTGACATTTGAATCAAAAACGTTCAAAGGACAAATAAAGTATGAAGTTGAAAAGATTTTTAGATAATCGGAAAAGATCCACATTTTCATTAACTTTAACATTTTATATTCTGACAATCTGAAATAATACGATAGTATCTATTTGAAGTGACTTATAGGTCCATTGGGCCGGGTGTAATTCAATTGAAATATTTCAATATTGTACATAATTTGTTATACACAATGTCACTATAATAAACATATTTGTATTGTATTGTATTGTATTGTATATTCAACTTTTTCAATAATCACTACAACGCGTCAAACCTTCTTTGGAAGCATAACATTGAAATACTAGTATTGTAACACATAATTAGACGTAACAGTCACTCCTTTTCAAACTTGGTCGTAAACAATATCAACTTGACCTCTTTTCAAAATTAATACCTCATGAATAATTTAGTATTTACAAGAAATAAAGGCAACAGTAGTATACCGCTGTTCGAAAGTCATAAATCGATTGAGAGAAAACAAATCAAAGTTACAAACTAAAAAAGAGAATCATTCTTCATCATTTTCAGATAAATATGAATGGTTTATTGACAGTGTTGATACTATCAATTTCTACTGTACAATGATCAAATTAACATAAAAAACTATCAGCATTTCATTTATCTTTGATATACATTTCTTTTATCTGGGAAAATCGTAATTTTATACATTTCAAAATTAGCTGACATAATGGTATTTCTAGAATCTAGAACACCTTGCGAAGCAGTTCTGGAATAGTAGTATAACAGTCAAAAATCATAAACATACATTTTTCAGTTTGTCTTTGAAGCGCAACACAAAAACACAAAAATTAAAGAAATATTGAAGTTCTGATTTTGACCTAAACATTGTTATTTGATGACTATGATTAAGACGTTTAACATATATCAATACGATAGCCTAAACAGGACCGATTGAAACAAAGTATACAGCCAAACAAAATGCATAATACAGCACAAATGCCATCAATTGGTCTTCAACACAGCGAGAAATCCTGAAACCTGAATTTTACTTCAACTGGCCCCGAACCAGTAACGTATCCTATTTCAGCAAAACTGCTAACGGTAGGGATTTTCCTAAGATGAATACATAATCTTTCGATCAGTATTTTTGAGATGGTGAGCTGGCATGTCAGTAACTGTTAGTACTCCTTTGTATGCAAAATTGACTATATCATCGTATTTTGACAATATATTGAAAATGTGCTGATTTAAAAGCCCATAATCAGTCAGGGCATTACTTAAACAAGTAACAATTAAAATTACCTATACAAGTAATGTTGAAAACGAGGCTAATTTAAATATAACTTATATAAGTTATTTTTCTGAATATTATTTTTATAGGTGTCCAATAATACAGATTTTACTAGCTTTAAATAATTTTCACAGTCATCTGGTTATTTTTCCCTTGATATATAAAAACTAATTCTTCCGAAACACTAATTAACTTTCTGACGCACTTATCTTTCATACCAACGCTTCTGGGTCAAAGATTGGTCTCTTGGGACTATTAAATTATCATTTTCCTCTAAAATCTTGAAGGTAGACTGATATAGATAGATAGATACTTGTGAATTAATTAAGACCTGAAGTTATTTATAATTTGTAACACAAATTAATTACATATGTGCCTTAGATAAGTGTAATTGCTAATTTATTCAAAAATGTATAAAATAACTTATTCAAGTACTATTTTTGTCATTATTTTTAAAGTCACCCTTTATTTCTATACTCCTCTCAAATCTGATAAATTCTTTATTTTATGATATAAACTGTTGTTAAAAATCATTAAAACTACATTTAGTCTATGTTTCTATTGAAAATTAAAATAACTCTATTAAGTAATTTTATTATTTTTAAAAACAAAAATTACTTATATAAGTAACTAAAATAAATAACTTGTTTAAGTAACGCCCCTGACTGATAATGTACGCATATCAATAAATTTTTGTTCATAAAATCTATTTTCTTCTAATACCGCAGTCCCACTAGTGCATGAACGCACTACGATCTGTTAAAAAATGAAAATTTTGAAGATTGTAGTGCGTTCGTGAAGATCCCAGTAAGGTCGTAGTACGGTCGTGGTGATGTCTTCATGATAGTGATGAGCGTAGTCATCTTTGAACATGAGCAAAACAATCGTGGTACGGTCGTGGTGAAATCAGGTCGTAATAGAAGCGTAGTGAGAGCGCAATAAGGTCGTGGTAAGATCTCAAAAATCGCTGTATCATCGTAGCGATAGCGTAGTTAAAGCACAATTATAGTCGGAGAGACTGCGCTACGATCTCACAGCGACTTTACTACGACCTCACTGCGACCATCAAGTTCTTAGCGCGACCCAAACACGCTTCCACTACGACTGTACCACGTTTATACCACGCTGTTCACGACCATAGTACGATTTTAGTACGGCCATGCCGTCCTCGTCACGCTGTTCTTAAGACCCGTCTACGTTCATACTACGATCATCATGCTCATTGTTATTTTCATATAAAATTTATAAAAGCTCTCTAGCTTTTGTTTGTCTGTTTGTAATCTGAACCTCTTTTCCTTTATTTCCAACGGCTCAATCATTATTGACACATCTGTGTCATCCCTACTATCGTTCACTATAACATCGTCATTTGATCTTGATGGGCCAGCAGTCAGTTGTGAATCAGGTTGGATTGGTCAGGCCGACATATACCTTTAGGTTCATGATTCGTTACCATAAGATCTCCCTCTGCCTCTAACCCTACCCTTACTCTTAAGTATACTTTGGTTGCATGACTGCGAGAAACTCTACGTATCAATGAGAAAAAGAAGGTATTTATATGGAACACGATGTTGACGTTATTTCTCGGAGCGTAGTAAGATCGAGGTATAAACGTGATATGATCGAAGTATGGTCGTGGTAAGAGCGGGCTATAATCACAGTAGAAGCGTGGTAAGATCGTGTTGCAATCGGATAACTCGTGGTATAGTCGTAGTTATGACGTGGTGAGCGTAGAAAGGTCGTGAAAATCGTAGTGAGTTCGCATAATAAGCGTTGTGAGCACGTGGTATAAACGGGATCGTTGTAATGAGGACGTAGCAGCAACGTGATTGAAACGAAAATTTACATTGTCATGCTGCTCATACTGCGAGTTCACCACGATCTGAATTTATTTTAGATCGCGGTGAGCGTGGTGTGATCGTGGTCTAGTGTGACTGGGGCTTATGATCTGAATTCTAGCATTTTAAAATTTTATAATAATAATTGAACCAAATACACGTAAATTTGACAGTTGTATTTGTATCGACCGACAGAGCAGTCAACAATGTGGCGTTGGTATGACATAGTCAACGCGGAAGGTCCAAACAATGAAATAATAAATTCTGTTTTATATAAGACAGTACGTTCCAAAAACAAAAGATTTTACAAAACAAACGAAAAATATCGCTTAATTTCGGCCTGTAGTAAGCGTTCCATAAATATTCATTGCTTCAAACGAAGTTTTGTTTGTAACCCGGATTTGTTTTTTTCTCAATCGATTGATGACTTTTGCACACCAGTCTACTACTCATGCTTTTGTTGTCTTTATTTATCTTCTTTCTTAATTAATTAAATAGATTTTGTAATAAAACATACGGAAATATTGAAATTTGTTATGTTTGGCTTATAAGCAATTCGTATATGATTTAAGTCAATTACGTGCTTTTTACTTGTCAACCCTTTACACTACACTTCAAAACAATTTTATCAAACGCAATTTTTCCTATTTAATTAAATGGTGATTTCGTAAATCTTGAATGCAAATATATGTGCCACAACTAATTTAAAGTCTTCTTCTCTTACATGTATAAGAAAGGCTAATATGCTAGATATTCTTATTGGAGGTGTGATGGGATGATTAAAGCTGTAATTTTGTCCTTGATAATAGTAATGCTCGTTTTGACAATACAGTTGATCGACATGTTGAAGAAGAGAGACGAAAGATGCCAGAGGAACATTCAAACTCATATATTGAAAATAGACTGATAACGATATTGCTTAAGAAAAAAAGACAAACAGACAGACAATAGTACACAAGACACAACATAGATGACAAAAGACAAAATGACTAAGCAACACAAACCCCACTAACAATTAGGAATGGTATCAGGTGTTACGGAATGATGTGCAGATTCAACTCCACATGTAATACCCGTCGTGCTGCTCATGTTAAAAGTATTCATATAGTCACTAGTTGCGCCCATTTAAACGCTGACTTGTCCGCGTACTATGATGAATGAACAGTTTATGACCAAACTCAACAAAGACCTTTCTTAATTGTATCTAATTGATAAATTCTACAACACTTACCGTTATCTTGATATTATTTTTTCGTCAAACAATAATGAATTTTCTACACAAAAAGACTAAATTTAGATAACTCGAATATCAAAGGTAATAAATGTCCTTTCTAGATTAAGATATTTCAGTTTTACACGGGAAAAAAACATACTGAAATTTACTAAAAAAAAAAAGAGAAGATTTTTTTGGATTATGATTTCCCTTGGACACCGTCTCACGGTTTTATATTTCACAATTTTTTCCCTATGCACGTGCTTGTTGTGACATTTGGGCTTTAATTAACATAATTTCTGTTTTACTAATAAATCGTTAAGTCAGGGATTTCGTTACCACAGATTATTATTTACCTTTATTAACTTCTTTCATAGATATAAAGATTTGATTTTGAAGTTTGTTTGTACGTGTAGAAAACTTATTTCAAACGGGAAAGCACATCTTCTTTTTTAAAGGGTTAACAGTTATAATGTAAAAGAGGAGCACAAGATACCAAAGGGACATTCAAAATCATAGATCGAAAATAACCTGACGTCATGGTGAAAAAAGAAAAAGACATACGGCAAACAATACAATTAAGAATGGAAATGAGGAATGTCCGACCAAAGTGCAGACAACAGCCCAAGGCAACCAATGGGTCTTCAATGCAGCGAGCAACTCTCACAAACGAAGGCTTGCTTCAGCTGGCTCCTAAACAAAAATGTATCCTAGTTCAGTGATAATGGATAAAACAACATAGAAAAATTAAAACTACGCAATTCGAACTCCAGCAAAAACTTGGGTGATCTCAGGTGCTCCGGAAGGAAAAGAAGATAATGCACGACATGTGACACTCGTCGTGTTGCTCATGTTAGGAAAAACCCGGTAATAAGACTAATTCGTGAGATTACATTCGTGAATAGGGATCGGGATAGAAGTGAAAACATAACAAACATATCCGCTATCATCTTTGAAACGGATATTCCATAACGGTCAACCAACTCGTGATAGTGTGTGTAAAATGTACAAAGGGATGTTTTGAACTTCACCATTTTGATCTCTTGTTCAATAGCTTCCTTTTGAGCAACAACCGTCTATCAAGGAAATCATAATAGGAAAGAGAGGCACCGGAATATCGTATCTATTGGGTGATATATATTCTGTATGCAGGCGCTGCTGAAATATTGCTACATAGAACCGACCCTCATTGTCAATTTCTAGATGTAAGTCAAGATATGAGATAAATTTATCTGTATCTGTTGTATCCGCTATCTCTAGTTCAATGGGATAGATGTGTTAGATCTTTTGATATTGTCAGTAACGCCGAGTACTCACTGTACTTTAGAACCGTATTTTTTGTCCATCTGATGATTAAAGCCTTTTTCAACTGATTTGTATAGTTCGTTCTTATGTTGTACCACTATCCCAGGTTAGAGGAATGGTTTGGATCCCGCTAACATGTTTAACCCCGCCACATTCTCTATGTTTGTGCCTGTCCGAAGTCAGGAGCCAGTAATCTAATAGTTGTCGTTTTCTTATGTGTTACATATTTCCTTTTTGTTCATTTTTGTACATTAATTAGGCCTTTAGTTGAATTATTTTACAATGTCATTTCGGGCCTTTTATTAGCTGACTATGCGGTATTGGCGTTGCTCATTGTTGAAGGCCGAACAGTTACCTAAAGTTGTTAATTTCTGTGTCATTTTGGTCTCGTGTGGAGAGTTATCTCAATGGCAATCATACACGTACCTAGACACGTACTCTGTGTTTTTGTTAAATATATTTCTATTTGTATTCATCTGATGATTTAAAAGATATATGAATATGTGGTATGAGTGCTTATAGGACATGTACAACTCTCCATCCAAGTCATAAGTTGTAAAAGTAAACCATTATAGGTCAAGATTTTGGTCTTCAACACGGAGCAAGCTTTAAAAGGCCACAAAAATGACAAGTGAAAAAACATATAATCAGCAAAACCAACAGTCTTATTTATATAAACACAAGAATACTTAGGAACCATTTCAATAAACGAAAACAACTAAACATTTTCAATTGATTTGTGTCTAGCCTGCGACTTTTGTCGCAAATGCAAGACATAGCGATCCTACATTCTATCGTCTGCATCATCGTCGTGGCCGATGGCGGGGTCCACAAATAATCACGCTGTGGTTAATGTTTTTTGGAATTTTAATAGCTTTTTCATATCTATATAATGAAATCCCTGTACAAAGTCAGAAATATGACAGTTGTTATCCATTCGTTTGATGAGTTTTGAGCTTTTGATTTTGCCATTTGATTAGGGACTTTCCGTTTTAAATTTTGTTTTAGATCAGTATTTTTGTGATTTTACTTTTTTCTTAAACTATCATGTATTTCTACCAAACTTGAACAGAGGACTGTTTATGATCATAAGATATTATCCAGAATTAAATTCCGTATTTCACATATAAATGGACTGCGTTTTTCTGTCAGTTAACATTACATTCACTCTGTGAATTAAGTTCTAAAAATCTTAATAACTTTCTTAAACAATGCTGGAATTTTATCAAACTTGGCCAGAAGCTTGTTTATGATCTAAAAATGTTTTCCAAAAGTTAATTTGGTACTAATTTATTTCCGATTTTCCGTAGTCTACTTCAACATGGACTTAGTTTTTCTTCCTATTAAATAAACTCATCATAGATACCAGGACTAAATTTAGTGTATACGCCAGACGCGCGTTTCGCCTACAAAAGACTCATCAGTGACGCTCGAATCCAAAAAATCACGTTTAGTCTGCAGTAAAAGTTTTTAAAACTTTTATAAGATTCATAAAACATCCTGGATTTTTACCACACTAGGACAGAAGCTTCTTACAACCACACGATAGTATCTAGAGGAAAAATTTAAATACATATTTCCAAATTTAAGTTTAGTTGCTACTTTTATCGCTAAAGCTAGACATAGCTATCCTATATTCCGTCGTCGTCGATCAACCAAACGTTTTGACACTGAAAAAAAGACAACAGCCAAAATAGGCCAGACAATGGGTTCCGCCGAACCCTTACATATTCTTAAAGTTTGTTCCCATCATCTTTTTCTGTTACACCACTGTTTCATGTATGTCACTGTTTAAAGTAATAAGCCTGTAATTCCGTGGTAGCCGTTTGTTACTGTACTACACATTTGTCGCTTATTATTTTGTTAATAACTCATGTAAATTAAGACGTTAGTTTTCTCGTTTAAATTGTTCTTCATTTGTAATTTATTGTTTTTTAATACCTGACTATGTGGTATGGGCGTTGCTTATTGTTCAAAGCCGAAATGTTAATGAATGTTTCATTTGGTCTCTTGTGTTGATGAGTTGTGTCATTGGCAATCATGCAAATATTCTTCTTTAAATTAAAACGTTTATTTCAAAGTAAAATTGTTACAAACATGACAAAGGAAAGATAATACATTTTAGTAACAATGGAAAACGAATCCTCATTAATTATAAAAATGAAAATGTTGATAGATAAAACCTATTAAACTATTAAAAGATAATATCAAAATTACTTAAAATTAATAAATTAAAAGAAATATAATTATGTATATAAAACCTCACAATGTAAATAAAATAAGTGTATTTACTTCTGTCACATATTCTTCCTATCATATTCAATAATATATACAATAGTAATCTAAAAATAAAAAACTTCTCTTGCTTAAAAGAATGTACATATACGATTAATCTGAAACAGAACAAAGACGTTTATTTTTCTCCTAGTTCTGTGTCGATCTTAAACTTCTAAAATATTTCCATTTTCATAATTCATGGACTCGATATATCTTCAAATATTCTGGGTTGTCGAGTCTGTAGGCTAACATCTGAGTTTTACCTTCTTTTGTTTACATGTACAAAGATATAAGAAGATGTGGTATGAGTGCCAATGAAATAACTCTCCGTCCAAGTCACAAGTGATAAAAGTAAAAAGTAAAACCTAGACTTACACCAAAGAGCAAGCTATAAAGGGCCACCAAAAATTTACTAGTGTGAAACCATTCAAAAAACCATGTTTTTCAACACTAATAGTATTTTGCTGTTGAATCTTACGCATTTTTTTTTCAGAAACAGTACACAATAAACAATTAAAGGTATATGCATGTCAATACAAAAATCAAAAGGTTGTTTATATACTGAATTAAATAGAAGATGAAAAGCAAACATTTATCAAACTATGATAACTTATCAAAATAAAAATAGTTATTAATAATCTGAACATATACTGACAGATTATTCCGTTGTAGTTTCAAACAAAACAAAATTAATTGAAAACATTTGATTAGTTTGTATCGCTATATAAGTGTAATTCGTAAAACACGTTGCCAGTTGATCTTATCCTTTCCAAGATGATAAGCCAATCCAAAATGCAGTCAGTTCTGTTCATTAAAGGTAAAAATCTTAAAATACTGCAGATATATCATCAACAACTAACGTAGATAATATGTATGATGTTCACAACATCAGTATGTGCAGGAACCAATCATAACCTATTGATATAATTATTTAGCTTTTAGAAATACATTTTATGACATCTTTTAATTGTACTATTTTTATCATTAGACCGAAAAATAATAAAGCTGACAGAAGCTTTCAAGCTTTACAAAATAACGATCGTTGATTATGGAGAATGCAAGGTGTATATACCTTACATTAATAGCATATCAGGAATTTAAAGTACACCCCAGAAAATAAATTGAAACAGACTTTTAAATTGACATCTGAATTTCATGTCTATCAAAGTCGTTTGGAAATACGCTTATAGATACAAATCAATCAGAGACAACATTTTTTTTTTTTTAAATATGTATCTACCAACTGCGGGTCAATAAAGGTACATTTTTAAATCATTAAAAACACGACAGGTAACGAAAAGGGAATAACACTTTAAACGAACTATACATTCTATAGGCTATGTTGCAAATATCTAATGGGTATATTCAAATTTGGGCGTTGTAATTCATTTTATGATTTTTATCAGTCTAGTAGTACGAATCTGACGACATGTGGTTAACAGATTAAATAAAAGACAATTAGCAATTACAAAGTGGTATAATTAAAAAGTACGAAATGTGTTCGTTTTACAGCTTGTCACAGGTTGATGATCGCCTGAAAAAAATGAAATAAACTATTTGAGACAATTAAAAGTTATGTTCAATTAAATACTTATTAATCTTGCTTAAAGCTCTATGCATTTCAGATTACAATGTCTAAACCATAGCTGGTGTCTTGTAGAAGAAAACAAGAAAAAATGATTTCTTTCAAGGAAAAACCCCCATATATGATCACACATAACATATCCCTTACTACCATTCGGACGCAATAAATTATTAAACGTGTAGTTTTATATTTTTACTATAAACGAAGACAATATCCGTATTTCATTTTCAAGAAATAATTCCCTCATGTCATGCTTTATGCTCATTTGAACATGTGTATGGATTGTATGTGTCGATAGTTAACACTGAGCGTTAGATTTTCATATTAAATAAGTTTAAAAACTATAAGCATGGTAAATATATGTTTTCTGATAAACAATATATCATAAAAGTTTATGTACGCTGTTATAATGTATAAACATATATTTTATAAGAATATCAAAATATGAAGTAAAATAACGAGAATTTAAACAGTAAGTTTGTATGCATGTTCAAACATAATTTGGGCTAATTGGAACACGGCATTGTTTACAAAGCGAAATAAGGACGTCTATTGCTTCACACCTGTGATCATATAAGCATGTTTGACTGATTAACAATCTATGGTTATACCACTGTCCCAGGAAAGGGGAGGGTTGGAATCCCGCTAACATGTTTAACCCCGCCAGATTCTGTATGTATGTGCTTGTCCCAAGTCAGGAGCCTGTAATTCAGCGGTTGCTGTTTGTTTATGTGTTACATGTTTGTGTTCGTTCATTTTTTGTATATAAATAAGGCCGTTAGTTTTCTCGTTTGGATTGTTTTATGTTGTCATTTCGGGGCCTTTTATAGCTGACTATGCGCTATGGGCTTTACTCATTGTTGAAGGCTGTACAGTGACCTATAGTTGTTAATTTCTGTGTCATTTTGGTATCTTGTTGAGAGTTGTCTCATTGGCAATCATACCACATCTTCTTTTTTATATATATGGGTACGTACTGGTCCAATATATAACGCTATGTTTAAATTATTCAGTTTTATGTTGTTTAAACATTGAATATGATATTCATAGATATTTTTTCTATACAGTAATGAACAATTATAGTCCTATTATTTTGAAATTTAAAATGGTCATTCTTGTCTCAACGTTTATGACATGTGTTTCACTTAATCTTTTTGGTGTGAACATGTTAATATTTTAGTCTTGGAGAAATGATTTATTTATTAGTTGTAATTGACTCTTAACTTGCATTTTTAGCTTACCTGGCCCGAAAGGCCAAATGAGCTTTTCTCATCGCTTGACGTCCGTCGTACGTCGTCGTCCGCCGTCGTCGTTGTCGTTAACTTTTTACATTTTTCAACTTCTTCTAGAGAACCAATGAATGGAATGAAACCAAACATGGCATGAATGTTCCTTATAAGGTGCTAACCAAGTGTTGTTACTTTGTAGCCGATCCATCATCCAAGATGGCCGACAGTGGGGGACTTAGTTTAACATAGGACCCTATGGGAAATATATACAAATGTCTTCTTTTAGTGACCACTGAATGGAATGAAACCAAACATGGCATGAATGTTCCTTATGATGTGCTGACCAAGTGTTGTTACTTTGTAGCCGATCCATCATCCAAAATGGCCGACAGCGGGGGACTTAGTTTAACATAGCACCCTATGATAAATATATACAAATGTCTTCTTTTAGAGAACCACTGAATGGAATGAAACCCAACATGGCATGAATGTTCCTTATGATGTGCTGACCAAGTGTTGTTTCTTTGTAGCAGATCCAACATCTAAGATGACCGCCAGCAGGGGGACTTAGTTTAACATAGGACCCTATGGGAAATGCATACAAATGACTTCTTTAAGAAAACCACTAAATGGAATGAAACCAAACATTGCATGAATGTTCCTTATGAGGTGCTGACCAAGTGTTGTTACTTTATAGCCGATCTATCATCCAAGATGGCTGCCAGCGGGGGACTTAGTTTAACATAGGACCCTATGGGAAATGCATACAAATGACTTCTTTTAGAGAACCACTGAATGAAATAAAACAAAACTTAGTATGAATGTTCCTTATGATATGCTGACCAAGTGTTGTTCCTTGTAGCCGATCCATCATCCAAGATGGCCACCAGCGGGGGACTTAGTTTAACATAGGACCCTACGGGAAATGCATACAAATGACTTCTTCTAGAGAACCATTGAATGAAATAAAACCAAACATGGCATGAATGCTCCTGATGAGGTGCTGACCAAGTGTTGTTATTTAGTAGCCGATTCATAATCTAAGATGGCCGCCATCGGGGGACTTAGTTTAACATAGGACCCTATGGGAAATGCATACAAATGACTTCTTTTAGAGAACCACTGAATGGAATGAAACCAAACATGGCATTAATGCTCCTGATGAGATGCTTACCAAGTGTTGCTACTTTGTAGCCGATCCATCATCTAAGAATGCTGCCAGCGGGGGACTTAGTTTAACATAGGTCCCTACGGGAAATACATACAAATGTCTTCTTTTAGTGAACCACTGAATGGAATGAAACCAAACATAGCATGGATGTTCCTAAATAGATACTGACCAAGTGTTGTTACTTTCTCGCCATTCCAACGTCCAAGATAACCGCCAGTGGGGGACTTAGTTTAACATAGGACCCTTTGGGAAATACATACAAGTTTTTTCTTACAGAGAACCAATGAATGGAATGAAACCAAACATAGCATAAATGTTCCTTAGGAGATGCTGACCAAGTGTTGTTACTTTGTAGCCGATCCAATATCCAAGATGGCCGCCAGCATGGGAACTTAGTTATCATGCGACCCTATGGGAAATACATACAAATGTCTTCGTTTAGTGATCACTGAATGGAATGAAACCAAACATAGCATGAATGATCCTAATGAGATGCTGACCAAGTGTTGTTACTTTGTTGTTGTTGCAACATCCAAGATGGCCGCCAGTTGGGGACTTAACATAGCATGAATGTTCCTTTCCTTATGTGCTAGCCAAGTGTTGTTACTTTTAACCAAATTTTATATATTTTTTTATATGATTTATTTAATAACTAAACTATTAACCATCTATTTATTAACCTATACATTTGAACCGACCGCATGCAAACAAAAATTGGAGTCAAATTTTACTAACCGGTAACCAATGAATCAGATTTAACATGATTATTCAGGTGGGTGAAAGTGCAAATAGTGTGTGTACTAAAGTATCCAACCAAACATTAGATACTCAAAATATTAATATCAGTCATCATTTTGAAAACAACAACAAGTAAATCCGATACGACAAAAGGTAATACACTATTTTTTAGTTCAGGAGTAAATTAGGGAAAGTTAATTGAGTAAATTCAAACTTTAAAAATTGTCATGATTCATGCCAGATGAGCTTGAAATGATTCACATAATTATGATCTCACTTTTTCTGATAAATAACTTGTTACCTTTTTTGGTGCAATACAACCTCTTAAAGCAGCTTTTCGTTCATTTTATTCATCGTCTGTTCCATTGTTTGCTGTTTTTCCATTAACTGAAAAGGTAAAATCAGTTATATAAAGTAAGTGTTGTTATATGGCATAAACGAATAAACAGTTAATACAGGAAAAATCATAAATATATAAACTATTACTGAACATGAAAATTAAACAGAGTTTCTCATGTTCAGGCATGGGGCGAATTGCATTGCAATGTAATGCGTTATATTACAATTACATTGACAAAACCATGCATTAAATTACAATGACAATTATATGTATTTATCAAAGTAATGATTTACATTACAATTAATTTTGAAATGTAATGCATTATTTTACACATTACAATTTTTTTATCAATTGAAAAAAAAAATAAAACATTTTGAAAACAATATGAGGTCACAATAGATTCTCGCATATGCAGTAAATGTTCCATTGAATTTTAGTATATCTATACATGTAAAAAGTGTATTCAATATGTGATACGAATATAACATTTTTTTTAAATATCATACGGATTTCAAAGAATTTATCCTTCATGCGAATTCTACATTTCAAGGTATACATCTTTGTGTATTCTCAAATAGAGATGACATTTAATACTTAATTTAATTTAATGTTAATTTTAGCATGTTTAGTTTTATAAATGTACATTTGGGTTTTTTTTTTAAATTTCAATCAAAATGTTTACTGATATTTTTTTGTTAATTATATAATAAACAAAGAGCTTAATGACTAAGTGTCAAAATGGTGAAATGATTGATTGTAAGACAAACTAATTAGTGTTTTTTAGTTTTCAAAAATTGCTGCATCACACATTACATGCAATTACTTGGGAATATGTAATGCATTCATGCATTACAATTACAAATTTGCATTACCCCCTGCATGCTCGTGTTTGAAAATGTATAAATCAACTGATGTTATGCTATTAGACAATAATGGAATTGTCGTAATTTTTTTTTTAAAGTTTCAGGAAACAAATGAATATAAAACAAATCTAATTTTAGACAGATAAATATAAAGATAAATAGACTGATTTGATAAGATTTACTAAATAAAATAAAAGATATATATATAAAACAATATTATTATAGAGTTACGTAGGTAAAATGCATGTTTGAGAACGTGTATTATAATGACAAAAACGAGAACTTTGTATACACACAATATTGTAAATTTCATACGGAAACTAAAAACTCGGTCGCCGTAAAGTGATACAGCAATAATGAAATGATCTATTAAGAAATATTCATTGAACCTAAATATTTAGAAAATAAAATGACATTTAAATATTTGAAGTCTAATTTATATCCTGCAGATATGCATAATACATTAAGCTGTTGGACAGCAGTATTCTATTTGAAAGATTTATTTTCCTATTGTCAATACTAATACTGAGTGTAAACGTTAACAAAAAAATAAGTTTAATATCTTGTCAACCATGTTAAAATATGAGCAAACGATATTTTGCTACAAAATGTATTTGCAAAGATATTATTGTGTGTAATTTATCTTATTATGCAAAAAATTGTCGAGAATATATTTACCTGCTCATTTATAGATTAAATAAAAGAGTTAAAATTAATTTAAACGTTTGAAACAATTTTACTATTTTTGAATTTTAAGGGTCGAAAAAAAAGGTCTTCTCATTTCTCTTTCCATTGATACTTTTATGAAATTCTTTCATTTTGTACATAAGTTAATGGTTACTTAACATCGTCAATAATAAAAAAGTGCCAGGAGGAACAGACATTTATAATTCAGTACTTTTATAACTCAAGATAGATTGATTGACACGAAAGGTATTGGATATAAGTTTGAAATTTCAAACATTGTTTTGGCACCATTATAAAGTGCCAAACCTTTCCCTTTTGTTATGTAACGATGATAAAGTGTTGTTATTCAAGTACCTCTGGATGGATAGTTTTAAACAAAAAAGAAGCTCTTTACGTGTTTGGTTGCAAATGCTTATGTCGATAACAATCTCAATTGACCAAAAAATTGTGAGAAATAAGGTGAATGTTCAAATTGAAAAAGTTCTTGTATCCATCAATGTATCATTTTTTGATATACAACAACTATTGTCTTGGTACCTCAGAATTAATAGCTTTGCACAAGTAAATAGTTTGTTTGGTCTATGGTTATTGAAAGTTTGTTTCTAACAATAACGATTGTCAACACATCAGGATGAACTGTTTTACACATGAGAGCTCCATAAGCCGTCAAATAAATATACTTTCAAATTAATGCATTTTCCATATTCATCAATATATGCACGATGCAAAAATTTTCCTTTCTATCTCGACTGTTCTCTACCGGCATCAAACTATTATTCTATGATACCTCCAAATGCATTGTTTTAAACAAATTGAGAACTATATATATTTATGACAACTCTTTATCTATATTGATAATAACAAATACAGTGCCACTATTTCTTTGTTTTTAGTTCTTACGCTTGTACTGGCCAGATAATTGAGTTATTTTCATACCCCTAAATGGATTGTTTGAGGAGGAATTCTAGATTCAAATTGTTATTTTTGTTGTCATCATGTATATAAGTGAAACTCAGATAGACGTCCGGTCTTTAATCGACGTCCATTCCTCAAAACTACGTCCAAACCTGACGTCACATTTTCAAATCAGTGTCCAATATTTTTTACCTCTACTCACCGTCCAATGTAACACCGTGTGTTGCTAACAACAACGTCCGATCGAGTGAATTCTTCTCTAATTGATGTCTGATTGCATTGGCATATTCAAAATCGAAAAAAGGGGAATTTTAGTCTATTTTACAGGGTTCTAATAGCATCTCATATTCCAAACAGTTATAGAATTTCCATTTTTAGATTTGTTCAGTCCGACCATGTGACATGTGCATTTAAACGTTGATTTCCCAATAGTTGACAGGGGGTATCAAGAAAGATACGTTTTATAGAAAAATGTGTTATCTTTCTTTAAATAGAATATTATAATAATCTAGTAAAGTTATGATGTAATTGAGGCAAGTTCATAAAACTGACGTCAATTACAGAAGCTTACAATTTAATTCGATAGTCAGATTGAGGTCAGCTTTGACGTCGACTTAAGAAACGGGCATCGATTAGACACCGGACGTCGATTTGAGTCTTACATATATATATTAATGATGAATACAGCAATCCTTGCAATTTCTGAATATCATATAAGTTTTGTTGAATGTATTTATTAAGAGTTGCAAACTTTCCATTTATCTACAACCGCATAGTTTATGTATTCAAGTCACACTATCAGTCCTTAGTTCTCCTTATGCAAAAGTAATACAGAGTAAAAGAAAGAATGTATGGCATCAAGACTACGTATCTTTCACCAAATAGGGCACCGACGGGATATTTATATTTCTCCACTCAAACGGGACGTGTTTTTATTGTCTTTTGTCTTAAGTTACAAGAATAGTCATCTAAACCGTGGTGTTACCGATTGTGTCATTCTCTTTCTCTGTGTGTTGATTTATACGGTGGATAATAAATGCATTGCATGAGACATATACCCTGTTGTGGTATCCTTGTCTTCTCCTTTTTAAGTTCATCCAAGGACAACAAAATATAGAATGAACCATAAAATTTCTATTTGAATGTTAAAATAAGGGAAGCAGAGTAACTTTTTATCTAAATCAAATGTCCAATTAAGTAATTGCGCACAATTGAGATACATACCATGCGTGTCATGTCTTCTATCTTTCCTAATTGGATTTTTGTCTAAAAAGGTAAATAATAATCTGATCGAAGCGGCTATAGTCTAATTAATCTTGTATGCAATCAAAATATTGTTCTTGAATGTATTAAGTCTCATAAGAACAAATATAGTAGATCGTTTAAAAGCAGCTATCTTGAGGACGAACGTACTCATTTAAAGTTAACTTTCGTTGCATAATGTCGAAATGAAGGTATGCAATAATTTTGTGAACCTATTTTGACAAATTTGAGATAAACTGACAGATTATATCGAAACATTATTCACAATTCCGCTTTTTCAAATTATTAGACCAAGACAATCAATTTGTTTGATTGTGTGTGTCAATTTTGTAGCGTAGGTGCTTTTAAGATACTACACAAGATAAAATAAAATGAAACACTATAGAGATAGATCTTGTCTATATACCAAACGTAGAACGATTTTGCTTTCTTTTATTGGATTTTAAATATTATGGTTACATCCATATACATTGTACTTACTACTTTTATAAATGAATGAATCGATACCGTGTAACTGACAATGCAACATAATTCAATTATCTCAATAAACTGTTGTTAACAAATTACTACTTACAAATTTATTTGCAGATATTTCATCTTGAAATTAAACGAAGTTGAACTCAGAAGTCCGGGGAGAGTAAACAGTCCTTGTACAACGAGAGACATATGCTACGCTGAACTGTATTCGAAGAGTGGAAGACATCGGAAGTATTTTTTTGTTTAATAACGGAGGTTCGTGGTGAAATAAACAGATTTTTAAAAAGGTTGTACACATACTTTTTGCACATAGTCATTATCACTACAAATAGCATGTGTATAATACGTTAAGCATGTTTGAATGTCAGCGATATGAATTAACTTAGAAGCCGATATCGGAAAGAATTTACCTTTATTAGTATTGATTGTACCTTTCATATGGCGGCGCCAATCCATAATAGTCGTCTTGATTGATTCAGAGGACGTACATAATGCCATCTTTTGTTAAAGAATAGAAACTTTGAGATTGTATTACTCATATTGGGTAATCGGACCACTGATTACATTAGAAAAAGACAACACGCTTCAAACCGAATCAGATCATTTTATTCAAAGCTTTGGAAATTGGAGTTTATTGGCTTAAAGGAAGTACAAAAATCAACGCTGAATTACACACGTTTCCAACATGTTAACAATGATTGTTGTTTATAGCTAATATAAATGATTACCGAAATTGCGTCAATAGAGGAGAGATCTATTTTCCTGAAAGCAAAAAACAAATAGTCATGCATAACATGGAAATATCATATTCTAAGTTAGAATTGAAGAGAGATGCATACTCTTCTATGATATTTTGAAGTAATTGCGGACAACCTTTCATTGCCTAATCAGTTACTACTGGGTTTTATTGGTACAAACCATAGAAATCACAAATAAGAGATTACTATGTAACTATCAGGGGCATTTCTTAAACAAGTTTTTTTTAGTTACTTATATAGGTAATTTTAATTTTAGAAATTATAGAATTACTAAATAGAGTTATTTAAAATTCAATAGAAGCGTGGACTAAATGTAGTAAATTTGTAAATCATTGTGTATCATAGAATGAAGAATTTATTATATTTTAGTATAGAGATAAAGCGTTACGTTAAAAATAAGGTCAAAAATATTACTTAAGGTGGTACCTAACACTACAGGGAGACAACTCTGTAAAATCAGCTAAACGTTTTAGTAACATTGCGTTGTGAAGGCAATATTAAGCTTCTCAATGATCAAAATTAGTGTTTTTCAAACTGCTTTATAACCAGTGTAATTTTGCTGATAAAATGGTCGGTTCAATTTTTTTGAAATTTTTATATTTTTGTCAAAGGGTCAAAGTAAATACTTTGTCAAAATTTTATGAAAATTAAATGGGTCAAATTAATTTTAGCGAAGGTGTTGGGTATCACCTTAAATAAATTATTTTATTCATCTTTGAAAGAATTAGTAATAACACTTATTTAAGGCACAGGTGTAAGTGTTTTGGGTTCGAAATTACAAATAACTTCATGTCTTAATTAATTCACAAATTTCTATATATTTGTATCTGTCTACCTTCAAGATTTTGTCCCAACAGGCCAATCTTTGGTCCAAAATGGTCAATATGAAAAATAAGTGCGTCGGATAAGCAATTAGTATTTCAGAAAGTTTCGATTTTATATTTCATGGGAAAACTAACCAGATGATCGTGGAAATTTGTTAAAGCTAGTAAAATCTGTTTAGTTGCACACCTTTAAAAATATTATTTATGTACGTAATATTTAAAATAACCTCGTTTTCAAAATATCTTGTATAGGTAATTTTAAATGTTTAAGTAATGCCCCTGGTTGATGTAAATAAGACATTGAAATATATAGATGTGATATTTAATTACGAGAAATTGCTGAATTGGATCTCAAAATACGCAAATATTCAAAAGTTCAATCTTGACCTAAACGTTTTATTTATTGATAATATTTGCATTAAAAAATATCAGAATGTGTATTTACTTTAAGCAAATTCTTTTTAATGGATATCTTTGTTTTCTTGACTGACTGCTCATACCATTTATGCAATATTATGAGTAGAACAGATAAAGCCATTGTAGCGCTTTGAGGTGGAAGCACTTTACATGAGCAACACGGTGCCACATGTTGTGCAGGATCTGCTTACCTTTCCGGAAAACATGAAATCAACCCCAGTTTTTTTATGAAGTTCGCGTTGCTTAGTCTTTAACTTTCTTTTTTAGCCATGGCATTATCAGTTTTTTCCGGTCTATAAGTTTGAATGTCTCTTTGGTATCTTTCGCCCATCTTTTACAATAATACAATATTCTTGAAGTACTAAGACTCAATGTATTAAGATTTTAATTAATTCCTATTATTAACCACACTAAATTTCTGAGCTTCGCGTGGAAGTGTTTCGTTGAAATTTACATGCTATCAATATAATACAATTATAAACCACTGTCAAACAAGTGAGAGGTATAGCTAGCTATAAAACAGGGTTTTATCCACCATTTTGTTTGACAGGGAAATGCTTGTAACAAGTGAGGAATATGACAGTAGTTTTCTATTCGTTTGATGTGTTTGAGCTTTTGATTTTGCCATTCTATAAAGGATTTTCCGTTATGAATGTGCTTTGAGCTCAATATTTTAGTTAATTTACCTTATAATGAAAGGATTTCAGAGAGAAATATTAGCAAACTTTGATTTCGAAGATGGCACATGTCTAAAACTTTTTAAAGTATTATCATTATTTTATTGATTTTAAAATGTGCAAAAAGCCGAACATACTCGAAGAAGATTAATCCAAATAGACAATGTCCATGATGTTGAAACAAAACATTAATAACGCTTTATTTTATTTTATTTCTTAAATATTTGATTTATAAAAAGATATACGAATGTTTATAACTTAAAAATGCATTTAAAGGTAAATGTACCCCTTGGCTTTGTGTACACCAGCTTTTTCTGCAGCATATGTCGATTCTGGTTTAACATCATAATTGGCTTCATAGAGGAAAACTGAAAGTGTAGCAACATTGTAAGTTAACGTGAATCACTACTGTAAACCAACTTATTTTTGTGAGCGATTTATGTTAACGTCTTTCGCGAGTAAACAAATATCGCGAATATGTTATCTTTGGATCTTTCTTCGTTGAACTACATGATGCAAATTAAAATAAACTCACGAAACTAAATCCCTGCGAAATGGTATAGTACGGGCTAAACGCGAAATACAGTATCCGCGAAAATAAATTGGTTTGCAGTCATCACTTTTAAAGTAACACTTTAAGCATGGTTTGAAATACCTTGGAAATAATATTGCACTCAAATGCGTGAATGAATGTTAAACAAATATCTATCATTAGGAAGACCTGAAAGTTTGTCAATATAATTATGAAATAACTGAAAATAGAATATCTTTATATAACCCATGTTTCCCCTTTACTTTTTACACACTCTTAGTACACCAAAAAAACACTAGTATGCCTGTTTGGTCAAATTAGGCAGCAACTGTCTCAGTAGGTGTGTAGACATCTGTTCAATTACATGTGTTTTTTAAATTATGATGATAAGATAAAGATATAAATACAACGACTTCAACCCTCTTACATATCTGATGAACTGAAAGAATATAAATAATTATTTGTTTTAACCAAATACATTTCAAATCTTACCTCTAACAACCATTGGCTGACTATTAAGACCAGCATGTCCATATTTTTCGTTTCCAAATTTTTTACGCAAACATGAACAGCAAAACCACAGCACTGCAACAATCGTTCCAGGTAGAGCAAGTAACTGAAGATGTGTTGGAAATATTGTTTTGAGGCAATATTCCTCAACAAAATCAAGTTGTATCTTCCTCCAATAAGATTCCGACTCTTGTTGGACTTTATTAAATGATTCACTGTTAAAAAAAATGCAAGATTTGCAATCAAGTAATTTAAATGCTTTGGGATAATTTTGGATATTTTTAACAAAATATTTTGCATTATTAGTATATATTTAATTTCTATACCAAACTTGCTGTATATATATATATTAGTATTTTACAATATTTTACAATATCATTGTGCATGTTTGTTGTTTCTGTCTTTCAGTCTTCGGGTTAATATGTAAAACACAAAATGAAATACGGTAAAATTAGACAGGAAAACAGTAAACTCTGATATGTATTCTATGATGCTTATCATGTTATTTATAAGTTTGTTTTTTTTTGTTTTTTTTTTGTTAGAATACTACTCGAATTAATAATATCATTGGTCCTTTTTTCTTAAAATGTGCAGTTTAAATAGCATATCTTACCTATACAAGGCAATCAGTAGATTCAGCAATAATATAACTGCAATTAATCCGTAGAACGCTTTAAGGTAAGGTGTAAGGTGTAAACCAAGAGAAGAAGGACATCGTGTTAAAACACCACTTTCATATAATGTTTTGTTGAATGAGCAATGCGGTGGAGTCACTAAAACAAACATGAATTAATTGTAAAAAAAAACATCAATGTAAATCAACTTCACAAAACATATTTATATACTCTCATTTTTTCATATTTACTATTTTTATCAAATTGTTACATATTTGATTGTCACAATGTAATTCAGGAAACCCCAATGACTCATTTGATGGATTAATTAGACGATTGCAAAGCGTGATCTTCCATAAAATGAAATATTTACCTTACTTTACACGGACATGACAGATTTTAACAAAACGAAACAAAAGTCAATCATTAAGGAGACCGACGAAAATGTAAAGCGAACTACACGGATTGAAACAAAAATAGGTTAAACGAGATACAATATTAATTCAATAAACCACGAACGGTCAATTTTTTCGAATATCAAAGGTGCATTTATTGTCGACAGACAATCAATTAAAAATGGAAACTGTAGAAAATATATGCTGAAGCTGTTACTGGCATTGTAAGGATACGACAGTAAATCTTAGAAAGACCTATCGGCAGGTGAAAGTAAGTTTCCAAAAATAAATGCAACATACATATAGTAAGCATATAAGTAAAAGAGAAAAAATAGCACGTCGATCTTACATGTCTATGATTCAACAAAATCGATCGCCATCTTGACAACACGAATAGCTGCAATATTGTCACACATTCAATGCACTATGACTGACATACTTTAAGATAAAGAGTTCAACAAATTTTATGGTACATGATTTAACCGACAGCTTGATGATAAATCCAGACGAAAAAATTACCCCGCCTTTCAAAATTCGGCCAAGATTATCCGCAAAAATAAATAAAGCCACAGTTAATATAGAAGCCGACTTCAGACAGAATTTACTTATATCGGTATTGATTGTACCTTCCATATAGCGGCGCCAATTCATTAAAATGTACCTTTTACTACACAAAAAGACAATGAGCTTCACAACGAAGCTGAACTCCACAATGAACGATGACAAACACTTTCACTCAATTTGATGATAAACCTAGTCCTACATTTTCGACAGAACTACATATATTGACAATGTTCCTATTAGTTTAAGTGATAAAAATAAACCACACTTGCTGACGCAGAAAACGTTCTAAATTCAACGATAAAATTTGATGTTTACGTATTCGATCAACTAAAAGCAATATTTATGACAGATCGAACGAATCGTAGAATAACGACAAATGGTTCATATTGCCCGATTTTTGTCTCGCGTCGACATAAAGGGAATGGAGAAACTTACGCGTGCTATTTCCAGCGTCTATAAGTTCAATGATATTTTATATCTCGATTTTAAGGCATTTTTTATGGAGATTTTTTTTTTATTTCCCCACTCATGAATAAAGGCAACAGTAGTATACTGCTTTTCGAAAGTCATAAATCGATTGAGACAAAAACAAATCCGGGTTACAAACTAAAACCGCATTTCGTCTACATAAGAATCATCAGTGACGCTCAGATCAAAATAGTAAGAAAGCCAAACAAGCATTGATGATTAGAATTCCAAAAAGTTGTGCAAAATACGGCTAAGGTTATATATGCCTGGGAAAATCCTTAGTACTTAGAATAAATCATACTTTTGCCAACAGTAAATTTATAAAAAGATAACCATTCAGTTTATAATTATTCATAACTCGCAGGATATAATTATTTGTAACTCGCATGATACAATTATTGATAACTCGCATGATCTATTTCATATATTACATTTGTAGAAATTTTATACACATGCTATTCAAATATGACCATATTCTTACATGTGTCACTATCTAAGTTCAACTCCCCGAATAATATCCAATATCCATTTGATAAAATGTTTTCCATCTGTGCCCAGCTAAAATCAGAATTCGGATATAAAAGGGAATAGAAAGATACACTGTACCACCCTTGTATGACTGCCATAATAATCATGAAGGCGATCGTTTGTTTAATCTGAAACAAAACAGAAACAAGAAGCTTAAAATGTGTTAAATGTGTCAAAGATAATGGCAATTCTTCTCTTATTACATATAATGTGTGATCGCTTAAGCGTCTCGTCATTTAACTTCTAGATGCTGTTCTTTTGATTTGTATTACCATATTACTATCTACTAGTTTAGGGTAAGTTTAAACTTTTACTTTAACGTTAAACTTTGGGATACAAATTGTTGTTTTCTCTTCGTAAAGTCATAAACAAGCGTTGATCAACCGTAACAACTTTAACATGTAAAATTATTGTGATTTTTAACTTTTTAAAATTTAAAAAACGATACACAAGTATTGTTAAATGTTTCAAAAATCAGTACCAAATGGCACAACGGACATTTCAAAAGTATCTTAGTATATTATAGGAAAGACAAGAACTATTTATGTTTGAATGTAAATTTAACCAGAACTCATGGTTCGAATTTTGGTCGAAGGAATGACAACGAGGTAACCATACTATCAATTACTATTACAACATGTATGTGGTCCAATTATATATTACTCATTTAGATTATAAACATGATTGCAATTTCAAATGCAGCAGGCATGCAGCTAGTTAAAAATGCTTCCTACAAATGTCCTAATTTAGAAACACTTTAAATTCGAAAAATGTCCCTTTGATTTTGCTTTTAGTTGAAAGTTTTAATAACTAGGTAATCAGTATACTAAATCCTTCTGTACATACCATTTTTCGAATTATGACTAACTTCGGTCCGAGAAACTCAGTCATGCAGCATAGATGTAATATTCTTATGCATAGAAGCATGAAGGCTGCAAGTAATAAACATTTTGATGAAGTTTTGAATCCGGATCCCTCACCAGCTCTAAATAGCATTCCAAAGGTATATCCGATAATGAATAACCAATCTAATATGTTCCACCAATCTTTTATATAATTTCTCGTTTGTTCTCTTATTATAGCAACGATGATCTAAAATATAGTCTCAAAATTTAAAAAAAACAAAAAGTATCTACATGTACAATTTCTGTTTTGTATTCTGCTTATTGGTCTCGGTCCTTCAAATCATACTTTTTAAATATTTACAAATGCAAGGTATACTTGGTTTTTCACTGTATTCCCTTTCTTCCAATTCTAAGCATTTACAAAAATAAAAGAAAATACTGTTAGTTCTCATTGATAAGACGTAAGATCAGGCATAGGTAAAACAGCAATGCTATGTTAATCATTGTTTCACATTTTGGTTGTCTTTTTTTCATGTAAACTTTAATAACATGTTCCGTATTTAATATTGTTGGCAAATACGGCGATATAAAAACAAAACGTGATCAATATGTATCATTAATGGTGATCAATTGTAAGTCTGGGTACACATCAACTTAAGCACATACTACTTAATAAATCAAAATCTAATACAAAGCTAAACGTTAACTATAAATGGAAACACGTAGCACTAGTAGCACGATTTCAGTCTGAAACGGTCATTTTGTTCTGATCACATCTTGATTGACTGGATTTACCGCTAGAAAAAATCGTCAAGATATTTAAGATCGTTAAGTCGCCGTTCAGATCGATAGCCTCATCAGGTAAATCAGTTCGTTAAGGCATGTCAAGACGGTAAAGACTGAATCGTCTAGCGGGTTGTTTAGACCCGTTAAGACCGTGTCAGACCAAAACAGACCATGGATACAAAAGAATCTTCAAAATTTTCAGACCCTGTTTAGATCCGTTCAGTATACCGGTTTGATACCACGAGTTGCGCCCCTTCTACTCGATAATGCATTTTAGATTAATACATGTATATATGTATTTTATTATTAGAATTTGAAGTATATTTTGATTAATTAAAAAAAAAGATTAAATCTTGTGTTAATTCTTTATTTCTTTTCTTGTTTTGTTGAGGAACTAATAAATTATTCGTCTATATATATATGTTGTTTATTTTTTAATAAATGTTAGTTTATATAAATATATATTGATAATTAAATGCAAGGACGTACGTTAATTGTATACACACCAGAATGTATGCCATAAATTTAACCTTGAAATGTTGTGAACACCGGTAAAAATGTTTTTTGTATTTGAAGATTAGTAACGGAAAATCCTAAACGTAACCTAAAAAAGTTAAGGAGATGTGGTATGATTGCCAATGAGACAATCCACAGAAATGCAGCGGAGGCAAATTAACACAGTCATGCATATTTTTGTTTTATGCATGACAGTTTCTTTAATTCGTTTTCTGTTGATATATGTCCTAGTTTACCGTTGAAGCTGTTGCTTTTTTGGTATGTTTATTTTTTTTCGTGCGAGTTACTCTATTAAAGTTGGAAAAAAATATTCCCGACATTCGGAAATTCGAAAAAAGACATCCTGAAACCTGATCATATACTGCATTCAGTCTCTGTCGGGACGGTGTTAAAGTATCACCGTATAAAAATTTTCATTCAAACAATATATCCTTATAATATTTATTTTCTTATCCATATAATATGTATATAGTACTTTGTATATACTTTGTATATATATATGGCGTTGATTTAAAATAAAATCTGTTTTAGTTAAAACGGTCGAGTTCAATGGCACGTGCTAGTAATCAACCGGGTCAACAGGTAACAAAATCAATGATCCATAACGTAAAAAAGTACATGCCTATTATATTTTACAATTACTCTCATCATCATTCTTGATAAAAAGGTCTAAACTTTAATAAAGAATGAATGAACACGTATTAGTGATGTCTGACCTTCAGTTTTTAATATAAATTAATGCTTATGTTTTTTTTATATTGAGCAAAGTAAAGAATGTGAATCTATTATACGTTAAAGGTTCTTACAATATCATATATGTCTAAACACTATACCAAAAGACCATGCAAAATATTTGAGCGTCGCATGTAAAACCATTAAAAAAACATGTACTGTTAGGAAGTTTGTTTAGTATTCAAAAGAAACGTTTCGCTTCTCTACTTATATAGTTTAGAGAGTATTCCTTTAAATTGTGTCAGTTATATAAAGTAGTGTGTATTTGTATTCTATTTATTTATCTAAATGTATCATTATAATATATATTTTGTATTTCACAACTATATATACTATAAGTTGTAGTGTGATTGATTGTTGTTTAAAGTCCAGTGGCAAATACTTCATGCATGTTCAGGACCAGCTGTAAGTTTATGACATGTATGGAACTCACCGGTGTAGTTTTCACGTGTTATAATAGATAAAACAGGGGCGTAGCTAGGCAATTTTGATGTGTACGCCATGCCGAAGAAGGTAGTGATACGGCCGGGGTATGGGGGCCGCTGAAGGCCCCCAGATACTCTGGGGGTAATTGGTGCAAAATCCTGCATTCTCGCAATTTCCGAGGACTTAAAATGTCCTCACAGAAATCTTACTTTCAGGAGAAACAAGTCAACTTTGGAAATAAATAATCAGAGAAAAACAAAGAAACCCGTACTGTTGGGCTTAACAATTTATTTTTTCTTTTCTTATGTGTAGTGGGTTAAAATGGCTTGATTAGGTATATTTTATTTGTTACCTAATCATGCTAAACCCACTTTACATTAGAAAACAAACTAATTTCTAAGCCAACACTGTGCAACTTAAATGGTATTTTTCTTATTGAGATAATACATAAATAAAAATTCGAATTAGACACATATCTTTGTTTTATTTTATGAGTGAACAAGCAGTGTTTTTCAGCTTTTTTTTCTCTCAAAGTTAATTATGAAAAATCAATTCCCATTTCCTTTCTTTTTTCTGCTAGAGATGTCCAAAACCGTGTCTGTTTTAATTTTGTTTTCTTAGTATATGTTCAAAAGACCAAGTCCAGATAAACGATTCGTTTTCATTGTATTTCTCAACTATAGGTCTTCACTCTTCTCATGGTACTAAAGAACTGTTCTGCCCGCGTTGCCGTCGAGACCGGCATACATGCAAATACATTAAGTATCTGAAAGATTCCCGGGTATCCTTGGTTTATAACATTTAACGTTTCCTGCAGCTTGTTAGGAATGTTATCAAAATATCCAGTCCATTTTGTTAACCATCTCCGAATTTCGATCTTGAAATTCGTCTTTTGTAACATGGGCATCATCTGCATTTCATTAAAGATTATGTCCCCAACAGCTAAAGTAAGTTGGTCAATGTTTTTTTGGGATTAACTTTTGTGCGACATAACGTGGCTCTGCTGTCAGAAGTCTTGTATTCAACTCTGCTATCAAATGATCGACGAAAGGTAGATACATGTTCAGTTTCATTAGAATGAATTGGTGTCCATGGTCTCTTAAGAATGTCATATTCTATTCCATCAATTATTATGGAATCTTCAGAAAAGATGTCAGGGTAAGGAGGCATAGAAGACGTGACAATTGCGTTTTGACACCCGGAGGACTAAGCCATTTTAAATTGTTTGTATCAGCAACAGAATAACGATGCTGATTTCGTAAATGAAAAGGGAAGACTAGTTTTCGGAACGGAATATAGCTACAGAGTTATCATTAACATATTTTTTTATTTTTTTTTTTTATTAACTGCATTACTTTAGTTAAATTCTTACTAGATTTACCATATTTTTATTTTTGTGAGATTTTCTATGTGTACGCAACTGCGTTTTTGCGTACGGGTTGCTACGCGCCTGTAAAAGAATAATTAATTTTTAAGATATCGAAACATAAAGGAGGCAAGGCGCATGGATTACCCGCACTTATCAGTTCTTTTCTCTTTTTTGTCTTAAAAAAATAATTATTTTTTTTCGATTTTTTTTATATGTTTATATAATTTACGATAACTGTGGTGTATACGTGCTGTCAGACGAAAGATACATATGTGCCCTCTACATATATTTTTTACTATGGATTGTTTGCTTTCGTATTGACGTTTAACACACAACTTTAATTACTGACTGTGATGTATGTAGAAATTCAAACGTACTGGAGAATGAAGGATGCAAATCCAAGCTTTGAATTAAAATGGTCATTAAAATTGACACACAAATAAAAGAACAAGTGTAAGTGTTGGAATGACATATACAATATATCACCATGTGCATTGTCGGAGAATTTAATTTTGATTTTACTTTGGTAACTGGACAAAATTGAAGAGAGGCAGCCCAATCTTTTCTCCTTTTTGTTACGAGTACAAATAGATTTTATTTGCTTTATAGACATCGAATAGAATTCAGGGCATAACATTACGGAATATAATCTTCAAAATTAAATTTAATACCAATAACATGTAACAAATACATTGTTTTTTTTTTTATATATATATATATATATATAAAAGTAATTTTTTGATCATCAGTGCAAGCAGTAGCGTTTGTTTGATTTTAAAACACGAATCGATCTATACTATTTAAAATTACAATACGCAAGCTGAAACCGTACCAAGTGATTATTATTTTTGCACACGACATCTAGGCTGTCGTCCCGCCTCTAACAGTAGACGGTTCTC